>OZ018402.1:28110429-28164508 GCA_963969585.1 Drosophila helvetica | reverse complement strand
ACGTCACTGCTGCTCAGCTACGCTGCTTTGATGCTGTTCGCTGCTCGTCGTTGTGCCACCGTGCGTTTCATCTGTCGTGTATTGATTTACCCTCAGATGCTATTAAACTTCTAATAAATCTGCCCAATTTGTTGTGGCAGTGTGATAACTGTGTGGTTGCGAATGACTCGCACTCCAAAATTGACGAACTGAGTGACAAGGTGCAGAAGCTTGAAAGCCTGTATCGGCCAATTTGCCGATATGCAGGTATTTTCGGCTCTGCAATACATTTAACTGCTCACAACTCGGAGCAGCACCAACAAAACGCTTAGCGTTTTTGCTCCGATTCTTCCTCTCTTTCTTTCGGACTGTGACGAAGCCCTCCGAATCAGAAGGGAGAGCGGCAGCTGGACCCAGGTCAATGACCGCACTCGAGGTGGCGGCCACTAGCTTTGGAGACAGTAAGTCACCGGTCAAGTCAGTCACTCACAAGCCAGCTTCTTGTCAAGAGGCATACCAGTTCAACGAAGCACTCAGACTCGCCACGAAGTTACTCGTTTCTCTGATTTCAGATAATTTACAAAATACCAATTTAAATACCATACTGCCTCTAATTGCTAAAAATGTCTTAACGCATTATCTTATAAGGTATTAATCTGGTAATGCCAATTTTCAATACTGGTTACTTATTCCTCACCACAAACACAACAGAAGACCCTGAAGGAAGACCCGAGACCACGATCCAGCCTATTCACTACACACCCTGTAATCTTGTTATACTGCTTAACCAACGTCTTCTTCTAGACCCGAGGTTTCATACTTATAGTTACCACACCCAAAAACAAAACACATTTCTGTGAACCCCGGCGCGGCGAGCATACCCGGGCGAAACAAAAATGTTAGTAACAATAAGCAGCGCTTTG
Organism: Drosophila helvetica; assembly: GCA_963969585.1. Taxonomy (NCBI): domain Eukaryota; kingdom Metazoa; phylum Arthropoda; class Insecta; order Diptera; family Drosophilidae; genus Drosophila; species Drosophila helvetica. The sequence goes on along the minus strand of OZ018402.1, from coordinate 28,163,606 downwards.
TTTTTGAAAATTTTATTAAAAAGTTCTAAAATGTACAAATTAAAAAAAAAATGTTTAATATCACGCAAGATTCAAATTAAATACTCCAACTATCAAAGAAGTCGCAGTGGTAATGCGGCGGGATGGTGGAAAAGTTCAACGTGTGTTACCTAACAAAAAGCTGCCAAGCCCTCAATAACCGACACACAGTGGCTCGTTTTCCGAAAACTCGTTGCAAAAGTCAGATTTCATGTTGTTACACTTCCATTAGGAATTGACCAGGCAATTATAAACCGAAATTTTATAATTTACAAAAATTGTTCAATGTATTTAAATTCTGTTCAAAGTTGGACCATTTTTCTGTTTTTAAAAAAATTGAGAAAAACGTGATTAAAAGGACAAGTTAAATGAATTTTTCTCAAAAAGTTCTTAAGCTTGGAATCATTTTGTTGCTTCCTTGTTTTAAATAACAAATTGAAAATGTGAATTAAAAAAAGGGGAATATTTATTGCGATTCTTTTTTTTTAGAGCTCGCAAAATATGCTCAACCAAATTTTTCTGCGCAGTCTGCTCTCTCAAAAGACCGAAAAAAATTATACGGAATCGCTTAGGGTCTGAACAGCAAGCCTCTTTTTCGTTTCCATAGTGTTTTCGCTCTCGGGTTAAGCGTTACACACGGAACGCTCTCCTACTGACCGCTCGATACGATAGGTAGCTCATTTGTGCATGACTAAATGTTTACCTTTAAAGGTTTAATCCACACGCGCAACAGACATGCTCAGAAGACCGTTTGCCGAGATTTTGCGAAGCAAAGGGTCGAAAAAAAAGGCTCGAGGATTGAGCGAAGAGCAAGCCAAAGAAGAAGGAACAAAGACGCGAGAGACTAATTAATGTGAGCTCTGATTTCTTTAGTTTTTATAAATCTATTTTTCCATTTTACAATTTTTATCGGGGTGTTTGGCCGAGCATTGGACTATACGAAAAACAAACAAAAAAATGTATTGTAATTACATAACTTTTTTATTTTTAGATCTAGCTAGCTGGCCAAGCCAACTAAAATAAATCAATTTAATAAAATTTTAAATTTTATCAAATTGGGAAATAATTTCAGGAGATTACTCTAATATCTAATCTGGAATGGCTCCCACATGCCTCAATGCTTTAATTTTGGGATCCGAGGAAGCTAACAGCATATTAAAATACTTTTGGTTTGTCGACTTTAAGAAAACTTGCAGATGCTTGAGTATTATATCTCTTGTATTCCTTGTTTTCAGACTTCTGCGCTTCTTCCGATAATTCCCCAATAGGAAGAGATTGAAACTAAATCTTATGAGCAGAAGCAAATGGCTATTACTTGGATACCGCTCTTTAAAAAGAATTTCCGTTTGGGGTAGCGTACTTTCCAAACAATTCTGCATCCATTTTTTCTCTGCAACTGTGAACATTCAGTATAACTTGAAACCTCTTAATGATTTCACCATCTATTTCAGTAAATCGAGCTGTTATTTCGACATTTTCGAGAAACCTCCTGCGGGTGTTGCCATAGTTGCTATTTCCAAAACTTATAGCTTATATAGAAGTCACTTTTACGACGACCAGTTCAAAAACTGATTTCAGCGAAACGTGAATATTTTAATACAATTAATTTTAGCATTAAAAATAATATTTGGTATTTAAATACATATAAAAATAAAGATATTAAAAAAAAAAAATTTTTTTTAATGTTAAAATTAATTGTATCAAAATCAGTGACCGTAAATAATGATTATTATTATTTTTGTTTAAATTAAAATATCACCTGCTTAAGCCCAGTATCCAGTACTGCGGAAAATTACTGCCAGGAATCTGCTATTTATTTCGTGTGTGAAACCGGTGTTTTGTAAACCGCGCCAAATGTGATAGTTCAATTAAAATTGAAAAAGGATAAAAATTGACTCTGACGACGAATTTATTGTGTTGGGGGCGGCATATATTGTTTCAAACAAAATATAGGGGGAAGTACAACGCAGACGGAAGTACCAAAATGTCAAAATGAAAAAAATGCTTATTTTCCGTAATCCGCCAGACTGTATCTTGCCTGAACTGCTTTTATTAAAGCAATCTTCTCCTCACGTTGAAAATTTGCATTTCTTTTTTTGGTTTCGCGCCCATTTTTTGAATCCATTTTTCACAATCACTTCAGTAATAAAAGGCGCATATATTTTACAGCTTGCTGAATACTGAGGCCAGTAAACCGCAACCGAGAAATTCCTGGCCTAGTATTTTATACCCGGTACTCGAAAAGTAAAGGGGTATATTAGATTTCTTGAAAAATGGATGTGTGTAACACCCAGAAGGAAGCGTTTCCGACCCCATAAAGTATATATATTCTTGATCAGCATCAATAGCCGAGTCGATATAAAGCTATGTCTGTCTGTCCGTCCGTCTTCATAAGCGCCTATATCTCAGAGACTATAAAAGCTAGAGGAACACAATTTTGCATCCAGACTCCTGTCATATCACACTGTTACTAGTGCATTTAAAAACTAAAGACGCAGAATTACACAGAATGACTATATCTATCAAAGTGTTGAATCTGGATCAGATCGGATCATAACTATAACAACAATGAAGAAAACCATTTCGAAATGCATCGTTCCCTCTCGCTCTCTCACACACACTGGGGTGGGTGCTGTGCCCATTCGTCCAGATGAGCGCCTAGATCTCAGAGACTATAAGAGTTAGAGCACACAAACTCTCTATCCATGCTCCTTTGATATCACTTCAGTACAAGTGTATTTCAATTTTGACACGCTCCCTTCCGCCCCCACAAAGTGCGAAAATCCACAATTTTTAAGATACGAGAAAACCAAAAACGCAGAATCATGGAAAATAACCGTATATACCAGATCGCCGAATCTGAATCAGGTCGGATCTTTATTATAGCCAAAAAGAACAAATGAAATTTCAGTGGCCACGCAACGCCTTCCAAGCGCTTTCTCATTCACTCACTCTCTCGCACACATTTCCACGAGTCGTAGTAAAGCCGAATGTAGATGTGAAAACGTAGAGAAGACAGATGTAAAAAAACAAATGCAAACAAAAATGGAAAGGGTTCGACTTAATTTTTTTCTCCTTTTTTTAGCTAAAATTCAATTTGTCCCTTTTGTGAACATGTAATAAATTGCATATATCGTAAGCTCACATACATATATACTGACTGAGTACCGGGTGTAAAGTAGAGCTGCGGCCATAGACGCGGCTCACAACGTTCCCTTTCGTTTTATAAAGAGTTTGGTCGACATTTTTCGTTTCCGCGGTGCTGGATTCACATCAAAATCTTAAATTTTAGACCATCTCTGCATTGCCGTCATGATTTTAAAATTTTCGATTTTTTGCATCATTCTTCAATGATAATCATTATTTTTGAGTAATTTTATAAAACTTTTAAATAATCATTATTTTTGATTATTTATGATAAAAAAATAAAACCCAAAAATTATTATTGATTTATATTTTTTTCGATCAAAATAAAATTAAAGTAAGTAGAAAGTAGTTTACGGATTCTGAGTTAGAATTTTCGCCAGTATTTTTTCATATCCTTGTTAAAAGACCAGAAAGCTACACCCCAGTACACTCTTTTTTTTAATATATCCGTTTTTTTTTATTTTTGGTTTCGGTGTCAGATTTTGGGTTACGCTGAATTAATTATTATTATTTAAATTAACAAAAAGCAATTTCGCCAATGACTCGTTAGCGAAGTTGCATCGTTGATCCGTAAACATTATTTCGAGGGCCGAAAACGATCTTTCAACACTCACTTGTGTTGCAGGAACCGAGTGCACCACTTTGGCCAGCTTGTATAAATTAACGTATCCATATCAGTTTTCTTTCATAATGTTGGAGGTAGAGAAAATTGGCTTCGGGCTAAAGGCCTGTTCGGTCACCATCTTCAGTTTCATCTTCTGAAGCTACCTCAATAGTTTGCAAGAACACGTCCAACAGCGAGGAGGTATTTGAGTTTTGCGAAAGCAATGCATTCTCCGCTTCGAACGATGTTGTTGCGATTTAGTTACTTCAGCAAGGCTGTGCTATTGGACTAGTCTTAAATATAAATATATATAAATATGTTATGTGTTATATACATATGCTTGACATAAATACTAACGGATTCTTTCAAATGAAATATCTGCAAAAAAAGGCTGTTTTAGCTTTGATCTGGCAAGCGTTAGGTTTATTGGATTTTTCAACTATACTCTTCTTGTCCGTGATTCCAAGTAATTGCTGCAAAGGACTGCATCGAACCCCAATAGGCTTTCTTCCCTTTCATGGATACACTAGCTTAAAGCTTGGCTTTCTGTGGTCTATGTTGCTGCAACAGTGAGCTTGAGATCCAGCCACAGCTTATAAAAGTCACCCATGAATAATTGAGTGCTTTGAAGGGACGCCTTTCGCAAAACTCCTCAAATTGTTGCAGCTTTGTTAACATAGTGTATGTTGAATTCCAACGAGTCGCAACATCTAAGACTGGTTGTGGCAATGACTCTTCCGTTATCAAATATCTACACTCCAAAGAAAAATATTTTATGTTTTTCTGTGATAATAATACGTCAATAAAATTACCTGTACGCCGGCGTTCTTGAAAGTTTTACAATTCATCGTGCTTTGTCAATGAAATCAACGTTGTTAAAAATCCTTTACCGCAAGTTGAATAGTGTGTGCTGCACATTTAATTGACTTAATTTAATGAATTTTAAAATTCATCAGCAGCCCTTCATCATAATAAGGTGAAGGTGTTGCAATTGCCGGGTGACCAAGAACTCAAAGAGCTTAGGGATGGCGGAAAGCTTTGCAATGCCTCGGTAATTCTCCATGTTGGATCTTGAACCTTTCTTATGAAGTGGAATGATGTTGGACTCGTTCCAAATCATTGGGAGACAAGATTGTTCCAAAGATAGCTTGAAAAGAAAGGTCAAAGGTTGGAAAAGAGACTCCGAACAATGTTTCAGAATACAACTTGGCACTTTATCAGGACCCGCAGAAAATTAAGTGACCAACAATTTCAAGTCTTCCAGAACAACACTTTCCTCAAAATATGGAAGAAAAATGCTGTTGGCAAGAGGTAGATCGTGGGGTACGGGGTGGATGCGCTGTATATATGACAGGGGTATGTGGACTGGAAAAGTCAAAAACCAGTAGAAGAAGATTCTGTTTTATTGAGATAATTAAGGGATGGAGAAAACGCATTGGACTTACGCTTAGAGTTAACGACGGAAAATCATTTTTTCGGGGCACTACGGTAGATTCTAATACAACGGGAAAGGTATTCATTATAACACTGACTATTGACATATAGGAATTGATAACAAGCGGAGGAGTATAGTGCGAAGACAGACATAAAGCCAGTTTTTTTGTACTTTTTACAAGGTCTAGATTTCTTATTTCTTAAGTTCGACAAATTTCTGGAGAACCAGGGAGGCTTGGACGATAATGGAACCGTGAACTCAGGAACATATTTGGTAAGAGCAGAGTTTATGATGTCATAGAACGAGTTAACCGATACGTCTATACTCGGTAAGGAATGAAGGATGGATAAATCGACATTCGAGAGATGGAGGCATAGATCGGTGAAATCAGTTTTGCGAAAACACTTCACGCGGCCAGGAGCCAAAGAATCGTTAGTAGGATGGTATGGGTCTTCAGGAAGTGATAATGGATTAACTCTGGTCACCGTTCCTAGAGAAGCGTCAATAACGAAAATAAGGTCGAGAAGTCTGTCCCCATTATTTTTAATAGCATTAATTTGGTCAAGGGAGACATCGAGTAGACCATTAAAAAAATCATTATGATTACTAGGAAGCAACAGGTTAACATCATCGCAGGGCAACCAAGAAAGAAGTGGTAAGTTAAAGTCACCCATGAAAATAATCTGATCTGCAGAACCTAAGGCGAAAATAACAGCATGATTAACAGAAAAGTGGTTTAAGTAAACCTCGGCATCAGACCTGTTTATGCAGCTCAACCAGTCAGGGCTATCTACGTCACCCTTGATTATATTGTGCAAAAAAATGGCACCAAGCATTTTTTTTACTGTTAACTGAGGATAGAAGGTTTATTAAGAGCAATATATTAGGGTAAGATGGCAATCTCACATTTGTATCTCAGTTGCATCCCGCCTATGGTGTAAGGAGCCAGAAAGTCGCTGGGGCGATGAAATGTTATTACTTTATATTTGGAAGCATTAAGGTGTAACAAATTTATTATTAAGATCGGAGTGCAACCTGGATGGAAATAAACTACCCTTGTATTATACGCACAGCTTAACATCATCCACATACATAGGTACTCGAGAGTATATTAATACTTAAGGCAAACCATTAACAAAAAGTGTAAATATTAAGGAGCCTAGATGGCTGCCCTGTGGTACGCCCGAAGTAACCATAACTGGTGAAGACAGGGAGTTTTTGAAGAGGACTCTTTAGGACCTGGAACAAAGGTAGCTAGAAATCCTTCTCAAGAGATTGGACGGAAACCCTAAAAGGTCAAGTTTTTGTGCTAGGAGAAAGTGGTTTACAGAGTAGAATGCTTTACTGAAATCTGTGTAAATGACATCCGTCTGTAGATTACCTTGGAAGCCTTTAATGATGTAGGATGTGAACTCCAACAAATTCGTGGTTGTTGATCTCCGCCTTCTAAATCCATGCTGAGCAGGAGATCTGCAAAGATGTTGCAGGTGCGGAGTTAACATTTTCTCAAACACTTTAGGAATAGCGGATAACTTAGATATACCTCTATAGTTCTTTGCATCAGACTTACTTCCTTTCTTATGGAGAGGATTATAAAGCTTGAAGAGTTAATGGACAGACCGAATAGTATGAGCAACGGTCAACACAGACACTCGGCACAGTACCTGAGTACACAGCCGGGACTTTCGTCAGGATCCGGTGAAAACACCGGATAACTGATCATGAAGCAGCGAGCTTTCATATAACAAGGAACTGAAAATGCCGTTCGACCCCGGTAAAGCGTATGGGTACGGTTGACCGGAGTAGCATTCCTGAGAATAGGTTGTTTGGAAAAATTGAGCAAAATCATCGGCAATTGCCTAATCATTATTTGCCGACTTGTTAAGGAATGATAGCGAGTATGGATTTGCAGACGTTTTACGCTTACTGTTTTCAAAGCTGTAAAACTGCTTAGGGTCCTGAGAAAAACGTATCCTGCATCGAGAGGTTTTCATAGCGAGAGAGAGAAGAAGGAGAGGCAACTTCTTGAAATTTTTTGAAAAGTCTTGATCTTAGGTTTTTTAGACTGGATAACTCTTTGGTGAACCAAGCGGGTTTCCCAGATCTAATAAGACAAGAACGCGGGACACAAGAATCAAAAAGTGAGTCAAATACAAAACGGACCAATCAAAATCCCTAATGAGGTTATTAAGCTTCGCAAACTCGGCTTTACGAAAGCAGCGGTCACATTGAGGTAGCCAATGCGGTTGGTCCTATATCGAGCAACACTTCGAAAGTAGGATGGTAGGCGTCTTCAGGTATAGAGAGATCAAGCAATCGACCCAAGGAATTTTTCACGTGGTTGACTTGAGACAGCGATAGGTCAAGTAAACCGTCTATAAAGTCGTGTCGTGACAAGTGCTGCTCGTAAATTGCGATATTCGAAGAAGGTGGAATATACGAGAAAGTAAAGAAAACTGAAAAACAGGGAAGAATCTGTTTTAGACACAGAAATTCCAGTCCTTTTTGAATCTGGACTGTAAAAGGGTCCGACGTGAAGTTCGAGTCCACTGCAATCAGAACCATAATAAAAAAAGGTTTAGCACCAAGTTCGAATATAAAATAAATTATATTTTTAATCAATTATCAGTGAAGTATCTTAAATGGCGCCCAACGTCTTGATAATTGAAGAAAAAGGTGCACCGAAAAATAAAAAATACGAAAAGACATTAATACAAATTGAGATATTAAGAACCACATCAAATAAGCTCATATCACAAGAATAAATACGAAAAGACAATATTGAGATATTAAGAACCACATCAATTCACACCTCTTAATAAAAGAAGGAAGGAAGGGCTGAAGGGCATTCCCTCGCCATCATCAAAGAAGACCAAGGAAAACCAGCCAATTAAAAATAAAAAACAAAAAAATAAAACCACAAAAATTCACAAAAATAAGAGAAGGAAGGAAGGGCTTGTTCAAGCAGAACATAATTATTGTATCACACTGAACTGATCTATATATAACTGAGAAGCGTACATAAAATAAGTAATTTATGACTGCTAGGCTGTGTGTTCATAAAACAGGAACCGACAAAGGCCAACCAATAAACAATACATTCCACTTGAAGGAGGCCACTTGAGAAAAAGGACACATAGAGTTCGACCATAAAATCATATACATGGGCACGTCGAACCCAAATATATTAACACATGTAGTAGGTGTCATTAGAAGGGATGAACGTGGGAACAAGTGCCGCACATCCCTCCTTTTCTTAGCGATAGTCTTAGTTTTAATTGCCCTATATTTTAGTGCATAAGTTTTGAAAATAAAACAGTTTGAATTTACATTTCAACTCGCAAGTGTTTCGACTTCTTTTAAGGTCTTAACATTTTGGTCCTTCGAGACTCTCCGTTTTTTCCCCCTGTGGTAAGAGCACGGAGTTAAACCAGCTCCTTAAGGACTGCAGAAGTGTTAAGTACACCTACAGCTAAAGGTAGCACAAATAAAAAACTCTGGTTTTCCCTCTTGTGGTAAGAAACCGAGTATAAAATTAATGAAACGTAAGTGTCAATTAATAAACAAAAATACATGCTATACAGGCAGTATTTTTTAATAAATAATACAATCATCTAATTTTTTGTCTTGTAAAAAAAAAAAAATATTACGCGAAAGTGGCGTGTTCGAAGCCTAAGACATCGGAAAAAAATTGAAAATAAAAAAAAATATAAATCCCCAACATCGGAAGTGGTAGGTGAAGTGGAGGCCAGCGATATAAAACAAAAAATCGCAAACGGCCGAATAATATAAAAAAAAAAAATGAAAACGACTAACTGAGTGAAAAACAACTACGGCATCAAGCAGCAGCAGATACAGCAGCGGCAGCAGCAGCAGCACCAGCAGAAGAAGAAGTTGACCAGAGTCTTGAGAAAATATCGGACAGTATCGATACATTTGTGGGAAATCTAAAAACGTATTTAAAAGAAAGTATGGAAAGGTTATATCATGCTAAAACAAGGGAGTGTAACCTACGAAAATTGAATTCTTTAGTAAAAGACTGAACAAAAAAGTTGAGCTTCGACGAACAGATCGCCGAGCTAGACTTTGATATTCAGAACAAGTAAGGCAAACTTAGAAATAAGGATGCAGAAAGTTATGGAGGAAAAAGCTAGCGTTAGTAAAGCGTCACTAGCAAAGAAGGAAGATGAAGATTTTCCGGTTCTACCAAAGGCAGAAGTACACACATTTTCGAGAGAAGAAAAAGAATGGGATGGGTTTTCACAATTATTTAGGGAAATAATTCATAATAGAGATGGGCTGAGTACATCTCTTAAATTTAATTATTTAAAAATGGCAATAAAAGGGTGAAGCAAGGTGCTCACTTATTAACGGGGCCCTTGGAAAATTATAATGCCGCTTGGGAATTGCTGACCAAGCGGTATGAAAATAAAAGAAAAATATTTTCAGATCAGCTGAATCGGTTGCTAGATTTGCCAATGCTAGACAACGATTCAGCAAAATATATTAAATTGTTTTCTGACTCGATAAATGAGTCAATACATTTAATAAAGTTAAAGTCACAATTAACAGAAGAAGTTTATCTGATTTTTGCCCACATAATTTGGAGAAAATTTAATAAAGATGCCCTTCAATTATATGAAAGTCATATAAAAAGGACAAAAGAGATTCAAACATTGCCCGATGTAATGGAATTTCTGGAACAACGGTATACTTCTCTGTACTCATCGCAGGATGCAGAGAAAAACCCGCTGAAAAGAGTGGTGCAATATAGCAGCATTAAAGAAAGTTGTCCGCTGTGTAAAATGGCAGGCCATACAATAATGCAATGCTATAGGTTTAAGAGAATGAGTCCGATAGAGAGACGCCAGGTTATTCAAAAGCGACGCCTGTGCAAAAGATGCTGTAGGCACGACATGTATAAGAAATGCTCCTCGAAAATGTTTTGTGGGATTTGTAAAAAATCCCATCACACGATGCTCCATATTCCCTATGAAAGAAGGGAAAATGTTAACACTTGTTTCACAAAAAAACAAGCGTTTTTAGCCACAGCACTTATAAAAGTAAGAGCGGTGAATGGTGGCTATGAAAACCTCTAGAGCTCTAATTGATTGTGGGTCGCAATGTACCATCATTTCAGAGGAAGCAGCACAAATATTTAAAGTGGCGCGCAAAAGGGAAAACACCCAGGTGAGTGGAGTATCATCGACAGACTCTTCCACTTTAAAGTATAAGATAACTTTAACGGTAAAAACTCGGGATGCCAATAAAAAACCTCTTAATATTGAAGCAATCATTCTCCCAAAACTTATGAAGGCTTTACCTGTAAAGTCGTTCAAGATTGATAAATCGAAATGGAAAGATTATGTGTTGGCTGACCCTAACTTTAATAAACCAAGTAGGGTGAATATAATAATTGGTGTAGATTTGTATGCCCATATTGTAAAAGACGGAGTAGTGAAAATAGATGGACTACTTGGTCAAAATACAGAATTCAGATGGATTATATCCGGTTGCACCAAATCAAAATGTGACAAATTGATTATAGCGACAACAATTGAAGTCGGGGACTTAGAGCATTTCTGGGAAATGGAAAACGAAAGTACTGACGTGGAAGAAGATGTTTGTGAGAAGCATTTCTTGGAAACTACAAATAGAGTTGAAAATAAAAGGTATGTGGTGAAAATACCATTCAAAAAAGATAAGGATCTAGGAGATTCAAAGGCACAAGCTATGGCGCGATTTTACAATTTAGAAAAAAAACTCGGCCAAAATAAAAAATTAAAAGAAAATTACATAAAGTTCATGCATGAATATACAAATTTAGGACATATGGTAGAGTCCAAGAAAGGGGGAAAATATTATTTACCCCATCAGGGAGTCATAAGAGATTCCAGTCTAACGACAAAACTCAGGGTGGTTTTTGATGCGTCAGCAAAAACCACAAATAATAAAAGCTTAAATGATATCATGTGGGTGGGACCAAGAGTCCAAAAAGATATCTTCGATATTATGGTAAAATGGCGAAAGTGGCCATTTGTAGTATTCTCGGACATTGAAAAAATGTACCGGCAAATTAATGTTGATGAAGAAGATCAGCATTATTTGCATATAATCTGGAGAGACGATCCAAACGAAAAATTAAAAGAATATAAACTAACAACCGTTACGTACGGTACAGCTTCAGCACCCTACTTAGCTACTAGGGTGCTTGTTGCATAAGCAGATAATTGCGGAAGTTAGGCAATTAGAGAAATCATAAAAAATTATTTTTATATGGACGACCTGATGACAGGGTGTGATTCCATATTAGATGCCAAAAGGCATGTAATGGAAGTTACCCAGGAGTTTGATAAGGTTGGGTTTAACTTAAGAAAGTGGATAACAAATATCCCAGAAATTGTTAAGCACGTTAGAGATAACGAAGAAAATAAGGTATTAACCATTGAAGAGAATGAATCCGTCAAAACATTAGGACTTCAATGGGAGCCAGTTAAAGACGAGTTTAGGTTCAACTTCCGTTATAAACCTACCAAAAAAACTAACAAAAGAATAGTCTTATCTACATTAGCAAAGATGTATGACCCTTAAGGCTGGTTGTCTCCAGTTACAATTGCAGGAAAATGTGCAAAAATCTTTTCGGATAATGGAACCAATTTTGTGGAAGCTTCGCGTAAATTAGGCGAAGAATACCAGAGAATCCTTAAGGACAATATAAAAGTGGTTCAAATATTAGAAAGAGAACAAATCGAGTGCCACTTTATCCCCCCGGCAGGACCTCACTTTGGAGGTATTTGGGAGGCTGGGGTAAAATCAGTGAAATATCACTTAAAAAGAGTGATTGCGGACAATAATTTAACCTATGAGGAAATGGCAACCCTCTTTTGTCAAATTGAAGCTGTACTGAATTCACGCCCATTGTATACCGCTTCAAATGATATTGACGATTTGGATGTATTAACACCAGTTGGAGTTAACACCACACTAATGCTAGAATTCAATGTAGTAACTCAAAACAAGAGTTAATTGATCTCCCTCAACAAGGAATTTTAACAATAATAAATGGTTGCACTGTGCGAACCCATGATAAAATATTAGTACCTCATCATAGTCTTCATACAGACAATTTCATCCTCTTATATTAGTAACATAAGCAAAATACCAAAAATGGTTTGGAATCCTTTGAATGTACCATTAAACAACCATACTGAAGAAATTGATAAATTAAAAAACGAATTAAAATCGTTAAGAGAAGGTCATCATGAATTAAAAAGGCTTAAGTTCCATTATGTATCTGGACATGCAGCCTTAATTATCGGAATAATAATAATGTTAATATTAATAATCTATGCCATAAGAAGAATTAAGGTAGCGCGAAGACTCCAAACAATAGCACTTCCTTATCCACTGTAATTTACTTTAAAATGATCATCGGTAATGGTAATTATAACTATAAAGAAAATATATACAAATGTAAAATAAAAAACAAAACCATGCCACTTCCGGCCCCTTTGCAGAATGTTCAAGCAGAACATAATTATTGAATCACACTGAACTGATCTATATATAACTGAGGAACGTACATAAAATAAGTAATTTATGACTGCTAGGGTGTGTGTTCATAAAACATGAACAGGAACCGACAAAGGCCAACCAATAAACAATACAGTCCACTTGAAGGAGGCCACTTGAGAAAAAGGACACATAGAGTTCGACCATAAAATCATATACATGGGCACGTCGAACCCAAATCTATTAACACATGTTGTTTGCATGTAGTAGGTGTCATTAGAAGGGATGAGCGTGGGAACAAGTGCCGCACATCCCTCCTTTTCTTAGCGAGAGTCTTAGTTTTAATTACCTTATATTTTTCTATTTATATTGCAAAGGTTTTGAAAATAAAACAGTTTGAATTTACAACTCAACTCGCAAGTGTTTCGACTTTTCTTTTAAGGTCTTAACAGGGCTGAAGGGCATTCCCTCGCCAAAATCAAAGACCAGGAAAAGAACACACCGAAAAAAATATCGTTTGAGACCATAAAATCAGTACCCGAGCTTAATGGAGAACAGGAAAAATATGTCAGCTGGAGAAAAGCGGCAGAAAATGCCATGAGCCAATATGTTCGCGAAAGTATGAGATATTTAGCAGCCATATCCATCTTAAGAAATAAAATAACTGGGAAAGCAAACGATGCTTAAAATATCAATGCCATCTTGGCAAGATTAGATTTTGTTTTTAGCGATCGTAGACCGCTACACATAATTGAACAGGAATTAATTATTCTAACTTAGGGAAAACTTACTGTCATTGATTATTATAACAAATTTTCTATACGTTAACATTATTAACTAATAAAACTATAATGACATATGGACGAAATAAGCCAATAACAACAGAAATAAATGACAGACATAGACATAGACGCTTTGAGAATCTTTATAACTGGCTTAAACGGCCCAATCTCAGCAACTCTATATTCCATGAATCCTGCAGACTTACCAAATGCAATGGCATTAGTACAGGAAATGGAAAGTAACAACATGAGAGCGAAATTCGCTCACGACTTTGTTGTAATGAGAAATTATGGAAATTATTATAATTTTTTTGAATAATAGACCATGTCAATATAATAACAATTTTAACCAAAGAACAACTAACAACAATACTCCAAATTATCTCAGATACAATCAAAGAGTACCACAGCAAGCGATTAATAATCAGTGCAATCAGAGACAGGGTAAAAACAATCAGGGGGGACAAATTAATAATCACTGGAATCAGAGACAGAGTAATAACAACCAGTGGGGGCACAATAACTATTGGATGTCAAATAAAAATCAGGTCCAACCATCACCTGAGCCAATGAAGAATGATGAATCTATCCAGTATCTAAATCCTCCGAATAACTATTACAATCGGGGAAATAATAGTATTAACAACAGGCTGAATAGTAATAATTATTACCGAAGGCATAATTATAATCAAAACCAAACACAACGAGGGGGAACGTTGTGAGCTGCGTCTACGCCGCGGCTCTACTTTATACCCGGTACTCAGTCAGTATATATGTATGTAAGCTTGTTGTAATTTATTACATGTTCGCAAAAGGAACAAATTTAATTTTAGCCAATAAAGAAAAAAAAAAAATTAAGTCGAGCCTTTTCGGAGATTTTTATCTATTAGATGTTTCCATTTTTGTTTACATACGTTTTTTACATCCGTCTTATCTACATGTCTAAATCTACTTCCGAAATATACATACACGGCTGTGTTCGAGAGAGAGAGGGAATGAGTCTGCGCTTGGAAGGCCACTGAAATTTCATTTGTTCCTTCTGGCTATACTAATGATTCGATCTGATCCAGATTCAACATTCTGATAGATATGCTCATTTGCTATAATTGTGCGTTTTTGGTTTTCCTGTATCTTCAAAATTGTAGATTTTTGTCTTTTGTGGGGGCAGAAGGGGGCGTGACCATATTTTGAAACAAACTCGTCTCGGTTTGATATCACAGGAGCTTGGATAGAAAGTTTGGTTGATCTAGCTCTTATAGTCTCTGAGAACTACGCGTCAAAAAATTCGATCAGGCATTGCGCCTACCCCGGTGTGTGAGAGAGAGCGAGAGGGAACGATGCATTTCGAAATGGTTTTCTTCATTGTGGCTATATTTATTATCTGATCTGATTCAGATTCAACACTCTGATAGATATGGTCATTGTCTATGATTCTGCGTTTTTAGATTCCTCGTATCTTCAAAATTGTGCATGCTACAGATTTTCTTCTTTTGGGTGGAAGGGGGCGGGGCGAAATTTTGAAATACACTTGTAACAGTGTGATAGGACAGGAGTCTGGATGCAAAATTAGGTTGCGCTAGCTTTTACAGTCTATGAGCTATAGGCGCTAATGAAGACGGACAGACGGACGGACGGACAGACAGACATAGCTATATCGACTCGGCTATTGATGCTGATCAAGAATATATATACCTTATTGGGTCGGAAACGCTTCCTTCTGGGTGTTACACACATCAATTTTTTCAACAAATTTAATATACCCCTTTACTCTTCGAGTACCGGGTATAAAAACCAGTTCAGACTAACCAATCTGAACCACATCCACCATTAAAACAAGAACCAAATGGATCATTAAATCATCCTGTCCAAAAAATAATGAGGTTAAACAACATTGATGAAGATCATTTTTTTAGATCAGAATCCGGAGTAGGGCTACCCTACTTGACAAGAACCGATAAAAACAAAAAAATGGGGAAAAAAATTAAAAGTTTTAATTGACACAGGAGCCACATCCTGTTATATACAAAAAGGAATTTATCTTAATAAAAAGGAGTTACCAATTTATACAAGAGTTTCAACAGTTAATGGGTATACAATTATAAAATATTTTTATATGCTAACTATATTTAACGTTAAACAGGTATTTTACGAAAAAGAAGGGTTAGAATCCGACATTCTTAAAAGTTTTAATCTTAAAAAAATTGGAGCTATAATTGATATTTAACGAGAGGGAACGTTGTGAGCCGCGTCTACGCCGCGGCTCTACTTTATACCCGGTACTCAGTCAGTATATATGTATGTGAGCTTGTTGTAATTTTACAAAAGGGACAAATTTAATTTTAGCCAAAAAAGAAAAAAGTAATTAAGTCGAACCTTTTCGGAGATTTTGATCTATTTGATGTTTCCATATTTGTTTACGTAAATTTTTTACATCTGCCTTTTCTACATGTCTTTATCTACTTCCTACATATACATACACGGCTGTGTGCGAGAGAGAGAGGGAATGAGTCTGCGCTTGGAAGGCCACTGAAATTTCATTTGTTCCTTCTGACTTTTGTGGGGGCGGAAGGGGGCGTGGCAAAATTTTAAAACAAACTCGTCTCGGTTTGATATCACAGGAGCTTGGATAGAAAGTTTGGTGGTTTTAGCTCTTATAGTCTCTGAGAACTAGGCGTCAAAAAATTCGATCAGGCATAGCGCCTACCCCTGTGTGTGAGAGAGAGCGAGAGGGAACGATGCATTTCGAAATGGTTTTCTTCATTGTGGCTATATTTATGATCCGATCTGATCCAAATTCAACATTCTGATAGATATGATCATTTTCTATGATTCTGCGTTTTTGGTTTTCTCGTATCTTAAAAATTGATGATTTTCGTCCTTTATGGAGGCGGAAGGGGGCGTGGCCAAATTTTAAAACAAACTCGTCTCGGTTTGATATCACAGGAGCTTGGATAGAAAGTTTGGTTGATCTAGCTCTTATAGTCTCTGAGAACTACGCGTCAAAAAATTCGATCAGGCATTGCGCCTACCCCGGTGTGTGAGAGAGAGCGAGAGGGAACGATGCATTTCGAAATGGTTTTCTTCATTGTGGCTATATTTATGATCTGATCTGACCCAGATTCAACACTCTGATAGATATGCTCATTCTCTATGATTCTGCGTTTTTAGCTTTCTCGTATCTTTAAAATTGTGCATGCCACAGATTTACGTCCTTGGAGTGGGCGGAAGGGGGCGGGGCGAAATTTTGAAATACACTTGTAACAGTGCGATAGGACAGGAGTCTGGATACAAAATTGAGCTTTTATGGTCTTTGAGCTATAGGCGCTAATGAAGACGGACAGACGGACAGACAGACATAGCTATATCGACTCGGCTATTGATGCTGATCGAGAATATATATACTTTATGGGGTCGGAAACGCTTCCTTCTGGGTGTTACACACATTAATTTTTTGCACAAATCTAATATACCCCTTTACTCTTCGAGTACCGGGTATAAAAAGGTACAATCAATTATGATGGTTAAGAAGAAAAATTGTTTTAAACCAATTGTCCTTAACTCAAGGGAAAATTGTCCTTCCTTCAAAAAAATATATTATAAGAAAATACTTTGAAGAGCAAAGAGAAACCAGAACAGATTCAGTACAGGTAGAGGGGAGTTTATATAGCTTGGGATCAATGAATGCTAAGCATGTCGACGTAGAATTATCCGTCAATAGAAAAGTAAATAGTTCGGGATTCAAAAATCCTGAGCACGCCGACGTATAATTATCCGTCAATACAAAAGTAAATAGTTCGGGATTAAAAAATCCTGAGCACGCCGTCGTTGAATTATCCGACAACAAAATATACGTAGTTTGGGATGCAAAACTAGTGAACAAGCCAACGTGGAAATATCCGACATAAATAAACGTAATAAGTCTGAATCGATAAAGTTGGAATTGAACAACGCATTCATTCAAAAAGAGGAAAACTTAGAGAAACTCAGAGAGGAAATAATAGCTATAGTGCAAGAAGACCATGCAAATATAGATTTGCAGCTACCATTTAGAACAGACATAAAAGGGGAAATAAATACCGAACATGATAGACCGGTATACAGAAAGCAATATTCATTTGCTTATTCAGTTAACGACTTCGTTAACAATGAAATAAGTAAAATGTTAGACGACGGCGAACTATTTCTCCACAATTGATTTAGAATCAGGATTCTATCAGATATTGATGAGAGAAACAGACATAGAAAAAACATCAATAACGGTAAGTACGAATTTTTAAGAATGCCCATGGGATTGACAAACGCACCCAGAATCTTTCAAAGGGCAATGGACGATATACTTAGGGAGCAAGTAGGAAAAACCTGCCATGTTTACATGAATGACATAATAATATTTTCAAAAACTACTGACCAGCACTATGCAGATATAATTAAAATAATAAAACTTTTACAGAATGCAAATATGAAAATATCCCTTGAAAAGTCTATATTTTTTCAATTAGAAACTGTTGGAAGCTGCCGAGCTTTTTCGGCCGCTCTGACTCCACATTTACGAAATTAAAATTGTCTCCGTTTTTAGTTTAATGTTTTTAAAGGGTTTTGTTTATATTATATTTTATGGGCGTGCCCGTGAGTTCGAGGTGGGTTTGACGATATGATTTATAAACGAAACTATAACGGCCCTATGGCCGTTATGACGAGGTGTGTGATACGCGATGCTGCGTTCGACGACGACTTTAACAGAGTGGGGGTGGGTTTCGCGAAGCACTGCAATTTAAGCAGTACATGCGCGGACCATGAGCGTGTGTGTGCGTAGGAACCGAGAGCGCAAGAGTAGATCGCACTCTTAAGAGCTAATGACGGCTGCTGCTCCGAACATACTCCCCCCCCGTTGAAAGACCTGGGCTTTTAACAGGATCCTTAATGGGAAGGACGCACAGCTTGTTGACAGCTCGACGAGTGGTTCCGGAGGGTGTCCGCAGTATGGCAACTCGCACAGCCCCATCAGTTCCAGCGATGACTTCGATCACCCGTGCTAAGGGCCACTTTATTGGTGGCAAGTTTTCGTCCTTGATGCAGACGACGTCGTTGGCATGGATCGATGGTTGTGGTGTGCGCCATTTGGCACGTTGTTGGAGCAGGGTCAAATATTCCTCACTCCAACTCTCTATAAGATCTGCTGGGCATAGGTGACTCGTTGCCAGCGATCAAGACGATTGAAGTTTAGACCCGTACGTCTGGCTCGGGAAACTCTATCAGCGGACGACCAATTAGAACATGTCCTGGTGTAAGGACGCCAAGATCTTTAGGGTTTTCTGAAATTGAAATAAGAGTACGAGGTTGATTATAGCCTGGCATTTGCAGACCAAGGTCCGCAGCTTCGAAGGCAAAGAGCGACGATCCCACGGAGCGATACAAATGTTGTTTGGCCATCTTCAATGCTGCCTCCCACAAGCCCCCGAAATGAGGCGAGCGGGGTTGTATAAATCTCCAATCGAAGCTGTTGATGCAGATGAAGACGCTGATGTAGCATTTGATAGGCGCTCGATTGCGCCCATCTGGCAAGTAGTAGAAGGGACGGCAGTAGTCGATTCCAGTGATGCTGAATGCATCGGTAGGTCAGCTATAGGGTGCTCTAAAAGACGAGGTATAGATCGGCAGCACATTTCCGCAATGCGCGTGCCCCAGTTTTCATGCCGCCGATGGGCCAGAACTGTAAGCGAATCGCTCCAAGTAGCGACTGCGAACCAGCATGGTGATGTTTCCGAGGAAAGTGTGTGATGATAGGGAACGTCAGTGGATGATCCCTAAGCAAAATGATTGGGTGGCGTGTATCGAAGCCGAGAGTTGAATGGCGCAGGCGGCGACCAAAACGAATTAATCCAAGGTCATTTATGCAGGGTACGAGCGATGTGATACTGCTGGGGGACTCTACGCAGCTTCCTTTGCGCCGAGCAAGGTACTCAGAATACAGGTGGGCCCGTTGAACAATGTGTCTTAACAGATGTGATATTTTGCGGAGGGCCTTAGATGAGATATCAGGTGACTTCATCCTACTGATGAACTTCTGAACGTAGCCAACCAGGCGCATCATGACTCCGAATGAGTTGATGTGCGTAAACGAAAGCGAGATGTTGTCCACGTAGAAGTCCTGTGGAATGGTTTCCAACCGCTATGGATCTAGGGAAGACATATGGCTAGCTGATGTTTAGCGCGAATAGCTAAAACGATGCAGGCTGAATACGATGGGTGATTCTGTTTGATTTGACCACTTCCCAAACTTGACGAACCAAGTCATCGAGCCGAGTGCTGTGATTGGTGCGAAGCTTGGGTTTCGATAAACGACGAGAGAGTGGGGGCCGAGTGCCCGCCACTAGATAGATTCCATCCGAATTGACCACTTCCCAAAATCGATGAACCAATTCATCAAGCCGAGTGCTGTGATTGGCGTCATCCAAAGATTGGGATGCGATGAGCGACGAGAGAGTGGGGGCAGAATGCCCGCCACTAGACAGAATCCATCCGACGATTATGATGCAATCAACGACGAGAGAGTGGGGGCCGAGTGCCCGCCACTAGACAGAATCCATCCACGGTTGTGTTGAGATCAACGACGAGAGAGTGGAGGCCGAGTGCCTGCCACTAGACAGAATCCATCCGAAGTGACCGCTCCCAAAATCGATGAACCAAGTCATCGAGCCGAGTGCTGTGATTGGTGTCATCCAAAAATTGGGATGCGATGATCGACGACAGAGTGGGGACCGAGTGCCCGCCACTATACTGAATCCATCCGAAGTGATGCGATCAACGACGAGAGCGTGGGGGCCGAGTGCCCACCACTGGACGGAATCCATCCACGATTGTGTTGAGATCAACGACGAGAGAGTGGAGGCCGAGTGCCTGCCACTAGACAGAATCCATCCGAAGTGACCGCTCCCAAAATCGATGAACCAAGTCATCGAGCCGAGTGCTGTGATTGGTGTCATCCAAAGATTGGGATGCGATGATCGACGACAGAGTGGGGACCGAGTGCCCGCCACTATACAGAATCCATCCGAAGTGATGCGATCAACGACGAGAGCGTGGGGGCCGAGTGCCCACCACTGGACAGATCCATCTGATTTGAACATTTTCCAAAATCGATGAACCAAGTCATCGATCCGAGTGCTGTGATTGGTTTCATCCAAAGATTGGGATGAGACGAGCGATGAGAGAGTGGGAGCCGAATGCCCGCCACTACAGACTCATCTGATTTGTGTTTTTTGCAGCAGAGGTAATCCAGGCGCCAGCTGAATTTGTCCCACACACAGCAGCTCGAATAGAGGTCCAGCTCCGATGAGCAGATCAATCCGCTGCGGCTGGTGAAACGACTGGTCAGCAAGCCGGATATGCGATGGTATACGTCAATTAGCTGTGCTAATCGACGAGCGAGGTTGATGATCCGTAATCTTCTGGGCAACGAACGGCAGTGATGCTAGTGGTGAACTCTGAAATCCTCGATTTCAGAACGAGATCCACCGAGATACCTTCAGGTGAGAAGCTAGCATCTTCTATGCCAGAGACTGCGGTAAGCGATTTGGGTTTGCGACGTTGTAGCTGATTAGCTAGACGAGTAGTGCGCGACATGGCACGAAAGTTCCCGCGATGGTTTTGACGAGAACGACGACAATGGCTGATAACACAGCATCAGGCGGACTTTTGGATAAGATGGGCTGTGGCAAGGAGAGCGACAATGAGGGCGACAATGTCGATCTGAATTGGTTGTAGTGGTGAGGCTTCACTTGGAGAAGCGGGTTTGACGGTTTCTGCTCGACGACCGAAATACAACAGGGGTGTGGTGTTTCTTAGCGCATGTAACGCGCGAAGATGTGAGGTAGAAGCGTCCAGAAACGCCCGCAACTTGCCAACCAATGAGTCGCCATGCGTCAATCCAAGTATCGCTCTGATGTGTATCTGTTGAATGAGACATTTATTAGCAATCGGTTTTTTGTAAATTTGCATATTGTTGTTGTAGTTAGCCTCGGTCATCTCCAACGAACTGATGGTGTCCAACTAGAAGTTTGATTCCAATTTGTCCACCAGCTCTAGAAGTAGTTTCTGGTTGTAGTATTCCAAACTGCGTAGCTTTTTGTTATCCAATTGGGCAACGAGCCCCTGAAGTCGGTCGAAGATGGTCTTTATCTTGAGGCTCAAGAATTCAAACCGGCTAGTAGCTGGATCAGCACTAGCCAACACTTCATCAATAGGAGCGACACTCGAGGGTGTGTCATCCGAGGCGGAGCGGATATTTATATTGTCGACACTCATTTTTAGCTGCGTTTAGCTTTTAATATTTTTTCCGCTAAACTTTTTCCAAGCCGGTTGCGCAGATCTAACGATGCGAACGTTATTGATCTGGAATGCGGCGAATTCAGGCATAGAGATGCACCGAAATGTGAAATCGACGGCGACAAAATGTATGTGTGTGCATATGCACTGCACCGGCACAGAGATCATAAGCGACGACCGAGAATGCCGCGACGCAACGAAAGCGAATACGAGAAATGTATATGTGTGTGTGTGCACTGCGTCGGCACAGAGGGCACAAGCGACGACCGATAATGCAGCGAAGCAACGAAAGCGAACAATGTGTATGTTTGTATGTGCCCTGTACCGGCACAGAGGGCACATGCGACGACCGAAAACCAACAGTTATGCACAAGAGAACGATTTCGAATTCGAGTTCGAAAGAGAGTTCTTGGTATGCAGCAGCTCACGAGCACGGGCTGAAGCAAACGACGAAAAAGGAGACGACGAAGTCTAACGGATTTCGCCTAGAACTCTATGCAGCCGGTCTCGACAGTGCGTTGCGCAGGCTGAAGCAGACGACGAAAGAGAACACGAAAACGAATAGCGGCCCGCTAGAAACTGTCACGGTCGGCCACAACGACTTTTGGTTCGCTACTTTTTTTTCCGAATGTTGGGTTAAATCTTTGACACAGATTAACTCAATGTTTTTGAACACTTTTTCCACTCAAAGGTCACGGGGATCACGTCGGGGTCACCAAAATGTTGGAAGCTGCCGAGCTTTTTCGGCCGCTCTGACTCCACATTTACGAAATTAAAATTGTCTCCGTTTTTAGTATAATGTTTTTAAAGGGTTTTGTTTATTATATATTTTATGGGCGTGCCCGTGAGTTCGAGGTGGGTTTGACGGTATGATTTATAAACGAAAATATAACGGCCCTATGGCCGTTATGACGAGGTGTGTGATACGCCATGCTGCGTTCGACGACGACTTTAACAGAGTGGGGGTGGGTTTCGCGAAGCACTGCAATTTAAGCAGTACATGCGCGGACCATGAGCGTGTGTGTGCGTAGGAACCGAGAGCGCAAGAGTAGATCGCACTCTTAAGAGCTAATGACGGCTGCTGCTCCGAACAGAAACTAAATTTCTGGGATACATTGTTTCCCATAATAACATTAAAACAGACCCAGAAAAGATTGACACCATTAAAAAATATCCAATTCCGAGAAATGTCCGAGAGTTACGCAGTTTCCTAGGGTTAACAGGGTATTACAGAAAGTTCGTCCGAAATGATGCGACAATTGCCAAGCCATTAACAAAGTATCTGAGTGGAGTCAATGGGAAGGTGTCAAGAAGGGAATCAAAAAAAGCTATGATACAGCTGGATGAACCAGCAGTAGAAGCATTCAATATTTTAAAGGATTGTTTAATTGCTCATATAGAATTAGTGCAACCAGATTATCAGCCGTATTATCAGGGCACCGTAACATTACGTTTGGTTCATCCCACAGCGCGAGTTCTGCTTACCAAAAGTGGGCCACTGGGCACATTATACGGCCGTATTATAAGGGAATCCCATAACATTTATTTCTAAAACCTTAAATAAAACTGAGCAACTTTATGCCACAAACAAAAAATAACTATTAGCAATAGTGTGGGCATTAAAGAATTTGCGAAATTATTTATATGGCGTGAGTGGAATTGAAATTCAAACAGATTACCAACCATTGTCCTTTTCGATATCGCATAATAATCCAAACAAAGAAACGATGGTACTACTTTATTAAAAGTTTCGCACCGAAAATCATATATAAACCAGGCTCAACCAATGTGAATTCAGTTAAATCATATAACAGACAGTGAGGTCGAACAAACGGAATTAGATTCTAATTTAAATACTCAGCATTCAGGATGAAGTAGTTTTTAAAACCGTATTTACAATTTGCAACGAAAACAAATATAACAGACACCCAATAAAATTTCCAATCGGAGAAGCCCCGATTCCAACAAAAGGAGAAAATTTACATATTGATATATACTACGCACAAAGTTTAACTTTTATAACTTGTATTGACGCATATTCATTGAAAGAAATATTGAAAAGAAATTCACAATAAATTAAATATCGAAAATAAGGTAATGGAATTACTTCAACAATTTCCCCAAGCAAAAATAATTATGACAGATAACGAACCAAGTTTTATCTCGGCCCAATTTAAATCCTTTGCAAAAAGGTGCGGAACCACCTTACATTACGCAGACCCGAGGCATAGTACTTCAAACGGACAAGTTGAGAGGGCACATTCGACATTTACAAAATTAGCTCGCTGCATTAAAGAAGAGTTTAATCTAATTGACTACTCTGAAATAGTAGATCCGCTCAAGAATATAATCGGAGCATTCATTCCACTACAAACCAAAAACCTTTTGATATCGTTTATAATAAAATTCCGCACGAAAATATTCACCAAATATTAAAAAATACACTGAAAAAAATGCTAAAAACACCTAATTAAAACAGGAAAGAAAAAGAATATCATGTAGGACAGGTAGTTTATGAAAAAAAGCATATGAAACGAAATAAACTTAAAAAACTTAAGGAAAATTTACCTAACAAAATATTAATCAACAAATAGAATTATTCATAAAGATAATATAAAACATTAAAAAAATAATAAAAATAAAAAGGAATTAATGAAATAGGACCTATATGGAATAGCAGGTACTCCTGATCACAATGATTTCATAACTGTTCAGAACAAAATAAATAACTTGATCGAAAATAACAACAAACAATTTTCTATAAATTTAAAATTATTCAATAAAGTAAAACATCTTTCAGAAAATTTAAAAAACTTCATATTTAGCGAAGAAACAATTTTACGAAAACACCGTTCGCGGTTGCTTACATTTGACTTACAAAATTTATTAGATACCATTATCCTGGCAAAAATTAAATTATTTAACACAAAAATTTTAAATGAAATTGAAATTAAGGAAATTTACAATCATGAAAAGCAACCTGTAGTATTATCTGATTTAATGGATATATCAAAGTTTAAAATGTTTTCCAATGACAATTTACTCGTGATCTACATACAATACCCAATTATTAATTTTACAAATGTGACCTATATAATACCAGAGCTATTGCACAATCCAATGGGAAATTAATAATTAATAATAAAGTTGCCTACTGCAAAAACAAGTATTACCTAATGAATAGTTTTAAGAAAGAAATATTCAACAACTATTGTAGGATAAGCCTTGAAAAGAACTGTTTTATAAATTTATTAAATGGCAAAAAAGCCAATTGTACTAAATTAAGGAACAAAAATAAGCAAATATATATCCTGCAAGATGGGGCCATTTTGGTAACAGGGTTCAAACACAGTAAATATCACTCAACTAGAAGGTTCATATTAAATTTTGTTCAATGATTCTATCATTATAAATAATTTTACCTTTATTAACACCGGAAACAAAATATTGAACTATATAGCACAACATAATTTTATTAATTACTAGCTGACCCGGCAGACTTCGTACTGCCTCAATCGATAAATAAAATACCTAAACTTTTGTATAAATTAATTTCAAAACAAACAAAACGTTTTGAATAAAAAAGCATTTTTTTAATAAAGCATGAAGTTTTATTATTATTTTCGACACATCATGTTGCTTACTTA
The DNA here is from genome assembly GCA_963969585.1 of Drosophila helvetica. NCBI lineage: Eukaryota > Metazoa > Arthropoda > Insecta > Diptera > Drosophilidae > Drosophila > Drosophila helvetica. Next base: position 28,138,136 of record OZ018402.1, on the reverse strand, counting down.
AAAAAACAGAGTTTTCCTGAAGTACTGACTATTTAAAAGGTTTCAATTTTTATTAACAGACATTCAATTTGTTACAATTTTTGGAATCATCGGTATTCGCGGGATCAAGACATCCTCTCCTTTGTATTTTCCTTTTATGATAGTTGCCTCAATGACGTTATTCATCAGCTTTTTCACAGCCAGTCCTGTTCCATTGCATAGTCGAGGTTGATTAATGTTACGCAACATGATGACAACTGATCCTACTTTTAACTGCAAATTGTGAGGTGGTAATCCAGGCAATTCCAGTGAATTTAAAAAATTCCGTGGGATAGTTTACTACGTCATTCTGGTTCATAACGGTGTCGACTGATTTAAAGGACACCAACTGTCTTGGAAGAAAATTCAGAATGGTCGCATTGAGATCCTCGACATCTTTATTTTTCGCTGAATAAGCTCCTCTTTTGAATCTGTGATGTGACAGAAATCTGTGGGTAATGTGATGAATCCGGTCGAGGTGTCCATTGCAACTTTATTATTTCCAATATCTTACAACTGCTTCGCAAACACATTTGCAGTTTCATCATGTTCCAAAAATACTCGCATGTTAGTTGTTAATGTGAGTGTCTTTACATACTGCCACAAATTTGATGATTTTAAGCATGCATTTAGTTCATCAGCAACAGTTGATCGGGGAAAAACTGGAAGAGTCTGACGAAAATCGCCTGACAACAGAATCATGGCCCCACCAAAAATATTTTGGTTGTCACGAAGATCTTTGAATGTTCTGTCCAGCGCCTCCAGTGTTGCAAATTGGTGTTTCGGTGATTTGCATGTTTAATGGTAATTTCAAGGCAGTATGTGCAGTTCGTCCGCCTTCTAGCAGAGTCGCAGCTATTCCAGATGAAGCCAACGCTAGAGCAACATCATTTCGCGATCTGATCCTCGCCAAAAGCAATGAAATTAAGAACGTTTTTCCGGTTCCTCCGTGAGCATCAAGGAAATAAATTCCACCAGATCCACTGTTCACAGCTTCTATCAAAGTGTCGTACGCAATTCTTTGTTGTTGATTTAATTGTGGAACATTTGTACGAACTGTTTCGGCCAATGCTTCAATGTCGTACTGTTGTTCCCTTTGCAACTCGTGGTTTAATGCATCGTGCATATGACGACTGGGTGTTGTCATTCCCAAACACGACAATACTTTATTTGCTATCAATAAACACATATCTTTTATCATGATCAATGTCTCATTGTAAATTTCTTCAGTCATTTGTAGTGTAGGATTCAAAGTTTCACGGCGCACACGATGCAAAACATCCTCAGACATGTCATCTCTATACTTAACCCACAAATTATTTGGATTCGATGGGAAACATGTCGATATGATAATCGCAAACAATGTACGAATTTGATGCGGCGATGAAGATATTACGGAATCCTTGAGCGTATCATCCCAGTGCGAATCGTTCTCAAGTAAATGTAATAGTTGGCATGCCTCACGATAAGTCGCACACAGCTGTCCATTAACTGTTCTCAGTTGTTTGAACGATGTCGGACCACGAACATTCACCAACAACAATCGCAAATAATAACATTCATCGTTATTTGGATGTACTGTGTAGATGCGACCCAGAGCGTCTGAAGCAAATACATTTGGATGTCCTTCAACTGGTGTTCCTTGTTTTTGACGCTGAAACGATTTCGATGATGCATTCCATATGTAATAGCGTGGCATGTCAGCATACAGCAAAGTGCGAGCAAAATCATCACTTTGACAGACTGTGAAAAAACGTGTTAATGTTGTCGATGGTGGACGTGCCGCTCTGTCTGCCGCGTTCGATTCATTAAAATAAACTCGTTGACCATTTTCTAAATGGACCGCCAAATGGACTACTGTAGGGTATCTTTCATGGATCGCAAATGAAAATATACGCCAAATTGCTTCGTTGCTACTTACATAGCGCCCCATCTGGTAGTGATATTTCATCATTTGCATTGGTTACAGCGAAGACAGCCATATCGCTGCCTTTGTTAACATATTTACACATGTACTTTATCGACTTTACAGAGTCACATATTCCACATTGATGTGAGTCTCAAAAGCTTTGAACAATATTGGCGAGTATGGCACAATCCAACGATTGTCTACATCAACATTTTGTCCTCTTACCTTCACAACTATCGATTGCCCATTGTCCGCAACTGATCGCCGACGATACAATGGGTATCCATCATTTCCCGTTATGGTTTCAGCAAGCAGGTCTCTTGGGTATCGCTTGGAACACTTGCCGTCGACCATACAGGGTGAATTGTAGTTGAAAAGTCCGCAAGGTCCATGTATCATGTGTTTGGTAACTACTGCATGCAATTTTGGGTCAACTGTTTCATCTGGAATTTCAGCTGAAATTATGGAATCAATCTCATCTGGGCCTTTTTTGTCCACTAACCAGAGTAAAATGTGCGCATGTGGCAATCCACGCTTTTGCCATTCTACAGAGTACATCCAAAAACGGACTCGGCCATATACACAATGCTTTATTAAGAAATTCATCAGAGATTTTAATTTTTGTTTAAAAACTCTGGCAATTATATCATGTCCAACAACTGGTGTTTGGCTATGTAGCAATTCCCTCTTGATTTCGGACCAATTTGGGTTACATGTGAATGTAACAAATAAGTCTGGGCGGCCATAATGCCTAACATATGACATAGCATCCTGAGCATATTCGTGCATGTGGCGTGGGCTTCCTATATAAGTGGCTGGCAAAATTGTCATTCTTCCTACATTATTCACATTGCCATCGGCATTTATAGCATCGCGGAGACGAATGTATTCCTCTGATCGTAGCTGTCGTTGGTTCAAACGGATGTTTGTTAATCGTTCAGTCTCAATTTTGACATACATGTCAACTGCAAACTGATGACACATCAAAATATGATTTATTTTACCTTGACGGATCATGAGTCTGTATGAATAGAAATTCATAGCACTAACTTTTTTGTTGGTTTCAGCACCTGCAATCAAAAATGATAAATGTTACTTAGATGAATTGAATTTAAAAATATTATTTAATCCTGCTCAATTTATTTACCTGTCATTTGATTTACCATTTTGATATTAAAATGGTATCCATCTCCCCCCTGTTAGAAGATCAAAGGATATTGTAGTCCATCATAGCTCCTGTGTGTTTCAGATACACGTTTTAAATCACTATTCCGACGATGAAGCACAATATCTCTAGATTGTAAATGTTCTCCCACAATGACAACAGCCACTTCATCAATGGTAGGTGAATTAAACCTCCTTGTGTGTTCTCCGGCAGGTGTTTTGTCAGCTCGAATATTATGGCTATCAGATGGCATCCGATCCAATGCTATTTTGAACATGTTTACTAAATTGTTATTCTGATGAAGATACATTTGTAGTTCTTGGACAATGGACAATCTCTTCACTGTTGGATTGTGAACACAACGATTATCAACTTCCCCATCTGAATTGCCGATAAAATAAATTTGTAAAAATTGATGATCTGCATCAGGTAGTGGTATCAGTGCCCCCAGTAATTGATAAATTTGTCCTTGTATCTGTAATATTTTAAATTTTGTCCATTAATTATTTCATATATACAGCGTGTAAGGGAAGGGGGGTATCAACCCTGAAGGAGGTGAATGTGCTCAAGAAACTCAACAACTTTCCCCAAAGAACATAGGTCGAAATATGAAAAAAAAATTTAACCGTCCCTTACAAAACTGACTACCAGCTGATTGATTTACTATGGGAGGGCCAAATTTTTTTTTTGTACTTCGACCTATGTTCTTTGGGGAAAGTTGTTGAGTTTCATGAGCACATTCACCTCCTTGAGGGTTGATACCCCCCTTCCGTTACACGCTGTATATATATTTTAGTACAAACTTGAATATTATAAAAAAATATTTTGGTATAATACCTTGAAAGTGGGCATGAAATTGTCCCAATTGTTACCGATTTGTCGGCACAATATTGCCAATCAATTGCCGGATCATAGTGGAATGCAGCTCGTTCAAAAATCACAGGAGCACTGCGTCTGCGGATTCGCTCAATTTCATTATGTCGTGCTCGCTGTTGTTGTGTTTGATGTTCACGAACTCGTTGCATTCTAAGCATATCCACTTCATTGTCACTCTGTAAATATCGCAATTTCTCGCCTTTCAAACCTTTCCTAGACCTCCACGAACATTTCAAGACTAAGATAAGATAAATCCGTTCAGCCGTTCTCGAGTTTTAGTGAGACTAACGAACAGCAATTCATTTTTATATATATAGATGACACTTCCGAATATAATACTTCAAATATTTTCAAAGCTTACTCTTGATAATATCAGTATTTTAAATCCTTTCATCCAAATTAATAAAACCAAAATATCACTTACCTTTATATTGTTAATTTTAATCATTATATATTTATTTTTATTTTATTTTTTATTTTACTTATTATAAAATACAAAATGATGTATTTATGACCAAAAACAACGGCCAGAATTAGAAAAAGACAGAAAACAAAGAAGAGTTTTTAACAGAACTAAGACTATGTATGTATAAAATACAAAATGATGTATTTATGACCAAAAACAACGGCCAGAATTAGAAAAAGACAGAAAACAAAGAAGAGTTTTTAACAGAACTAAGACATCGTTTAAACGAAACTTATAACGAATCGGGACGATCCATTTTAGAATGGGGAGATTTATCCAACCCGTGAAACGGGGCCCTTTTGTGGATTAATCAACAATTTTCGATCTGAGCGATCTTGCAGTTGCCGTTATTTTGCATTAACGGAACCCCTTAGCAATCTTTCCATTGCCTTTGTTTTGCATTAGCGGGACCACTTAGCGATCTTGCCATTGCATTTGTTTTGCATTTTCCTTAGCCTTTGGCTCTAGCTTCAAGGGCCGCTCTTAGCGCTGTTATAAATAAACCAAGCCTAACATAAACACCAGCTTCCGTTCGAAGCTCAAAAATCTGCATCCCAAGTCCAGTCCGTTTCATCTCAAGCTTATATTATAAACAAAAATTGAAAGTTCTTGAAGCCCGAAAAGTTGGAGACAACTTGGGAATGAAGCGACAATTCTAATTTGGAATCTGATCGAGATCGGTCGAACATACGAGTTCGGAGTAAACGTTTATAATTCTTGTGTAATGAGTTTAATAAAAAAAAGGTGTAGGTTCAGGATAGATTCCGCAATAGAAGGCCAATTGGAAGTTTATTAAAAGTTTATTTTGAAACGAGAGGGAACGTTGTGAGCCGCGGCTCTACTTTATACCCGGTACTCAGTCAGTATATATGTATGTGAGCTTGTTGTTATTTTACAAAAGGGACAAATTTAATTTTAGCCAAAAAAGAAAAAAGTAATTAAGTCGAACCTTTTCGGAGATTTTGATCTATTAGATGTTTCCATATTTGTTTACTTAAATTTTTTATATCTGCCATTTCTACATGTTTTTATCTACTTCCTACATATACATACACGGCTGTGTGCGAGAGAGAGAGGGAATCAGTCTGCGCTTGGGAGGCCACTGAAATTTCATTTGTTCCTTCTGACTATATTTATGATCCGATCTGATCCAAATTCAATACTCTGATAGATATAGTCATTTTCTATGATTCTGCGTTTTTGGTTTTCCCGTATCTTCAAAATTGTAGATTTTCATCTTTTGTGGGGGCGGAAGGGGGCGTGGCAAAATTTTAAAACAAACTCGTCTCGGTTTGATATCACAGGAGCTTGGATAGAAAGTTTGGTGGTTTTAGCTCTTATAGTCTCTGAGAACTAGGCGTCAAAAAATTCGATCAGGCATAGCGCCTACCCCTGTGTGTGAGAGAGAGCGAGAGGGAACGATGCATTTCGAAATGGTTTTCTTCATTGTGGCTATATTTATGATCTGATCTGACCCAGATTCAACACTCTGATAGATATGCTCATTCTCTATGATTCTGCGTTTTTAGCTTTCTCGTATCTTTAAAATTGTGCATGCCACAGATTTACGTCCTTGGAGTGGGCGGAAGGGGGCGGGGCGAAATTTTGAAATACACTTGTAACAGTGCGATAGGACAGGAGTCTGGATACAAAATTGAGTTCCTCTAGCTTTTATGGTCTTTGAGCTATAGGCGCTAATGAAGACGGACAGACGGACAGACAGACATAGCTATATCGACTCGGCTATTGATGCTGATCGAGAATATATATACTTTATGGGGTCGGAAACGCTTCCTTCTGGGTGTTACACACATTAATTTTTTGCACAAATCTAATATACCCCTTTACTCTTCGAGTACCGGGTATAAAATCAACTGCTGTTTGGCAAGATAAATGGAAGATAAGCAAAGAAAAGTCAAGTCCGATATATTTGTATGTCTTCGCCAGGAAATGATTTGATTAGATTGTATTTCCATAGATAAGCAAATACAATGACTCTGTCGGATGAGTCAAAATAGACAAATTCACCTTGCCACCAGCGCAGCGCATGCCGGGCGTTTCCGGTTGATACTTCAATGCATTGCAATGCTGGCATACGACAGACAATGAACCGATATCAACGTAGGCGATTGTGGAGTCGTATTCGAAATTAGCGTGATTCAAGTCTATAGTTTCGACTGGTCTTCTTCCAGTAACATTTGCCGAATTTGAGGTGGTAATTGTGCTGTGCGAACTTTTGCAAGATAGGCATGTCTCCCTTCATTTTCTTGGGCACGTTCGTCTTGCGTTAGATCATTACGGAGGTTTGAAGTTTGATCGTCTAATAGCAAGTATTCGTCAGGCGAATAGCTTAATTTATTGTTTCGTCGATGGAGAAGGATATCATGAGTTCAGAACTGATCTCTGAATGTGACCATTGCCTCTTCACCTAATATTGTACGGCTGAGATTTGTTTCCATAAGAGAAACAAATAAAAAATACACTTTTCCATTTCCGAGAATTGTTTTGTTTTACATTACATTTTGTATGTACCAAAATGAAACTTTGAAATTCAATTAAAAATGAACTACAGTAGCAGACAAAGAAATCCGGACAGACAAAAAAATTTTCGTTTCGTACATTTTTTATAATTGTGTTTATTGTTTCAAGAAAATTTGTATTAAACTTATTAAATGAATGTTTTTGCTAACCAAAACAATTCCTTTTTCGATTCCAGTGATGTTTGTTTTTTAGGAAAAACGGTAAATTAAAATTATTGATAATATTTCAAAAACTGAGGAGCAAAAACAATTTTACTTTTAAAGCAGGTTACAAATTATTTGAAAATAGTAATTTTTGAATGGAATATTATTCTACTTAAAAAATTATCTTTCAATATTTTGTTTGACCTCCTTTGTTTTTTATGACCGCCTTTATCCGTGTCAGAATGAAATCCACTAGATGCTGGATTGTTTCAACGGTTAAATCGTTGTACCAAACATGTTCCACAATTGAATCAATATAAAAAGAAGAAAAAATATTGTAAATTGAGGAGTTTAAGTATCATTTATACAATAAATAAAGGACTTTAAAAAAAATATGAATTACCGTTTTTGCACGATGGCAAGGAGCAGAATCGCCCTGAAAAATGATATCATCGGTATACGAAAGAAACTCCTCAATAGATGGTACAAGATGATCCTCCAAAATTTGTTGGTACTTTTTGGCGATTACTGTTCCATCAATTAGTGCCAGATCTCCAACTCCAAAGTAAGAAAAGCATCCCCAGACCATACGGGATCCACCATGCCTGACCGTCCGTCGTAGGCACTAATTTTTGAACCTTTCTCCGACTTTAAGGACATACCATCGGAACCAAAAAGGTTTATTTCGGACTCATCTGAAAATATAACGTTCCTCCAATCGTTTAAGGTCCAAGATTCGTGGTTTTTAGCCCATTTTAGCCGTTTTTTACGCATTTTAACGGTCAAAACCTATTTTTATTGCTGGTCTGCGCCCATTAAGTCCTGCATCCTGAAGGCGTCTTCATACTGTTCGAGTGCTAATATCGACTCCTTCCGACTGAACAAACTCGAATCTTATATCTTCTGCAGTTTTGAATCGATTCGCCATGCTTAAGCGCTTCAGAACACGATCTTCCTGGTCGTTGGTCTTCTTCTTTCTTCCTGTCCCGGGATTTCGCTTCAGAGTTCCGGTTTTTTCCAAATTCTTTAAGAAATCCCCGACAGAAGATTTACTAAAGCCAACTTTAGCGCTTATATCACGGAGGATTAAATTTTCCGATCGCAAAGCCAATATGGCACCTTTATCAGATTCAGTCATTTTCGACATGTTTCACTTTTTATTTTTTTTTTCACATGTAAAGCTTACGATGCACCAAGCTGAGCGGCATTTTAAAACTAAATACTTAATAGATAACACGAAAAAAGATCCAAACCGATTGAACTCTTTTTACATATTTTACGCCCGTTCAAAGCTTGCATATAGAGACCATACCTAGCTACCTGTCCGGATTTCTTTGTCCGTTACTGTATGTCCGAACGACAAATAACTTCTTCACGTAAGTTCTTGATAAATCGCGGTCCATCAAAGCTATTTTTTCTCGCGGTTTTAGGAGCATAGGCCCACATATCGAACAGATATAGTTCCCGAGGCGGTTAACTCTTTGAGTACTTTCTTCCATTTAATGTAATATGTTCATGTGGCCTGCTTTTTAAGATCACTACATAAAGCCGTCTCTGTACCCTATTTGAATCGCCGCCTAGTCCACAGGTAAGCACGGGTAATCTAGAAAATCGCACAGTTGCCTGCCAGTTATCCCGCACATCTCCTTTCACGCTTTACAGCGGCCGTCACAGAACCTACTCACCTCTTGGTTTCTTCACGTCCTTCGTCACTATGCCACTCAGCACTGAGAAATTTTCCACATTCACTTTGTTTTACAATGAGTGTCCCTTGCCGCTATCAAATACCTCTTTTTATTAAAATAAAAGTTAAAGAAATTAAGTTTATTATACGTTTTTAAACAAATAATTTTTTTACAAATAATTTTTATAAAATAGAAATCTTTTATTTATTTATTTTAATGTATTTATGTGTTTGAACTTAAAGTTAAGAAAATAAATAATTTTTTTTACTGAGTATATTCTAGCCCTTGTGTTCTGTATAACGTGAATGAATCGTACACATGCTGCAGTTCCGATAGGCGGTATTCTTCCAAGCAAACAATACCCTGCAGTGATGGAGATAGTTTTAGTGCACATGATAAACAATGAACAACGTGTCGTTTTTCCTGTTCTTTTATAAAAAGTACATTAAAAACTTCAACCTGTAATAAAAAAAAAAATTTATACATATAGTAGATTCTTTATTTATATATTAAAAGTTTAATATTATTGTAAAAACGGAAATTAAACCCTATTAACTGATATTTTCAATTTTGTAAGTTCCGGAATCCAAGATGAAGTGGCAAATGATGTGAAAAATAATGAAACCGCGGATATTTATACTCGAAGCACCTTTCAGCAACGACTCAGCAAGCAGCTTAGCTATTAGGTCGATGGTAATAGGAACACCAGGATGGCTCAACATCCAAGCCTTGCACGAATGGTTAAAATACGTTTTAAGCGGCCCAAATACTCCTCTATCGATCTTTTTGCATTGATTAAATGTGCAACAATTGTAAATGTGTGTAAACAATTCGTTTTCATAGAAAAACAAACGAAAAAATAACCTACGATGTAACTAGTACAGCTGATCCACTTTGACAGCCGAAATGACAGTTGGCAATGTTGTTCTCTACGATGTATCTAATTCACGCAAAATTAGCCACCTCTACAATAACATAGCAAAGATAATGCGATATACCTATCTTACCCCCATACCTATTTTACCCCATTCTACTCTACTATTATTAAAACTAACATTTATTTTTCCTTTACAGTTCTCGCAACATCAAAACAAACATATCCAAAGATTGCTTAGTAAATATTCAATTGCTTAATTGAAATGCTTAACGCAAAAGTTATATTTGATTACGGTTTCTACATTTGCATATTGATTTGGGAAATGGCAAAAGACAAACTTGACAGCTGTCAATGCTGATCAAAAATAGCATGGGCATTTTTTTTTTAAATGATTTTCTTCAAGTGATTTTATAAACATTTAATAGTAATTAAAGCAGGTAATACATACTTCACATTGACCACAATAATGTGATGCGTCATTTTTTCCACGACCATTGAATCGTATTTCCACTCCTTTTAATTTGACGTATTCCTGTGTGTGCAGTATACTTTTCAATGTTTGCAATAGGCACATTCTGGAAAATTCAATAAATTATGAATGAGGAGTTTCAGTATTCGAGTATATGTAAAAAAGGGAGAGATTGATTTTTTGTTAAGTGGGTAGGGTGATTTTGGTAATCAGAAAAATATATAAAGACCGCGATCTCTCTCAATTTTACTTGCCTTTATTATGAAAGATATTACAAACATAGAGAGCGAAAGAGGATTAAGGCACGACCGCTTGTCTTTCCTTACCGCTTATTCCGCTAAATCTTTCTCTTTCTTTCTTTTCACACCATCGCACTATGGTCCCAAAGACCACTTTTATTGGCCAAAATTAATTTTTTATTTACTTTTTAAATAGGAAGGCCATTTGCAAAAAAAAAATGTATGTGGTACCGGCTTTTTTTATGAAAGCATACTTCAATTACAGTAGGCAACAAAATTGTTGTCACACTAGGTTGTATTGAAATTTGCAATTCTGAAAAGCTAATGAATACAGCTATAAATCGAACACAAACACTTTGGAGCTTCAGCTTACCGTTTTGATGTCTACACGACAAACAAATCTAAATTGCTCAATTTGATCTGATGTGGAATTTCTTACTATATACATTTCAACAAGGATTTATTAATCTACCACGATCAATAGGCTTCAGGGTGGGACCAGGTGGGACTCATTTTGTAAACCTTTTCAAAAATTAGTTTTCATTAGAGCTTGGTTCATTTTGAACTACTCACTTTAACATAAAATTGCGAAGACACCACAACTACTAGTTACAGTTCACATTACAAAATACGTAGCAGAGACCCGAATGATTAAAATTCATAACAAAAATTTGATCAGTTAATGGTATTTTTTTTTACAATTTATCAGAGATTTAAAATTATAATTAAATTTGCACTTTTTCACGTGCACGTGCTTTTCGATAACAACAGCTCAGTTGCACAGCAGATTTCGCGAATGTGGAGCTATCTATGGAAATTGCTAGTACGCAACTTGGACGGTCAATCTTTTTCCAATTCAGAGTGATCAAAACCAAGTTTTTTTGTTAACTTTCAAAAATGGATAAATTTTCTTTTATAACGTTATCCTATACTATAATTCAGTTTATTTTATTGAAAACAAATACTTAAAGAATAAGTGAGAACTAATTTCAAGTTTAAAATATTGAGTAAAACTGTATTCTGTCATGTTAAAGCTTACGTAGATGGGTGTACCTATTATTATGATCATGTGTGCAAGTCCGTCTAGACAGACTTGGTGGAAGGCTTGGGCGATTTATAGGAATAGTGCGTGATGCGATTGACCTGCTCAATCGTTCCGAGCTTTTCTCGAAAGAAGAATGGTGCATCAGTTCTATATTTGAATTTATGGGCTGATGGGCAGCATCAGCTGCCTTATTGGGCGTCAGCCGTCGGGTGTTACAGCAGGACTAACGGATAGCGGGTCGGCTCGCCACAACTATAGACTCGGACTGGGGGTTGCTCTTGGGACACAGCGATGCGGTTGTGTTAAATGCCCAAGAATACAGGGGGATCACGAGCAACCGTTGCTCGCCGTATCTGTATCCTTCGGCGGAAGTGCGACTATACTCTTACCGCCAGGATTCTGGCTTATGGTAGTCGGGCGGAGAGAAGAAAACTCTTAGTGAAATTACCCCAATACAAGATGACACTATCATATGCCGGGGGATGCATGGCCAATGGAGGGCCATGTCTTTGGCGGATTACGAAAAATAAGCAATGGCAAGCGGCAAATAAACGGCAATGCTCGGCGGAGGACCCCGCCACACAGCAAGGCCCAGCAAGCCAACCGGTCGTTCGCTGATGTGGGCAAGACTGTAATTGGCGTCCTGCACAGTGGCGCCAAGGATAGTAATGTCCCCCGAGACAAATAGCACCTACTGGAGAACGAGCTCCAAGATAGGTTCCTGCAGGAGCTGGAGGACAACGGTGGGCCACCCACTAAATGTGAATGTGCCGGGTGACATCAAGGCACGGTGAAAGCCATCGCCTGCCAAGATGCTCGCTCGGCGGCTCTCTACATGAAGGCAGGGGCAGCGCTCTTTGAGGTCTACCCAGAAGGGCCCAGGAGGCTCCAAGGTGGAGGCCGTTAGATTGGCCGACGTTCCGAGCAGTCCAAGGGCCCGAACGTGGGTCTCGGTAAAGCCTGCAGAGCCGGACAAGAACCTCCGGATTCAGCAGGTTTCCAACCCCCACCTTCCCACAGCCGATTGGAAAGTGGTTAAGGGAGGATGGAGTGTGGAGGATGTCGCAGGGCAGAGGCGCCAGATCATTATCGTCCTAAATGAGGAGTCATTGAAGCTTCTCTCCAACACGGACGGAGTAGTGGATTACGGCTACAAGAAGGTGGCCATAACACCCTACAAGACCGACTCCAGGGGCAGGCAAGCGGAGGTCGAGCCAGACCCGGAGCTCAGAAGTCAGAAGCGCAGGGTCAGGACCATGGCTAGAGGTGCCTTGCGGATAAGCCTAAAACGCTAGGGAATGGTTTCTCCGAAAACCGCTCATTGACCGGAGTAACGAGAACAGAAAGATGACGGCGGCGGAGTGGAAGACGGTTCACGCGCGGCTCGTCGACGCACTATTTGCACGGATGGAGGAGGTCCCCACAGCTCCCATGCCCACCTTCGATGGTGCTGGATGGCTGAACGGGGTCAAGATCCTGAAATGTAAGGACGATCCGACGCTCAAGTGGTTGACGCGAACGGATGTGGGAGGGGGCCAAGCTGAAGGTGGTGGACAGGGAGTTAATCCCGTCCATACCAAAGGCGAAGGTACTCTTCCCCATCGCGATGCAAGGGGACCGGGCGTTGAAGCTACTACAACGCCAGAACCCAGAGGTTCCCTCAGGGTACTGGAAAGTGTTACATACTGGGAGCCCACTACCCAACGAGGGGGGCCAGTGCGTAATACTACAAATCAACAAGGAGGCTGAAGACCTTCTGTATCCCAGGTTCGGGAAGATGGCGAGGGGAATGGGCAGTGTATATCTGCGCCTGAAAAAACGCCACCTCGGAGATCAGGTGGAGATCAGACCACACCCTGCGGGCAGGCGAGGTGGAGAAAGACTTAGGTCTGGAGACCATCGTGGAGACCGCCCAGGGGTTAGTGCTAAGCGACTCGGAAGACTCGGAGGAAGGAGACCTGACGTTGGTAGTCAACCCGTCAAGTGCAGTTCAACCAGCCACCAATGACGCTGGATGTGCTGCTGCGTCAGGCAACTCATTGGCCGGACAAAAGTCCTCAAATTACAATTTGTTCTACCCAAAACCGGAAAGCAGGAACAGAACTGTCGTACTCTTACGAAAAGGAATCCACGCTCACCTTATGTCTCATTACAGCACGGATGACCTGATGGTGATGCTAGAGAGTGAGGAGAAGCACATTTTGGTAGCATCCTGCTACATGGCACACGACACCTGACGAACTACGCATCCTGGTGGAAGAAGCCAACTCCAAAGACTACCAACTTCTCATTGGTACGGACGTCAATGCCCACCACAGTGTGTGGGGAAGCCCTGATATCAACGTCCGAGGTGAGTCACTCTTGGCCTTTATACTATCAACTAACATAGATGTAGTAAACGTGGGAGAGGAATACACATACGTAGGTCCCACCTCGCCAAACGTGCTAGATCTAACCCTCTTTTAAGGGTAAAGAGTACCTTGGTATCTGGGTGGAGAATCCTCGAAAGACCATCCTTCTCGGACCATAGGTACATTCATTTTAAGTGCGAATTCGAACACACTCCGAAGGTAATTATCTACAGAAACCCCCGGAACACAAACTGGGAAAAGTTTAAAAAGACAATTACCTCGAAGCTTGCGCACCAGGGTGCAGTGATATGTCCGCGGAAGACATTGAAAAGTCCCTGGAGACTCTGTCCAAGGTTCTACTAGATGCCTACTACGCATCATGTCCACCCTCAAGAACAAAGAAGAGGACCAAGCCACTCTGGTGGAACCGGGACCTCTCTCTACAAAGGAATAACCTCAGGGAATTCTTCAAGCTTGCCAAACAAGCAAATGAAGAGATCATCAACGAAGAATACAAGATCCTACTCAGAAACTACTAGAAGCAAATACGTAAGCAACAACGTAGCTCGTGGAGGAACTTCTGCTCCAAAATCGAGAAAGTTCGTGAAAGAGCAAGACTCAGGAAGCTGCTCTCAAAGCCGCCCACCATACAGAGTCAGCTCAAATTTAATAACGGACAGTGGTCAGAGGGCAGCGAAGAGGCTCTGACAGCACTAATGGAGGCCCACTTCGCGGGATGCACCGATGTCACTGATGCCGAAACGCAGCAGGACCTAGCAACCGAGGTCCTAGCAACCGAACCCCCCCCAACAGACCTGATAACCCACAAGAAAATGCAATGGGCCATAGATTGGACCTGGACTGGACGGAATATTCCCAGCCATGCTGCTGATGACCAAAGAGGTGATTAACCCATGGCTTTTCGCAATATACTCGGCATGTCTACGTGCAGGCTATATCCCAATCCAATGGAGAACTTCTAGAGTTGTCTTCCTCCCAAAGGCAGGAAAGTGCAGCCATGTTAGTCCCAAGCATTATAGACGGATAAGCCTCATCTCTTTTCTACTAAAAACACTGGAAAAGCTGCTGGATGTACACATCAAGGGGACTGATGTCAACCAACCAGTATGCTTATACCAAAGGGAAATCGGAATCGGAAATCGGCACTACATTCGATAGTAGCTACCGTCGAGAAAGCTCTCAATAACAAAAAATATGACCTAGGAGTATTCGTAGATATATCCGGAGCATTTTATAATGTGGCTACGAACGCAATAATGGATCGCCTTGAAGCGACCAACATACACCCAGCAATCAACCTATGGATAAAGAACCTCCTGAGTTGTAGACGGGTGCAATCAGAGTGGGGCCCGCTTCCATGGTAAAGGGAGCACACAGAGGCACACCCCAAGGTGGAGTCCTGTCCCCTCCTGTGGAATCTGGTGGTCGACGACCTCATCAAGAGATTCGGGAGGAAGGCCCCTAAAATAACAGCCTATGCAGACGACATAAGCATACTTATTACGGACGTCTGTCCATCGACCCTCAGCTCCATAATGGAACGAGTACTCAGGGAGATATGTGAGTGGGCGGATGGAGTAGGACTCAGTATCAACGCGGACAAGACGGACCTCATCCTCTTTAGTGTGCGTCTTCTCTGACAGTTGGCAGCTATTAAGGCACTAGGCTCAATATCGTCGAACTCCGCGACTGTAAATGACTGCCGTAGGTCTCTGAATGAGATCTTAGAGCAGTTAAAACTTTTCCTAATGTGGGTCCCCGGACAGGGTCTTCCAGGGAAATGAGGCTGCCGACGAACTGGCAAGGCACTAGAACTCCTCTCCAACCGGAGAGGGAGCAAGTAGCGATGCCAATGGCTACGTGCAGGCTTCACACGCACGCAATTTTCGAGAAACTCGCAAGCAGGCGATGGGAGGAAACCAATGGAGTTGACTAAGAAATAGGAGCGGCTACAGCCCTGGACTATTGTGAGTCCTTAGATGACTTGCGCAAGAAGATCATCGTGTACGAGAAAATAAAAAGAATGCCAAATGAAATGCCCACACGAGGCAAACTGACTGATTCGAGTAGTTCGAAGGCGGCGGTAAATCAGCACCAGCTACTCCGGTGCGTTCTTACAATTTCCGGCAACTGATGACCAGATGGTGCCTGCTTCAACTGCTGGGGCAAAGACCACTAGTATAAGGACTGCCACAAAAAGAGAAGGATAACCACTGTAGCTGCCGTTTAAGAAAATAGAAAAGCGGAAGGTAAAGATTTGGCAACAATTATGATTTCTATTTGGTGAAAAGAGAAATATTAGTCGAATAAGTTTATTCGATATTGAGAGTTAGTTTTATTCAAAAATTAGTAATTCCAGAATATATTAATTTTAAATCTCAACGAAGTAGATGACATGGATTAGGTGGACAACATATTTCAGTTTTGCCAAAGGTTGAATGCCTCATAGGTTTTAATTTCAAAACTTATAAAATTTAGTTATTAGTTGTTGATGATATTGTACTACCATTACTCATTCTTATAGGACGAGGCTCCTTGAAAATAATCGAAATTGAATTGAAAATTCAATTAGAATTGGTGATGAATATACATTTTTGAATACAGAAGACAATAATGTCACTTGTGCATCTCTTTTAACCAGGAACAATTAATTTACCAATGATTTTAATATTATGTGTGTGTTTAAACAGATAATTTCATTAGCAATAGGTTAGATAAACAACAATTAACTCACATCAATAATCAAAGTAGCAAATTCCAACACAACCAAGCCCATTATTCGAAAGTGCAAGATTTTTTTGATAGTTTCTCCGCCTATGTAGAATAGGATTTAATAATTTGATAGATGTTGGCTGCGATTTTGGGAAAATCCCAGCAAAAAACTATGCAAATATAGTAAAAAAAAAACAGTATTTGAGTAAAAACTGCAATTATAAGAACCCACCGAAATATCAAATGAACATAAGAGTGACAGATACAACGCCATTTTATTGTTCGTTAAGACGCTTACCATATTTTGAAAAAAAAATCTTAAATAATTGAAGACCTTCTAAGCAAAAACTTAAGCTAGTAGTCGCCAAATGCATCTCCCATAGTTCTTGTAAAGAAGAAATCAGGTGATATCCGTATGTGTGTGTGTGTGTGTAGATTATAGAGGCCTGAATAAAATAATAAAAGACAATTTCCCTTTACCCTTGCTTGAAGATTGATCAGAATATCTAGAAGACAAGTCATGTTTTTCGACAATAGATTTTTAAAAGAGCTTAAAGTACAGTTTACCTTATTCGTAACGCTTTGAGGTCAATATAAATATGTACGAATGCCCTTTGGCCTAAAAAATGGATCAGCAATATTCCAGAGATTTATTACTGAAGTTTTAGTAGATTTCATTGCAAGCAAACGTAAAGTTATATTTATTACTGAAGTTTTAGTAGATTTCATTGCAAGCAAACTTATAGTTATATATATATGGTCGATATAGTTGTGGCAACAAAAACCGAAACCAACAAAACGAAAAACAGAAATTTAAAGAACGGTAACGCTGTTTTTGTTTATGAGAAATACTAAAATATATAAAAAAAAAATTAAAATTTAAAAAAATCGCAACAGTAATAACTTGTTTTGTTATCAGGAACAAAATGTGTTATATTGGTGCTATTATTTTTTTCGCAACTGTACATAAAGAAGCTAGTTCTCATGGTTTTGGCGCCATATTAATTTAGAAGCAAGCTGATGGGAAAAAAACTTCAGCAGAATCATAGTTTCAATCATATCATAGTTTTGAGTTGGAAACCCTTGCCATCATCAATGCCTTGCGGCGATGTAGAGTTTACCAAGAGCATAGGCATTTTAAAATAGTGACTGATTGTTATTCTTTAGTGTTCTCTCGAGTTGGAAAATTATGATTACTCCATTGTGCACAGACCTGGTGTTAATATGGCTCATGTGTATGCATTAAGTAGGCAAAACGGTCAGTATCACGACGATCAATTTCAACATAAACAAACCGATAAACATAATGATTTACAAGACCATGACAAGACAAAAGTTGTCAGAAGTATGACAAGCTGCACTTATCAGCTTTTCAGATCTGCAAAGTTTAATACTGCCAGATGTAAGATGCTTAGGTTATGTGAAAAATAAAAGCACTACCTCTGAAAAAAAAAAGAAAAAAAAAACAGATCTTAAAAAATTCTTTAAAAAAAAACTAAAACAAGAGGAAACGTCTACGGCCGCGTCTCTACTTCATACCCGGTACTCAGTCAGTATATATGTATGTGAGCTTGAGTAGTATGATAATACGGGTTCCAAATCAATTAATCATTATTAGCCTAAGGCGGTAGGGGTGGGGGTGATTAATGATCGGTAAATTGACAGGTTGATCCAAAATGATCTAGGTATTAGTGAAAGACATTTGGAGGCATTAAAGCATATACCGCAAAACTTAAACGCGCTTCACTTATGTATCGGATTTTTTTCATATTTCAGACGCTTTGTGTTGTCATTTGCGAATATAGCCAAGCCCTTAACAGAGTAATTGAGCTGAGGTGGTCCATTTCCTCTTGATGAAGAACAGTTGAAAGCTTTCAAAATACTAAAAACCACCTTACTGAATCCTCCAGTATTAGCTATATTTAATCCATGTAGAGAAACTGAGCTACAGCTGTGAAAGCAAGAACAAGCAATTTTTAAATAGTTTTTATTTCGCATTTTTAACTTTAAGGAACCTTTATGCACATTTTTAGAAATTGAGTATTCTTACAAACCTGAGAATAAAAAAAAAAATCATCTTTTTTTTAAGGAACTTTATCGAAACTGATCAAATTAGGCGACAAAAATAATAGCACCACTTTTCAAAAATGGATTTAAAATTAATAAATTACCAATAAGTAAGGAATTCATTTGTTAACAATTTTGAACTATTAATACTTAATCTATATTTATCATTTAATATTTAGTACAGTTTCCTTAATTGGCAATAACAGCAGCGCAGCGTCTTAGCATTGAATCAACTAAGTCCTGGCATCGTTTTAGGGGAATTTCGGACCAGGACTCTTTAATTTCTTCTGAAAGTGATCCGATAGTGGTTGGCTTTTAAGCAGCAAATGCCTTCTTGACGTCGGACCACAGATTTTCGATGGGATTCAGGTCAGGTGACTGAGCAGGCGTTCACAGAGTTTGCCCTTAACCATTCCTTTGTTTTCCTGCTGGTGTGTTTGGGGTAATTGTCCTGTTGAAAGGACCATATGAGCGACATTTCGTATTCTGCAAAGGGTAGCATTACTGGCTCCATGATATTCACGTTCAGGTGCTGATAAATAATGGTTTTTATCTAATGTATTGGGCCTACTCCATAGTAGGAGATTCCGGCCCATACCATTACACTACACCCTCCATGCTTAATGGTTTTTGTGGTGTATTAGGTTTTGTATTCTGTTTTCCTTGGCCGTCTAACGTGTGATCCAGATCCCTTGCCACCAAACATACACACTTTGGACTCATCTGACCATAGAAAATTCGTCCATTATTGGGATGTCCAATTTTCATGATTCCTGGAAAACTTTATGCGCTGAGAAATATGTGTCGCGTTTAAAAGTATTACCTTTCTTGGGCTGCAGGTTTTTAACTTATGTTGGCTAAGATATGTGCAAACTGTTTCGTCCGTCACATTTATTTTAAGCTCTTTTTTAAGCCCGGTAGCAGGCTTGAAGGGATCCTTCTTGCTCTGACGAATCAGTCTTTTGACATGAAGAGGGGTCATAGATCGTTTTCGTAGGCGTGTTTCAGTCTTTTCTTCATAGTTTAGGGACTTTATATCATTTCATTGGAGAATCCTACCAATCGACCAACTCTGTACATTTTTATGTTAACTTTTATGATAGAAAAAATAAAATCTTAGTCAAAACTAATAAAAACGGGCTTTCTACAAAGGCAGTGCCGCGAAATATAGAGGATTCACTAAAAATAAGCCTAATGGTGCTATTTTTTTTTTTCGATACTTTTGAGAACTTTTTCTTAAAATCCCAAAAAAAATATCAAGACAGAAATTTAAAGAACGGTAACGCTGTTTTTGTTTATGAAAAATACTAAAATATATAAAAAAAAAATTAAAATTTAAAAAAATCGCAACAGTAATAACTTGTTTTGTTATCAGGAACAAAATGTGTTATATTGGTGCTATTATTTTTTTCGCAACTGTACATAAAGAAGCTAGTTCTCATGGTTTTCGCGCCATATTAATTTAGAAGCAAGCTGATAGGAAAAAAACTTCAGCAGAATCATAGTTTCAATCATATCATAGTTTTGAGTTGGAAACCCTTGCCATCATCAATGCCTTGCGGCGATGTAGAGTTTACCAAGAGCATAGGCATTTTAAAATAGTGACTGATTGTTATTCTTTAGTGTTCTCTCGAGTTGGAAAATTATGATTACTCCATTGTGCACAGACCTGGTGTTAATATGGCTCATGTGTATGCATTAAGTAGGCAAAACGGTCAGTATCACGACGATCAATTTCAACATAAACAAACCGATAAACATAATGATTTACAAGACCATGACAAGACAAAAGTTGTCAGAAGTATGACAAGCTGCACTTATCAGCTTTTCAGATCTGCAAAGTTTAATACTGCCAGATGTAAGATGCTTAGGTTATGTGAAAAATAAAAGCACTACCTCTGAAAAAAAAAAGAAAAAAAAAACAGATCTTAAAAAATTCTTTAAAAAAAAACTAAAACGAGAGGAAACGTCTACGGCCGCGTCTCTACTTCATACCCGGTACTCAGTCAGTATATATGTATGTGAGCTTGAGTAGTATGATAATACGGGTTCCAAATCAATTAATCATTATTAGCCTAAGGCGGTAGGGGTGGGGGTGATTAATGATCGGTAAATTGACAGGTTGATCCAAAATGATCGGTAAATTGACAAGTTTGGGGTGTGAGGAGTTTTTTGACCCAAAATTATCGGTAACGGGTTGGGTTAGGGTGTGAGGAGCTTTTTAATGATCCATAATGATCGGTAACGGGTCATGTTTGTTGGTGTGAGGAGGTAAAAAAGAGGTCACGTGTGATTAAATGTGGTAGGAGATACTTAATGACCCCATAATTAGCGGTAACTGAGATGAGTTTAGAGTTGGGTCGGGAGCTAAAAAAAGGGTCATGTGTGACTGGAGGTGTGGAAGGTAATTAGTGACCCATAATTATCAAAAGGGTACACGTGCTCATGCGTGAGTTGTTTACAGGGTTGGGGGAGTGTGCTTGCACGATCATGTCTGTCGCGTGCTCATTTGAGTGGAGTTGGGGATAATTAATGACCCTACGATCATGTCTGTCGCGTGCTCATGTCTGACGGTGGTAAAGTAGCTGTCGTCGTCGTTGGTGGTTTTGTTTATCAGGTACTCTTGTGTGTGAACACATTAATTGATTGATTTATTAATTGATTATGTGTGTGTGTAAAGAGGGTAATAAAGGAATGTGTTGAACATGTGTACCTTTGCTTACACTCACACCTGATCAGTAGCAACCCAGATAGATCTTAGAGGCTAGATTAGATGGCACGTCACTAGATTGCTAGGGAGGGAGGGGTCCCCGCACAGAATACCTTTTTGTTAGGTACTTAAAGGGGATTCTTATGGAGGGGGAAATGGTATCTGGGGGAGGGTAGATGCTGATGGTGGTACCTGTTTTTTGTTTTTTTTTTTTGCTACCGATCAAAAGGAAATAAGGTAATAAGAAAAATGGAATAGATATTTTTTGTTTTTGTTTTTCAGACAAGTATTTGTTTATTTAGAAAATTGTATTACAACTGGTTTTGTGTTTCATCAGATATGTTTTTTTATGTATGTATGCATGTGTGTATGTGTCTCTATTTTCTAGTTTTTGCAATCAAACGTTTATATAACTTGTAATATTTTGAAATTAAATCCTTAGCGTCTGCTCGGTCTCTTTTAATGTGGTGACACCGTTTATAAAATTTGCTGCGTTGATCAGGAATCTGAGTAAAATTATTACAAAAACAAAAGCAAGGTTTGAAAATTCTGTAAATTTGTACCTACTAATAAATTTATTTAAAAAAAATAGTCGATATTTCTTAAAGTACGGCATCAATTGAATTTATCCATGAATTGGCAACATATTCCACTGTGCGCACTTCGCAGTTGTTTCCACGTGTACGCATGGTACACACTATTTACAAAAGCAACGAAAGGAAAAACCCGTTTTGGTGCACATACACATTATTTTTTGTGTGTTTGTTGTTGCTTTGCTCAAAGGCAAGAGTTACTGCGTAATGACGCACACAAAAAGTCACACAAAGACACACACACACACAAATAAATATTTTCAAGCAGTCGGGGAAGCAAAAAGCCGGAAAATTTTCGTATTTCTTTCTCGTTCTCTCTACCAGAAAATCAAAGGGAGAGTAAGAGAGCAAAAAAAAAGAATCTGTTCGGACCTGACACAGTAAAAACGACAAGACCGGTTTCGTTCAGTCCGTTTTGGGAAAATAATCCAAGTCAATGATCGTATCGAATCGCTGATTCGGTCGGACCGAACATGCAGGGCTCTAGTATGAACATATGTATGCATGTGTGTATGTGTCTCTATTTTCTAGTTTTTGTAATCAAACGTTTATATGTATACATAACTTGTAATATTTTGAAATTAAATCCTTAGCGTCTGCTCGGTCTCAGACATATTATTAAATGAGTCCCATAACGAGATTTAATAAATGATTGATTTTCATATTCCTTTACAAAACAGTGAATATTTTTCAACTGTTGAGCAAGATCAAGAAAAATTATATGCAACAAATTTTCAATCTCCACAGCCAACAAGTACATGCACTTTCGCACAAGCCATTGGGTAATTTCATGAATTGGGTCAGATCAGATAATAGAAATTCCCCGCTCGTTTTTTGGACAGCCTAATGTAGCTACCTTACTAATGTTGATGGGTACACCGTAACATAAGCTAATGATTTTATATGCTCTACTGCTCTAGTTGTCCTGTCTGGTTGATCTGAGAACAGGCTGATTGATGAGCAGCAGGTGATCGTGTCTGCCAAAAGGAGATCAGTAGAAAGAAGAATATTGTTAATTTTATTAACAATATCTGTATGTAGGGAGGATTGATTTGAATAAAAATATTTTCATACAAATTCTTGAATTTTAATAAACATAGTTTAGTTAAAAACAACACAGGTGCTCATGCATGCCGATGGTTGGCTGCGCATGCGTATGAAATTGCTAGTGTTTGGGAGGCGGTGTGTATATATGGAAATAGGTATGACCTGTGTGAGTGTTGCGCATAGGTATGAAGGTGGTTGGTGTTTAGTTGCTTAGGTGTTCAGGGGAGAGTAAGTAAACATGAAAATAGGTAGGTGGTGTGAGTGTAAACGCTACCGATTAATTTAGTAATGATATGCTGCTGCTGCTGCTGCAGCTATTGTACCTTTTGGAGGAATGTTTTGAGCATGTGCGCCTGCGCATTAGTCATTGAGTTGTTAAATTAAATGTATAAGTGACTGGCTAATTGAATGAAGTGGGTCAGATCAGATAATAGAAATTCCTCAGCTCGTTTTAGGGAGAGCCTAATGCTACCGTATATTTTCCACATACTAATGTCTTAGGAAAAGCGCAATAATATGCTAGATGCTCTGGCTGTTCTAGTCGAGTAAATCAGAGAACAGGTTTATTGAATGATCATTGTGTTGACAAGCCACAGCATAAATTATATATTGGAATCTCATCTTTGGTACCTCGCCAGCTTGTTAGGGAGGGATCTCCCATAGAATACCTGTTTACTTTCTAAAGGAAATCATTAGAAGGAAGAGGGAGGGATGTTCCTAACAATAACAGATGTTGGGAAGCAGATTTGGTTTTACCTGTTTATTCAAATGGAAAAAGTAGTCATTTCCCTGTAAATAATTGTTTATTTTAAAAATTGTATTAAATTTATGACAAGTATGAACATGTCTATTAAGTAGTATATTCTGGCTCAATTTGTAGCTGGGATTGAAAGAACAAAGAACATTTTCAAAAGTGGGGTGATTTGCTATTTCTGTTCTTTCTAGTGTTATTTCTGGTTTGGATACGCTACAGGTACAGTACAGGTACAGGGCTGATACACGAGCTGTTTTAGTTAATACAGGAGCTGATACAGGAGCTGTTTAGCTGATACACGAGTTGATGTACCTGTTAAAAGAGCTGTTGTAGTTGATATTTTAGTTGTTTCTGGAGCTGTTGTACCTGGTTCTGGAGCTGGTGTAGCTGATGCAGGAGCTGTTTCTGCTGGCGTGGATATATTTACTCCTGCTCCTGTTCACATTGTTGTTTTTTTACTCGTGAAGGTCTTTCAAATTGAACTAAAGGTATCCTTGAGTTATCGTCTTTTTGTCCCCAGAACCTCATAATTTCGCATAAGCTGCTCCATACGAACACATCAAAACACTTATTTTGTATTATGCATAGCCTATCTAATCGCACTACAACCGCTTCGTTATTAATTACACCACTAAGTGAAATTTCAGACGTACCCTCTAAATCGAATAAATAGCCATGCTTTCTAGCAAAGGCTAACATCTTATCATAGATTTCACTCTTATCGTTTGCAACATTTATGCTTTCAAAATAATTTTTCAATTCCCAATTCCTCTTCTTGCCTTTTCTATTTCAGGCAGGTATTGCAATATGCTGTGAATAATCATACCTCCTTTTATAATTATCCTGTGAATAATCATACCCCCTTTTGTAATTATCCTGTTGACTTTGTTAAACCTGGTGGAAGCAAAATAGTCACGTTTTATATAAATATGGTAGTGTAGTTTGGATTTAAACATGATATTTCTGTTTCTCCTTTAAATATCGCACACAAGTTTCTCTGCTTCTTTTCATATGGTGTTCCACATGAAGTTATCAGGTCATACCAAGAACCCTTTTGTTTTGGATCTTTGCTTAAAATGTACAGCTCATCTTTAGCGCGTGTGGGTGCAACATATAGCAGACATTTGTTATAAGGATTATCACCAAAATGGCACTCCTGCCTGATCAAAAATTATGCTCCCACTATTTCTTGGAGTTGTGTTTGTATCCACTGAGAACACTACCGGAGCTTGCAAACCTTTTTGCTTTTTAATTTTCATTATTCATAAAGCATTACACCCTGATTCAATATCATCCTTGATCTCTGGGTTATTCGATTTTACCCTTTGGATAAATGTTTGAAGTGACGTCGTATTTTCATGTTCAAATTGCAATAATTAATTCATTAACTCATCTATAATTTTAAAGCACTTGAAGCAAATTTCTTCTTACCTGCACGAAGTATATGTGTAAATACTAAAAGAGAAGATTCTATAGTAGAAACATTTAGAATATCATTTAATCCATCATAAATAACTTGGAAGTAATCCTTCAGTCTTTCCCATAAAGATTGTTTTTGCGTTTGTATGCGATATTAAATAAAAAAAGAGTTTGCAAGAGCTAAAAAATTTGGTGAAAGAATTAAAAATGCAGTCAAGGCTATCAAATCTTGCACTGCTATCTAATCCATATTTCTGAAATAACCCCTACCAATAACCAGTATGTTCGCTTTTTTAAGTTCGCTCATGATATAATCAACTAAAACATTTCGTTGTCTGATCAAAGTCATGATGTCTTTTGGTTTTATATGACGATCTCTAGCAACCAAAATACGGCCCTCACTTGACAAGTTATGGATTTTTGTTTTAGATATTGTTTTAGCTAGTAGCCTACCTGGTATCAGGGTAACTAACCCGAGAGGCATACCTCAGTTTCTGATGGCAAGTTTGTCGTTGAAGCTTTTTTGCGCCTCTCAAATACATTCGAGTGTTCTCTTTTCACAAAGAGATCTACTCTCTTTATTATTTATTCTTCTTCTTAGCCCTAAACTCCTTCTCCACCAAATGCTCCGGCCAAAATTTGGCAGAGCAAATGGTGTCAAATTGAGTTGGGGAGATGCTTATCTTGAACGAAGCTATCTCCCTGGTATAAGAGAAGTTAAACTTCTCCAGCTTTAAACCGACGGCTTTTATTTTGTTTTATATAAAAGCAGTCACATCACTAGTTGTGGAGTCAGGGGCCAGCCGTGAGACAACAACTTGTCGTTTAGGTGGGATCACCTCCAATCTTGGTCTTGGCACCACAGGCCTCGTACCTGTGATGCCAATACCCGGTGGTCCGGATCGTATAGTTATTGGTGGGATCGGAATGGACGGGATAGCTAATTTGGCGGACTCGACGGACGCGGAAGCTATTGACGTTTCTGGCTGCATGTTCTCAGAGGTGATAAATTCGGCAGCCGAATTTGCATTACCAGCAGCTTTCGTTGCCCTTGGAGTAGCAAACGATATCAGCTGCTGCGCATTGAGATTGGAGTGAAAAGGTTTCGTATATTGGATTTTCTTGTCAAGTTTTAATTTCATGACGTATGATACTGGTAAAAGATAAATTTTCGTTCTCTATGGATGTCTTTAAATTCTTTCAAAAGTTTTCAAATGGTCAAGGCGATATGTATTTCCTGTAGAAATATCATTATTCATGGCGTAATTAATTTCATCGGTAAAATTGTTATCTTCTAATAGAGCTTTAAAAGCGTTGGACGTATTTGCGTCATTTCATTGTAGTTCTTTAAGCATCGTATCCAGCACCGCAGAAAATTACTGCCAGGAATCTGCTTTTTATTTCGTGTGTGTGGAACGAAACTAAGAAAAGGTCGGTCACTCTGATGAATCAGCTGTGTTTTGTAAACAGCGCCAAATGTGATAGTTCAATTAAAATTGAAAAAGGAGAAAATTTACTCTGACGACGTATTTATTGTGTTGGGGCGGAATATATTGTTGCAAACAAAAAATAGGAGGAAGTCCTTGGCCTTGCCTCGACAGCTTTTATTAACGCAATCTTCTCCTCATGTTTAAAATTTGCATATCTCTTTTTGGTTTTGACTCCCTTTTTGACAATCACTTCAGTAATAAAAGGTGCATATATTTTACTGGCGGGAATACCAGCTGATCTCTCAGTCCACAATCGTGTCGATAGGCTAACTATCGATAAGAATCTATGGATTTCGTTTAGCTTGCTGGATGCTGAGGCCAGTAAAACGCAACCGAAAAATTCCTGGCCCAGTTTTTTTATATGGAGTTTGGCAGTAATTTTTCGTTTCCGCCGTGATGGATACTATGCTTTATGAGCGAATATTCTGTTACTAATTGTTGTACATTTTCTTACATAATACTAGTCAACACGACATTTCTGCTGTGGCCAAAAACACTTTTTCTGATAGTCTCTGAGATCCAGGCGCTCATCTGGACGAATGGGCACAGCGCCCTGTGTGTGAGAGAGAGCGAGAGGGAACGATGCATTTCGAAATGGTTTTCTTCATTGTGGCTATGTTTATGAGTCGATCGGATCTAAATTCAACACTCTAATAGATATTGTCATTCTCTACGATTCTGCGTTTTTAGTTTTCTTGTATCTTTTAAATTGTGCATGCCACAGATTTTCGTCCTTGGAGTGGGCGGAAGGGGGCGGGGCGAAATTTTAAAATACACTTGTAACAGTGCGATAGGACAGGAGTCTGGATACAAAATTGTGTTCCTCTAGCTTTTATAGTCTTTGAGCTATAGGCGCTAATGAAGACGGACAGACGGACAGACGGACAGACGGACGGACGGACGGACGGACGGACGGACAGACAGACATAGCTATATCGACTCGGCTATTTATCCTGATCAAGAATATATATACTTTATGGGGTCGGAAACGCTTCCTTCTGGGTGTTACACACATAATTTTTTTGCACAAATCTAATATACCCCTTTACTCTTCGAGTACCGGGTATAACAAAAATCCATAACTTGTCAAGTGAGGGCCGTATTTTGGTT
>OZ018402.1:27680258-28110229 GCA_963969585.1 Drosophila helvetica | reverse complement strand
TATTGACGTTTCTGGCTGCATGTTCTCAGAGGTGATAAATTCGGCAGCCGAATTTGCATTACCAGCAGCTTTCGTTGCCCTTGGAGTAGCAAACGATATCAGCTGCTGCGCATTGAGATTGGAGTGAAAAGGTTTCGTATATTGGATTTTCTTGTCAAGTTTTAATTTCATGACGTATGATACTGGTAAAAGATACATTTTCGTTCTCTATGGATGTCTTTAAATTCTTTCAAAAGTTTTCAAATGGTCAAGGCGATATGTATTTCCTGTAGAAATATCATTATTCATGGCGTAATTAATTTCATCGGTAAAATTGTTATCTTCTAATAGAGCTTTAAAAGCGTTGGACGTATTTGCGTCATTTCATTGTAGTTCTTTAAGCATCGTATCCAGCACCGCAGAAAATTACTGCCAGGAATCTGCTTTTTATTTCGTGTGTGTGGAACGAAACTAAGAAAAGGTCGGTCACTCTGATGAATCAGCTGTGTTTTGTAAACAGCGCCAAATGTGATAGTTCAATTAAAATTGAAAAAGGAGAAAATTTACTCTGACGACGTATTTATTGTGTTGGGGCGGAATATATTGTTGCAAACAAAAAATAGGAGGAAGTCCTTGGCCTTGCCTCGACAGCTTTTATTAACGCAATCTTCTCCTCATGTTTAAAATTTGCATATCTCTTTTTGGTTTTGACTCCCTTTTTGACAATCACTTCAGTAATAAAAGGTGCATATATTTTACTGGCGGGAATACCAGCTGATCTCTCAGTCCACAATCGTGTCGATAGGCTAACTATCGATAAGAATCTATGGATTTCGTTTAGCTTGCTGGATGCTGAGGCCAGTAAAACGCAACCGAAAAATTCCTGGCCCAGTTTTTTTATATGGAGTTTGGCAGTAATTTTTCGTTTCCGCCGTGATGGATACTATGCTTTATGAGCGAATATTCTGTTACTAATTGTTGTACATTTTCTTACATAATACTAGTCAACACGACATTTCTGCTGTGGCCAAAAACACTTTTTCTGATAGTCTCTGAGATCCAGGCGCTCATCTGGACGAATGGGCACAGCGCCCTGTGTGTGAGAGAGAGCGAGAGGGAACGATGCATTTCGAAATGGTTTTCTTCATTGTGGCTATGTTTATGAGTCGATCGGATCTAAATTCAACACTCTAATAGATATTGTCATTCTCTACGATTCTGCGTTTTTAGTTTTCTTGTATCTTTTAAATTGTGCATGCCACAGATTTTCGTCCTTGGAGTGGGCGGAAGGGGGCGGGGCGAAATTTTAAAATACACTTGTAACAGTGCGATAGGACAGGAGTCTGGATACAAAATTGTGTTCCTCTAGCTTTTATAGTCTTTGAGCTATAGGCGCTAATGAAGACGGACAGACGGACAGACGGACAGACGGACGGACGGACGGACGGACGGACGGACAGACAGACATAGCTATATCGACTCGGCTATTTATCCTGATCAAGAATATATATACTTTATGGGGTCGGAAACGCTTCCTTCTGGGTGTTACACACATAATTTTTTTGCACAAATCTAATATACCCCTTTACTCTTCGAGTACCGGGTATAACAAAAATCCATAACTTGTCAAGTGAGGGCCGTATTTTGGTTGCTAGAGATCGTCATATAAAACCAAAAGACATCATGACTTTGATCAGACAACGAAATGTTTTAGTTGATTATATCATGAGCGAACTTAAAAAAGCGAACATACTGGTTATTGGTAGGGGTTATTTCAGAAATATGGATTAGATAGCAGTGCAAGATTTGATAGCCTTGACTGCATTTTTAATTCTTTCACCAAATTTTTTAGCTCTTGCAAACTCTTTTTTTATTTAATATCGCATACAAACGCAAAAACAATCTTTATGGGAAAGACTGAAGGATTACTTCCAAGTTATTTATGATGGATTAAATGATATTCTAAATGTTTCTACTATAGAATCTTCTCTTTTAGTATTTACACATATACTTCGTGCAGGTAAGAAGAAATTTGCTTCAAGTGCTTTAAAATTATAGATGAGTTAATGAATTAATTATTGCAATTTGAACATGAAAATACGACGTCACTTCAAACATTTATCCAAAGGGTAAAATCGAATAACCCAGAGATCAAGGATGATATTGAATCAGGGTGTAATGCTTTATGAATAATGAAAATTAAAAAGCAAAAAGGTTTGCAAGCTCCGGTAGTGTTCTCAGTGGATACAAACACAACTCCAAGAAATAGTGGGAGCATAATTTTTGATCAGGCAGGAGTGCCATTTTGGTGATAATCCTTATAACAAATGTCTGCTATATGTTGCACCCACACGCGCTAAAGATGAGCTGTACATTTTAAGCAAAGATCCAAAACAAAAGGGTTCTTGGTATGACCTGATAACTTCATGTGGAACACCATATGAAAAGAAGCAGAGAAACTTGTGTGCGATATTTAAAGGAGAAACAGAAATATCATGTTTAAATCCAAACTACACTACCATATTTATATAAAACGTGACTATTTTGCTTCCACCAGGTTTAACAAAGTCAACAGGATAATTACAAAAGGGGGTATGATTATTCACAGGATAATTATAAAAGGAGGTATGATTATTCACAGCATATTGCAATACCTGCCTGAAATAGAAAAGGCAAGAAGAGGAATTGGGAATTGAAAAATTATTTTGAAAGCATAAATGTTGCAAACGATAAGAGTGAAATCTATGATAAGATGTTAGCCTTTGCTAGAAAGCATGGCTATTTATTCGATTTAGAGGGTACGTCTGAAATTTCACTTAGTGGTGTAATTAATAACGAAGCGGTTGTAGTGCGATTAGATAGGCTATGCATAATACAAAATAAGTGTTTTGATGTGTTCGTATGGAGCAGCTTATGCGAAATTATGAGGTTCTGGGGACAAAAAGACGATAACTCAAGGATACCTTTAGTTCAATTTGAAAGACCTTCACGAGTAAAAAAACAACAATGTGAACAGGAGCAGGAGTAAATATATCCACGCCAGCAGAAACAGCTCCTGCATCAGCTACACCAGCTCCAGAACCAGGTACAACAGCTCCAGAAACAACTAAAATATCAACTACAACAGCTCTTTTAACAGGTACATCAACTCGTGTATCAGCTAAACAGCTCCTGTATCAGCTCCTGTATTAACTAAAACAGCTCGTGTATCAGCCCTGTACCTGTACTGTACCTGTAGCGTATCCAAACCAGAAATAACACTAGAAAGAACAGAAATAGCAAATCACCCCACTTTTGAAAATGTTCTTTGTTCTTTCAATCCCAGCTACAAATTGAGCCAGAATATACTACTTAATAGACATGTTCATACTTGTCATAAATTTAATACAATTTTTAAAATAAACAATTATTTACAGGGAAATGACTACTTTTTCCATTTGAATAAACAGGTAAAACCAAATCTGCTTCCCAACATCTGTTATTGTTAGGAACATCCCTCCCTCTTCCTTCTAATGATTTCCTTTAGAAAGTAAACAGGTATTCTATGGGAGATCCCTCCCTAACAAGCTGGCGAGGTACCAAAGATGAGATTCCAATATATAATTTATGCTGTGGCTTGTCAACACAATGATCATTCAATAAACCTGTTCTCTGATTTACTCGACTAGAACAGCCAGAGCATCTAGCATATTATTGCGCTTTTCCTAAGACATTAGTATGTGGAAAATATACGGTAGCATTAGGCTCTCCCTAAAACGAGCTGAGGAATTTCTATTATCTGATCTGACCCACTTCATTCAATTAGCCAGTCACTTATACATTTAATTTAACAACTCAATGACTAATGCGCAGGCGCACATGCTCAAAACATTCCTCCAAAAGGTACAATAGCTGCAGCAGCAGCAGCAGCATATCATTACTAAATTAATCGGTAGCGTTTACACTCACACCACCTACCTATTTTCATGTTTACTTACTCTCCCCTGAACACCTAAGCAACTAAACACCAACCACCTTCATACCTATGCGCAACACTCACACAGGTCATACCTATTTCCATATATACACACCGCCTCCCAAACACTAGCAATTTCATACGCATGCGCAGCCAACCATCGGCATGCATGAGCACCTGTGTTGTTTTTAACTAAACTATGTTTATTAAAATTCAAGAATTTGTATGAAAATATTTTTATTCAAATCAATCCTCCCTACATACAGATATTGGTAATAAAATTAACAATATTCTTCTTTCTACTGATCTCCTTTTGGCAGACACGATCACCTGCTGCTCATCAATCAGCCTGTTCTCAGATCAACCAGACAGGACAACTAGAGCAGTAGAGCATATAAAATCATTAGCTTATGTTTAGGGTGTACCCATCAACATTAGTAAGGTAGCTACATTAGGCTGTCCAAAAAACGAGCGGGGAATTTCTATTATCTGATCTGACCCAATTCATGAAATTACCCAATGGCTTGTGCGAAAGTGCATGTACTTGTTGGCTGTGGAGATTGAAAATTTGTTGCATATAATTTTTCTTGATCTTGCTCAACAGTTGAAAAATATTCACTGTTTTGTAAAGGAATATGAAAATCAATCATTTATTAAATCTCGTTATGGGACTCATTTAATAATATGTCTGAGACCGAGCAGACGCTAAGGATTTAATTTCAAAATATTACAAGTTATGTATACATATAAACGTTTGATTACAAAAACTAGAAAATAGAGACACATACACACATGCATACATATGTTCATACTAGAGCCCTGCATGTTCGGTCCGACCGAATCAGCGATTCGATACGATCATTGACTTGGATTATTTTCCCAAAACGGACTGAACGAAACCGGTCTTGTCGTTTTTACTGTGTCAGGTCCGAACAGATTCTTTTTTTTTGCTCTCTTACTCTCCCTTTGATTTTCTGGTAGAGAGAACGAGAAAGAAATACGAAAATTTTCCGGCTTTTTGCTTCCCCGACTGCTTGAAAATATTTATTTGTGTGTGTGTGTGTCTTTGTGTGACTTTGTGTGTGCGTCATTACGCAGTAACTCTTGCCTTTGAGCAAAGCAACAACAAACACACAAAAAATAATGTGTATGTGCACCAAAACGGGTTTTTCCTTTCGTTGCTTTTGTAAATAGTGTGTACCATGCGTACACGTGGAAACAACAGCGAAGTGCGCACAATGGAATATGTTGCCAATGCATGGATTAATTCAATTGATGCCGTACTTTAAGAAATATCGACTATTTTTTTTAAATAAATTTATTAGTAGGTACAAATTTACAGAATTTTCAAACCTTGCTTTTGTTTTTGTAATAATTTTACTCAGATTCCTGATCAACGCAGCAAATTTTATAAACGGTGTCACCACATTAAAAGAGACCGAGCAGACGCTAAGGATTTAATTTCAAAATATTACAAGTTATATAAACGTTTGATTGCACGCGACAGACATGATCGTAGGGTCATTAATTATCCCCAACTCCACTCAAATGAGCACGCGACAGACATGATCGTGCAAGCACACTCCCCCAACCCTGTAAACAACTCACGCATGAGCACGTGTACCCTTTTGATAATTATGGGTCACTAATTACCTTCCACACCTCCAGTCACACATGACCCTTTTTTTAGCTCCCGACCCAACTCTAAGCTCATCTCAGTTACCGCTAATTATGGGGTCATTAAGTATCTCCTACCACTTTCAATCACACGTGACCTCTTTTTTACCTCCTCACACCAACAAACATGACCCGTTACCGATCATTATGGATCGTTAAAAAGCTCCTCACACCCCAACCCAACCCGTTACCGATCATTTTGGGTCATTAAAAAACTCCTCACACCCCAAACTTGTCAATTTACCGATCATTTTGGGTCATTAAAAAACTCCTCACACCCCAAACCTGTCAATTTACCGATCATTAATCACCCCCACCCCTACCGCCTTAGGCTAATAATGATTAATTGATTTGGAACCCGTATTATCATACTACTAGCTTGTTTATTACATGTTCGCAAAAGGAACAAATTTAATTTTAGCCAAAAAAGAAAAAAAAAATATTAAGTCGAACCTTTTCGGAGATTTTTATCTATTAGATGTTCCCATTTTTCCATTTTTGTTTACATACATTTTTTACATCTGTCTTTTCTACATGTCTAAATCTACTTCCTACAAATACATACATGGCTGTGTGCGAGAGAGAGAGGGAATGAGTCTGCGCTTGGAAGGCCACTGAAATTTCGTTTGTTCCTTCTGGCTATACTAATGATCCGATCTGATCCAGATTCAACATTCTGATAGATATGGTAATTTTCAATGATTCTGCGTTTTTGGTTTTCCAGTATCTTCAAAATTGTAGATTTTCGTCTTTTGTGGGGGCAGAAGGGGGCGTGGCCAAATTTTGAAACAAACTCGTCTCCGTTTGATATCACAGGAGCTTGGATAGAAAGTTTGGTTGATCTAGCTTTTCTAGTCCCTGAGATCAAGGCGCTCATCTGGACGAATGGGCACAGCGCCCAACCTTTTAATATTTGAACACTTTACAGAATATATTGAAGACATCGAAAAATGTGTTTCCTGCTAACACGTCTTGGAATTTTTAATCCCAAATGAAACAACATAAAAAAGTTGACAACTTTGACCATAGCATAGCCACTAATGAAATATTCTTTTTATCTCATATCCCTACTAACACAATTGAAACATCAAAATTCATAATAACACCATACCCTGACAATAATGGGCAGATTATAACCATTGATAACTCTAGTCAACACAAAATTTCCGCTGTTGCCAAAAATGACTTTTTCTGATAGATTTCGTATCTGTTTTCATTTCATTTTTTTTTAATTTTTTAAATTTTTAAATTTTTTTTAAAGAATTGTTTTTTTTTTATGGTGTAGTTTTTTTAAAGAATTTTTGTGAAATCTGTTTTTTTCAGAGGTAGTGCATCTTTTTTTTACATAACTTCAGCATCTTACATCTGGCTGTATTAAGCTTTGCAGTTCTGAAAAGCTGATAAATGCAGCTATAAATCGTACCAAAACACCTTGTAAATGCAGATTACCGTCAAGATGTTATTAAGCTTTCAAATTGAATAATTTTTTGCAGTATTTTTTTCGGAAATTTTGACTAAAAACTCAGGAAAATTGGAAAAAAAAATATTTATTGGCCAACATTTTTGATTTTTGATAGATACATTAATTATAAAGCGTCGTTTAAGGCATCGTTTGTAAGAATCTATGGATACACGGCCGTTTGACCAAACCTGGGCGTGCCGAATTTATCCGATAAATTCCATTAGTCGACATATATAGTCTGGTCCCTCTGTGAGCTCGCGTCCCCTATCCCGATAGCGAGAGAGCAGAGAGTTGATCACGAGAGCGGTCGTCAGCGAGAGAGACGAACGATTATCATTGAGTTGTTACCCGTCGTTCTAATAAGTTGTCAGAAGTCACCATTATTATTATCATATTCAAAACCACGCAAAAACTATTGTAAACCTTCATTACACGCAATTCCAATAAACACTGTTATAATTAACAACCCTACCTTTGGGGGCTCGTCCAGTTTTGAATGCGCGGATTTGTGTAAAAGTGTAGAAGTCTCAGTCGTCTAAAGTTGATGGTGCGTTTTATTTGTAATTTCAACTAAAGTTGTGCAGTTGAACAGTCGCGAAATTACATTAATTCGCCCAAAAAGAAAAAAGTCGTTGTCAAATTCGGTTGTTGTTCGTTTGTGGCGTCGTGCATATACACACGACAAACGGAAAAAAGGAGCGAAAGAGAACAATTCGGTCGCCGTTGCTGTTGTTGATGTTGGTTTTGTGTCGGCGTGCAAAACACACGATCAGTAAACGAAAAGGAAGATGCCAAGAACCAGACGTACACCGGCAAAAAAAGAGAAAGGGGTTGAAGAAGAGAACGAGGAACGAGAAAATTTGCTGCTGGACAAAAGTTTGACGGACGCGGAAAAAGAGTGCGAAATTGGAGTAGGGAATAACGAAAACACGGAAGAAGAAAGAAAGAACGCCAGTGTTCAGAAAATGATGCAGCTGTTGACGCTCAAAATATAAGTGGATGAGCGCAGAGAGAATCAGAGAAAGATATCGGCTGATGATTTCAGAAAAATCTTAAGCGATTTTGATGGATACTCTATCCCGGGCAAAAGTGGTTTGAAATTTTCTCCCCTTGCAGTGCCAACCAGGGCTAGGCTGCTGTCTCCAAGTACGAATTTTCTGCTGTTCAGAGAGATTCTCAATGACTCGGATTGGGGGCCACAGAGGCAGTACTTCGAGTGAAATCGAAGGGCTGCTTCTCCTTAAGAAGCGACTCAGAAGAGAGTACTTGAGGACCCGCAAGTGGATAGACTTTACAGAAGAATATTCAACAGAGTTCGCAAGAAGCTGGCTGCGAGGAGAGCCGAGGCCACTGACGTGAGGGGGTGGCTATGGTTAAGGGAGGCTACGGCAGACGAAAGCTCTAATTACGCGTTCTGGAAGCTCACCGGGCGGTACAGGAGGCAGACTACCCCAAACTATCCCGTCAAGAAACCTGATGACTGATAAAAAAGGATATTCAAGGCTCAAACCTAAAAAAACCCCAGGTGAAGATGGGATCGACAATCGAGTTGCTAAAGCGCAACAGCACAGGGCCATCTTGTCTCTCCTCCTTATATTGAATGCTGCTCTGAGGTTAGGATATTTTCCTAAGGTATGGAAAAGAGCTAACATTACAACGATTTTAAAGCCAAAAGAGCCTCCGGAAGATAAGGGAAACTACAGACCCATCAGCCTGCTTCCTACCTTCGGCAAGATATACGAGCGTGGCATACTAAGAAGAGTACTGGGCATCCTACAGATCAAGCAGGCCATTTTCAAATTCCAATTTGGTTTTCAACACAGACACGGAACCCCTGAGCAACTTCACCGAGTGGTTGAACACAAACAAGAAACACTACGTTGTGGCAGCGTATCTGGACATACAGCAGGCTTTTGACCGAGTGTGGCACAAAGGATTGCTCGCCAAGCTAAAAACTCTGCTCAATTATTTGAGACGGTCAAAAGCTTCCTTTCGGAGAGAACGTTCAGAGTGGTACAACAGGGAATACACTCAAACGCCAAGAGCATCAAGGCTGGAGTACCACAGGGGAGTGTGCTTGGGCCAACCCTGTACAATATCTTTACACACGATATGCCGAAAATCCAATCTGTCCGTACGAGACAGGAGAAATCTGACCTACTAGCCACCTTCTCAGACGACACTGCAGTCCTCTCTAGAGCTGGTTTCGAATACGATGCAACTGACTATTTACAGCTATACCTAAAGAGATTTGAGAACTGGGCCTGTCAGCGAAGCAGAGTGTTTCCTACGAAACAAGGACATAGCCAGAGACCTCAACGTCCCCCATGTCGGAGATATTTTAAACGGACAAGCTCAGAAGTAAGTAGACAAGCTCAGAAGCCATCCCAAAGCGTTGGCGAGAAGGTTAGCCAAAGCTGCACAGAGAAGACGCCTCCGAAAAATACACCCCATCTACCTGCCAAACAGGACGATTTAGTTATTTGATTTATATTGTACAAATTATCGACCTAATTCCTTTAGCATGCGATTACATCTAATCGTCTATTGAAATACCTCCCAGCCCATTACAGAAGTAGCTAATTAGTTACAGCAAGTAATGTTATTGATTTTATTAGTTTGTGAAATTTTTTATATAATAAAACAACTAAATCAACAAAAAAAAAATAAATATAATAAAAAAAACCCTGTTATAATTAACATCCCTACATATATATTATAACCGTTATTTTTCTTACAAAAAAACACGAAACGTAACGGCAAAATGGCATTTGGGATGGTACAGTACAGAAAAATTAGACATACGAAGGTTTGGTCAAACGGCTCCACCATAGCCGTTTATCCATCGATTCTTACAAACGATACCTTAAACGACGCTTAATTAATGTATCTATTCGAAACCAAAAATTTTGGCCAAGAAATATTTTTTTCTTTACTTGAGTTTTCAAAGTCAAAATTTCCGAAAAAAATACCCCAAAAAATTATTAAATTTGAATTTGAAAACTTAATAACATCTTGACGGTAAGCTGCATTTACAAGGTGTTTGGTTACGATTTATAACTGCATTTATCAGAACTGCATTTTAGAACTGCAACGTTTAATACAGCCAGATGTAAGATGCTTAAGAGAAAAGAGATGCACTACCTCTGAAAAAAAACACATTTTAAAAAATTTCCTAAAAAAGAAACATACAAAATAAAAAGAAAAAAAAAAAAAATGTTAAATCCCGAAATCCATCAGAAAAAGTCAATTTTGGCCACAGCGGAAATAAGAAGTTAAATTTTGTCGCGTAGTGTAGTTGTTCAAGAACAAAACAAAAGTTATTATCTAAATAAAAGCTATATTAGTTATACAAAAAATCTCTTTATTTCCCATTGCTCAATCTAAAGGTACGTACGAATAAAAGCTAAAAGTATAGTTTACAGATAGATAAATACTCACTTTATCAATTCAAAGAGTTTTTTATCCGATACTTTTATATTTCTTGCTAGGTTCCAGCTTAAATGAACCATTGGTACAATACTTTTGAATGCTTGCAATTTATTCCATTCATATCGTTCAATGGCAAGAGAATATTGACGGGCAGTTAATGGTCCAACATTCCAGGCAATGTTATTGCACCATCCTACAGATTGAACCCAATGTACACATCTAAAAAGTAAAACAAAATATTGAAAGTTAATAAAAAGACATACATTTTTCCTGCATTATCTTTGCAAATGCGTCTCTTCGATTTTAAGCAACCTGTTTTATATTTCTTTCTATACTCTAGCCAGTGTCGGAGGCAGGAGAGTCGAGTAAATGCCAGGACCTGTTTAAATCATACCTTATCAGGGCAATATGAATCTCTGTCCGTGCCAACTGATCTCCTGCACTGCCGCTAAAGGGATGATGATAAGAAACTATAAAAATAAACATATACAAAAAACGAGCCGTTCTGAGCCTACACCCAGCGGCAACTTTCTGTCGACAGAAAATTTTGCTTATCTGAGTACTAGCCTAACCATACAGTATAAAAGTATAAACGAGGAGGAACGTTGTGAGCCGCGTCTACACCGCGGCTCTACTTTATACCCGGTACTCAGTCAGTATATATGTATGTGAGCTTGTTGTAATTTATTACATGTTCGCAAAAGGAACAAATTTAATTTTAGCCAAAAAAAAAAAAATAATAAGTCGAACCTTTCCGCAGATTTTTATCTATTAGATGTTCCCATATTTTTTTACATCTGCCTTTTCTACATGTCTAAATCTACTTCCTACATATACATACACGGCTGTGTGCGAGAGAGAGAGTGTGCGCTTGGAAGGCCACTGAAATTTTTTTTGTTCCTTCTGGCTATACTGATCCGATCAGATCCAGATTCAACACCCTGATAGATATGGTCATTTTCTATGATTCTGTGTTTTTTGTTTTCTCGTATTTAAAACATTGTGGATTTTCGTCCTTTGCGGGGGCGGAAGGGGGCGGGGCGAAATTTTGAAATACACTTGTAACAGTGTGATAGGACAGAAGTTTGGATACAAAATTGTGTTCCTCTAGCTTTTATAGTCTTTGAGATATAGGCGCTCATGAAGACGGACAGACGGACGGACAGACAGACATAGCTATATCGACTCGGCTATTGATGCTGATCAAGAATATATATACTTTATGGGGTCGGAAACGCTTCCTTCTGGGTGTTACACACATCCATTTTTTCAACAAATCTAATATACCCCTTTACTCTTCGAGTACCGGGTATAAAAACCATAATTTTTTAAACATTATTAAATTCCGAAATCTATCAGAAAAAGTGTTTTTGGCCACAGCAGAAATGTCGTGTTGACTAGTATTATGTAAGAAAATGTACAACAATTAGTAACAGAATATTCGCTCATAAAGCATAGTATCCATCACGGCGGAAACGAAAAATTACTGCCAAACTCCATATAAAAAAACTGGGCCAGGAATTTTTCGGTTGCGTTTTACTGGCCTCAGTATCCAGCAAGCTAAACGAAATCCATAGATTCTTATCGATAGTTAGCCTATCGACACGATTGTGGACTGAGAGATCAGCTGGTATTCCCGCCAGTAAAATATATGCACCTTTTATTACTGAAGTGATTGTCAAAAAGGGAGTCAAAACCAAAAAGAGATATGCAAATTTTAAACATGAGGAGAAGATTGCGTTAATAAAAGCTGTCGAGGCAAGGCCAAGGACTTCCTCCTATTTTTTGTTTGCAACAATATATTCCGCCCCAACACAATAAATACGTCGTCAGAGTAAATTTTCTCCTTTTTCAATTTTAATTGAACTATCACATTTGGCGCTGTTTACAAAACACAGCTGATTCATCAGAGTGACCGACCTTTTCTTAGTTTCGTTCCACACACACGAAATAAAAAGCAGATTCCTGGCAGTAATTTTCTGCGGTGCTGGATACGATGCTTAAAGAACTACAATGAAATGACGCAAATACGTCCAACGCTTTTAAAGCTCTATTAGAAGATAACAATTTTACCGATGAAATTAATTACGCCATGAATAATGATATTTCTACAGGAAATACATATCGCCTTGACCATTTGAAAACTTTTGAAAGAATTTAAAGACATCCATAGAGAACGAAAATGTATCTTTTACCAGTATCATACGTCATGAAATTAAAACTTGACAAGAAAATCCAATATACGAAACCTTTTCACTCCAATCTCAATGCGCAGCAGCTGATATCGTTTGCTACTCCAAGGGCAACGAAAGCTGCTGGTAATGCAAATTCGGCTGCCGAATTTATCACCTCTGAGAACATGCAGCCAGAAACGTCAATAGCTTCCGCGTCCGTCGAGTCCGCCAAATTAGCTATCCCGTCCATTCCGATCCCACCAATAACTATACGATCCGGACCACCGGGTATTGGCATCACAGGTACGAGGCCTGTGGTGCCAAGACCAAGATTGGAGGTGATCCCACCTAAACGACAAGTTGTTGTCTCACGGCTGGCCCCTGACTCCACAACTAGTGATGTGACTGCTTTTATATAAAACAAAATAAAAGCCGTCGGTTTAAAGCTGGAGAAGTTTAACTTCTCTTATACCAGGGAGATAGCTTCGTTCAAGATAAGCATCTCCCCAACTCAATTTGACACCATTTGCTCTGCCAAATTTTGGCCGGAGCATTTGGTGGAGAAGGAGTTTAGGGCTAAGAAGAAGAATAAGCTCCACTAACTCTTACTACAAATCAGGCCAGTGCTCCATCCTCGTCTTCACATTCTACCTCCACCCGTCCAAAAAACAACAACTTCTTCTCTGGAAGTGACCTATCAGAATGTTAGAGGCTTAAGCAGTTCTGAAGTTTTGGCAGGTCGGTACACATACTTAAGAAATGGCTGTTCGTCTCGACGTGCAGGAGGTGTTCTGACTGCTGTGGACTCGAACTTCACGTCGGACTATTTTACAGTCCAGATTCAACAAGGACTGGAATTCCTGTGTCTAAAACTGATTCTTCCCTCTTTTTCAATTTTTATTATTTGCTCGTATTGCTGAGTATTGCTCGTATTCTACCGTCTTCGGATAAAGCAATTTCCGAGCAGTAGAAAAAATACAGCAGAAACAGCTTTAAACGCTGTTTCTTCCTCGCTATCTGATAAAGATCATATGAGATAGTTCTTGGTGATTTCGACTTATCAGGAACTGTTTGGTCTTCGGTAAATGAGTCTAATAACTTAGTGCCCATGTCACGACATGACTTTATTGACGGCTTACTTGACTTATCCCTGTCTCAAGTCAACCATGTGAAAAATTCCCTGGGTCGATTGCTTGATCTGTGCTTTGTAACGAATCCGACCATAGCGTTGTTAACCCGAGTCTCTCCGCTCACTATACCTGAAGACGCCCCACATCCTACATTTGAAGTGTCGCTCGATATAGGATCGGTCGGGTAGGCTACCTCGATGTGTCCGCTGCTTTCGTAAAGCCGAGTTGGCCAAGCTTAATAACCTCATTAAGGATTTTGATTGGTCCGCTTTGTATCTGTGCACTGATGTTACGATATGCACACACTTTTTCAGTCTTGTGTCCCACTATCCTATCCTATTAGATCTGGGAGGTCCCTTGGTTTACCAAAGAGTTATCCAGTCTAAAAAACTTAATATCAAGACTTTAAAAAAAATTTCAAGAAGTTGGCCCTCCTTCTTCTCTCTCTCGCTATGTAATGGCTCGGTCAAACTTTTCAGTTCTTAATTCGCAGTGCTATAAGAACTACCTATCTAGATGCACGATACGTTTTTCTCAGGACCCTAAGCAGTTTTACAGCTTCGTAAGCAGTAGGCGTAAAACGTCCGCACATCCATCCTCGCCATCATTTCTTAATACGTGGGGAAATACTGATCAGGCAATGGCCGATCTTTTTGCCCAATTCTTTCAAACAACCTATTCACAGGAATGCTACTCCGGTCAGCCGTACCCATACGTTTTACCGAGGTCGAACGGCATCTTCAGTCCCTTGTTAAATGAAAGCTCTCTGATTCATGATCTCCGGAAAGTTAAGCCGGTGTTTTCACCGGGTCCGGACGGAGTTCCCGGCTGTGTACTTAGGTACTGCGCCGAGTCTGCGCCTTGACCATTTGAAAACTTTTGAAAGAATTTAAAGACATCCATAGAGAACGAAAATGTATCTTTTACTAGTATCATACCTCATGAAATTAAAACTTGACAAGAAAATCCAATATACGAAACCTTTTCACTCCAATCTCAATGCGCAGCAGCTGATATCGTTTGCTACTCCAAGGGCAACGAAAGCTGCTGGTAATGCAAATTCGGCTGCCGAATTTATCACCTCTGAGAACATGCAGCCAGAAACGTCAATAGCTTCCGCGTCCGTCGAGTCCGCCAAATTAGCTATCCCGTCCATTCCGATCCCACCAATAACTATACGATCCGGACCACCGGGTATTGGCATCACAGGTACGAGGCCTGTGGTGCCAAGACCAAGATTGGAGGTGATCCCACCTAAACGACAAGTTGTTGTCTCACGGCTGGCCCCTGACTCCACAACTAGTGATGTGACTGCTTTTATATAAAACAAAATAAAAGCCGTCGGTTTAAAGCTGGAGAAGTTTAACTTCTCTTATACCAGGGAGATAGCTTCGTTCAAGATAAGCATCTCCCCAACTCAATTTGACACCATTTGCTCTGCCAAATTTTGGCCGGAGCATTTGGTGGAGAAGGAGTTTAGGGCTAAGAAGAAGAATAAGCTCCACTAACTCTTACTACAAATCAGGCCAGTGCTCCATCCTCGTCTTCACATTCTACCTCCACCCGTCCAAAAAACAACAACTTCTTCTCTGGAAGTGACCTATCAGAATGTTAGAGGCTTAAGCAGTTCTGAAGTTTTGGCAGGTCGGTACACATACTTAAGAAATGGCTGTTCGTCTCGACGTGCAGGAGGTGTTCTGACTGCTGTGGACTCGAACTTCACGTCGGACTATTTTACAGTCCAGATTCAACAAGGACTGGAATTCCTGTGTCTAAAACTGATTCTTCCCTCTTTTTCAATTTTTATTATTTGCTCGTATTGCTGAGTATTGCTCGTATTCTACCGTCTTCGGATAAAGCAATTTCCGAGCAGTAGAAAAAATACAGCAGA
Source organism: Drosophila helvetica (assembly GCA_963969585.1). NCBI lineage: Eukaryota > Metazoa > Arthropoda > Insecta > Diptera > Drosophilidae > Drosophila > Drosophila helvetica. The sequence goes on along the minus strand of OZ018402.1, from coordinate 28,094,529 downwards.
AACAGCTTTAAACGCTGTTTCTTCCTCGCTATCTGATAAAGATCATATGAGATAGTTCTTGGTGATTTCGACTTATCAGGAACTGTTTGGTCTTCGGTAAATGAGTCTAATAACTTAGTGCCCATGTCACGACATGACTTTATTGACGGCTTACTTGACTTATCCCTGTCTCAAGTCAACCATGTGAAAAATTCCCTGGGTCGATTGCTTGATCTGTGCTTTGTAACGAATCCGACCATAGCGTTGTTAACCCGAGTCTCTCCGCTCACTATACCTGAAGACGCCCCACATCCTACATTTGAAGTGTCGCTCGATATAGGATCGGTCGGGTAGGCTACCTCGATGTGTCCGCTGCTTTCGTAAAGCCGAGTTGGCCAAGCTTAATAACCTCATTAAGGATTTTGATTGGTCCGCTTTGTATCTGTGCACTGATGTTACGATATGCACACACTTTTTCAGTCTTGTGTCCCACTATCCTATCCTATTAGATCTGGGAGGTCCCTTGGTTTACCAAAGAGTTATCCAGTCTAAAAAACTTAATATCAAGACTTTAAAAAAAATTTCAAGAAGTTGGCCCTCCTTCTTCTCTCTCTCGCTATGTAATGGCTCGGTCAAACTTTTCAGTTCTTAATTCGCAGTGCTATAAGAACTACCTATCTAGATGCACGATACGTTTTTCTCAGGACCCTAAGCAGTTTTACAGCTTCGTAAGCAGTAGGCGTAAAACGTCCGCACATCCATCCTCGCCATCATTTCTTAATACGTGGGGAAATACTGATCAGGCAATGGCCGATCTTTTTGCCCAATTCTTTCAAACAACCTATTCACAGGAATGCTACTCCGGTCAGCCGTACCCATACGTTTTACCGAGGTCGAACGGCATCTTCAGTCCCTTGTTAAAGGAAAGCTCTCTGATTCATGATCTCCGGAAAGTTAAGCCGGTGTTTTCACCGGGTCCGGACGGAGTTCCCGGCTGTGTACTTAGGTACTGCGCCGAGTCTCTGTGTGGACCGTTGCTTAAACTATTCAGCCTGTCTATAAACTCTTCATGCTTCCCCTCCATATGGAAGGAGTCGTTCATAATTCCTCTCCATAAGAAAGGTAGTAAGTCTGACGCGAAGAACTACAGAGGTATATCCAAGTTATCCGATATTCCTAAAGTGTTTTAAAACATTTTAACTCCGCACCTGCAGCATCTTTGCAGATCACATATCTCCTGCTCAGCATGAATTTATAAGGCGGAGACCAACAACCACAAATTTATTGGAGTTCACCTCCTTCATCATTAAAGGCTTCCAAGGTAATCTACAGACGGATGTAATTTACACAGATTTCAGTAAAGCATTCGACTCTGTAAACCACTTTTTCCTAGTACAAAAACTTGACCTTTTAGGATTTCCACCCAATCTCTTGAGATGGATTTCTAGCTACCTTTGTTCCAGGTCCCAAAGAGTCCTCTTCAAAAACTCCCTGTCTTCACCAGTTATGTTTACTTCGGGTGTACCACAGGGCAGCCATCTAGGCCCATTACTATTTACACTTTACACTTTTACACTTTTTACACAATAATGACCCGTCTTCGGTATTAACATACTCTCGAGTACTTATGTATGCGGATGATGTTGAGCTATGTGTCCAGTACAAGCATAGTTTACCTCAATCCATGTTGCAATCCGATCTTAATAGCTTTCAGTCATGGTGTTGTGCAAATTTGTTATACCTTTATGCTTCAAAATTTAAAGTAATGACATTTCATCGCTCCAGCGCCTTACTGGCTCCATACACACTAGGCGGGGGTTCTCTCGAGAGAATTATTCTAGTTGATGATCTTGGTTTTCTTTTAGATACCAAGTTAAAGTTTTCTGAACACATTTCTACCATGGTAAATAAGGCCATGGGCGTGCTTGGGTTTATAAAGAGGTGGTCAAAGGAATTTGACGACCCCTATATAACAAAGACTCTCTATTTATCGCTTGTTCGTCCGATTTTAGAATATGGTTCTTGTGTATGGTGCCCTCAGTACAAAGTACACCAGGACCGTATAGAATCAGTCCAGAAAAACTTTTTAATTTTCGCTCTACGCGGCCTCAACTGGGATGCAAGTGTGAGACTGCCGTCTTACTCTAGTAGATCGCTTTTAATAAACCTTCCATCTTTAGTTAACCGTAGAACAATGCTTGGTGTGATTTTTGTGCACAACTTGATCAAGGGTGACGTAGATAGCCCTGACTTGTTGAGCCGCATAAACTTCAAGATTCCTATTAGAATTACTAGAAATTATATACCTTTGTTCCTTCCGATTTGTAGATCGAATTATTCCTTGCATGAACCTTTTAGAGTTTTATGCTCGGATTATAATTCCCTCTACCATATTATATCGGCAACTAATTCCCTTCCTCTTCTCAAATTACTAATACTCACATACCTTTCTCGTAGTTAGTAATTGTAGTTGTGGTGTACGATAGTTTTAATGCATGATTAACTCCTTTAGTAAGATTAGTTCTAATTTTCCTCGAATACTAGTCTAACATCTATCTTTCCTGCATGATCGCGATCGGTTCGGTTAACGAGTCGCGCGTTTTGCGACAGCGCCCCTCGGTCGGTTGGGTGGGAGGAGGGCTGCGTTTTGGCCTGGGATTCGCGCGTAACAGCATTCGGCTGGTGTCCCATGGGCCACTTGATGGTGCAGTCATTGCACGTCAACGTCCAAACAATATAAAAAAAAAAAAAAAAAAAAAAAAAAAGGCTACCTTTTTTCGTGTTCTGGAAAATATATGCGCTCAAGTCGTCTTTATTGTTATAAGGCAGATGCAATATATTGCAAATTATCGCCAGGTCGTTGTCGGAAAAATGTTCGGCAACATAACTCATTTTGTCGTTGAAGCGTTCGTCAATTTCGCTGTACTCAAACCCCTCGAATTCCCGCAAATGTTTTCTGTTGTTTCTATCCCCTTCCTCCTCGAATACGAATTTATGTAACAGTGAAATATTATACTTTTTCTCTGTATGAAGCATGTCTTTAACGCAGTCGAAATCTGTAAGTCGCGACATTTTTCGTTATAGTTTTTATTTTTCACGTTTGTCTTAACTTTTTTCACTATTCGCTTTTATGTGTTGTGCGCATCGTTTTTTTTTATATGCTGCCGTTTTGTGTGTGGCTCTGCACGTATGTTTGAATGTTTGTGTGATCTACGTCGTTTTTTCTTTGAAATGTTGGTTTTCCTTGCACAGCACAAATTAAGCACTTTGTTTTAGGTTGAGCCCCCAAAATATGTGGGTCCGGGGCTTATATTTTAATATTCCATTAGAAATAATAATAGTTCCGGTAATTTTGATTATGTACTTAATGATTTATTGCTTAGATTAATTAGATTGTTAGGTTTAATAATTGATTTGGATCGTCGTTTTCTCCTTCGCGTCGCTCGTCTTAATTGATTCTTGCTGAGAGCGTCGTTTCTCGCGCACGTCTTGTCTCGTCGTCGTTCCTTTTTCTTCTTTTTTTATATATGGCAGGCTTGCCAACTCGTCGTTGTTCGATCAGCTGCTTTTGGGAGGGCAGGCCCTGCATATACATTTAACCACCATAACTCATTTGTTACTGAAATCACTGAAGCCCCCCACTCCTTTCATTTATCGTTTTCGTTGTCCGAAATATATAGTTGGGTCATTGACCAAGCACACATACCAATACGCTGCTGCGGTTAATTTTCGTTTCGCTTTCGCTCCTTAACTTTGCTCATCGCAGTTCTTTTCGTTTGGCGCGCTTGATCCATACCGAACACCAAGTGACGCGCTACCCTGTATTCGTCGGTTATATTCGCTTGGTATCAGTAGGATCCAACTAATTATCGAGACAAATCGTGCTTCGACAATTAATTTTGGATTCAGTATTTAAACTTAGATTCGTGTGAACCATTGCACATGTATACAAACACAACATATACATACTTCACAACTACAGCGGTGAATTCTTTCGCTTTCGCCTGTCACCATTGCTGTTCGTTGTTGTTGTTGTGTGGTTTTCGTTTGCGCGCTTGAGCCAAGCGACGCTATACACTACATTTGTCGGGTATATGGTTTTTTGAACTCGTTTGGGTATATCTGCATACGAGCATACAACGCATGCCCCACCTAAGTCGGGTATATTGATTTTTTCACTCGTTTGGGTGAATTTAATACAAGTTTTTAGAAACGACCTTTCGTTGTCAGTTGCTTTTGTTAAGAGTCAATATGACCCCAAAAGGCAATTACAAGCCCGTTCTCGAAGAGCTACAAAAAAAGCGCGCCAACCCTGTCAAAAGCATTCGATGATTAGCGGACCGTTTAGAAGCTGGCGATATTCCGCGGATACTGACGGAGCTTGAGTACAGACTAGAGGCGCTGATAGAAAGCATTGACACGGCACGTCGACTTCAGGAGGATATCGAAGAAAGAGATATTGACGATGAATTTGGAGCCGATTTGGATGAACTCTCCATTGTCACCAAGGGAAAGTTAATGTCGCTTATAGGCGCCTTTAAGACAGCTGATGATAAAAAGCCTTCAGTATCGGCTTCAGGTGGCCTAACTCGTGCTCGACTTCCGTAGTTAGCACTGCCGCAGTTCAGCGGCATTTTTTCGATATTTAAATTAATTTAAAAAATCATTCCAGTTAAAGTTAAAAGTTCAACCATTTGCTTTCGTGTCTCTGTGGTGAAGCGGTAGGAAATGTTAGGGCTTTCCAAGTAACCAATAGTAACTACGAGAAAGCCTTTGCTAGCTTAAAACGGGTATATGATAACGATTATCCGATTTTCAAAAATCACATTTCTGTCCTATTTAGTCTTCCCAAAATGACCCAGCAATCAGCATCGTCCTTAAGGAACCTAATAGATACCCCCTCATCAATATATGGTTCATTATTGTCGATAGGCTATGGTAAAAAGATCTCAAATGCTTATTAATCTCGTCTTGAGTGGAGTCGCTTCGGTGACCAAACAGAATTGGGAACAACAGCTCAAATCTGATAAGTTGTCACTTTGGACGGACTGCGAAAGTGTGCTTAATCGCAGACATCAGCATCTTTCGGCCGAAGAATGTGCAAAACCGAAGCAGGAGCAGAAAGCTGTGCCAAACAAACCTCATAATTAAAGCTCATTCGCGTAAACTACTGCGAATATCAAAACCCAAAAATGCAGCTACTGCAATGCGAAAGACCATGTGTTGATAGATTGCAGTCCGTTGAGTCGGCTGGCAGTAATGCAAAGGTTTGAATTTGCAAAGACTGCATCCCTATGTATCAATTGTCTGCAACAAGGCCACTCTGTAGTACGGTGCAAAGCTAAAACGTGTCGAGTATGTGGCTGCTCACACCATTCCTTATTGCATAGTTATACAGTGGCGAACAAAAGTCTAGAGTTGCCATCACCCCCAGAGAGTTCTTCTCCTTCAGCCCATCAGTATGAACCTTCCACTTCGCATGCTCTGCATGCGACAGCTATGGACAGAGTTATTCTGGCTACGTCGATCGTAAACGTCCGAACAAATAACGGTGAATATGGTTTGGCCCGAACTCTGCTTGACTCTGGGTCCCAAACTAATTTTATAACAGAGGAATTGTCACAGCGCTTACAGATCCGTAGGCAGGAGTCCTGTAACAACTTTCTTGGTATTGGTGAATCCAATTCACAATTTGTGCATACTGATCCCATGTCACCGATACAAGTACATGCCTTTGCCAACGCATACATAAGGGCTTATGGAGCCTGCGTCTATATCCGTAGAAAGACTGCAGAAGGTTTTAAGGTCTCGTTGTTGACTGCAAAGTCGAAAGTAGCGCCACTCAAGACAAAAACGCTCCCAAGGCTTGAATTATGTGCCGCTCACCTTATCGCAGATCTCTGAAACCGACTCAAATCATTGCTTAAGGTTCCAATAGAAAAAATTTTATTCTGGTCAGATTCGGATTCATTGGATTCGATCTCACCCTTCGGCGTTGTCAACCTTCGGTGCGAACCGAGTAGCGGAGATTCAAGAGTGGTCAGGTGACGCTACGTGGCGGCATGTGCCAACAAAACAGAACCCAGCAGACATAGTTTCGAGAGGTTGTGACGCAGAGGAAATCGTGCGGTCGATCTGGTTTAGTGGACCAGAGTTTTTGAAAAATGAAGAAGAGATCGGGTCCAGAAATCTCAACTTAGAACTTTCCGAAGAAGAGCTACTGATGGAAACCAGACAGAAATCGGTCGCCACAAAAGCCGGGCACGACGAGAAGGTCAGGGTGGTCGACCTAAGGACGAGCAGCGGAACGACGTTAAGCCAGCCTTCCAGGCCTTCAACGCGGCTGAAGTACCGTCGAGCCGCGAATTTTGTAGCGTAATAGTGTAATAGATTAAGGCGGAGCGGGAGCGTAGAAAGCTCTCTCTCGCTCATGGCGAATTCGCCCTGCTTCGCACAGTAGATAAGTTAGGCTTAAGATTGTATTATATAAAACAAAAAATATACGTTGAAAATACTTGAAACCGAATGCACATAAGCCCATATTCTAGTCTCCTTTTTTCTCGTCGTTTAATTAAATTAATTTGCACCACCCAATAATTCGGTTTTTTATTTGGAAAACCTATTCCAAAATTCAATTCAACCCTATTTGATGAGCTTGGTGTTATAATTAGACCCTCAGTACAAAGTAAACCAGGACCGTATAGAATCTGTCCATAAAAACTATTAAATTTTTGCTCTGCACGGCCTTGACTGACCATCTTAGCTTAATAGATTGCTCCTAATAAGCCTTCCATCCTTAGTTAATAGTAGAAAAATGCTTGGTGAGATTCTTGTGAACAGCTTGATCAAGGGTGATGTAGATAGCCCTTATTTGTTGAGCCGCATAAACTTCACTGTTCCTGTTGGAAACACTAGAAACTATATCCCGTTGTTCCTTTCAATTTTTAGATCGAATTATTATTTGCATGAACATTTTACTAATTATCTTCCTCTTCTAAAATCACTAATACTCATATTCCAGCCTAGGATTCGCGCGTAACAGCATTCGGCTGGTGTTCCATGGGGCACTTGATTATGCAGTCATTGCATATCAACGTCAAAATATGAAACAAGGGGGAACGTTATGAGCCGCACCTAAGGCCGCGGCTCTACTTTATATCCGGTACAGTATATACATATTTATGTAAGCTTACGATATATGTAATTTATTGAACGTTCGCAAAAAAGGACAAATTGAATTTTAGCCAAAAAGAAAGAAAAAATTAAGTCTATCCTTTTCGGATATTTTTATTTATTAGATGTTTCTATTTTTGTTTATATACGTTTTTTACATCTGCCTTTTCTAAATTTTTACATCTACTTCCTACAAATACATACACGGCTGTGTGCGAGAGCGAGAGAGAATGAAGAGAGGTGAAACACACGCTCAGTAGAGGAGTTTGGGAATTGGGAAGGGGAAATGTATGCCATGTATTAGTGTAAAAGTAGAGGACTACCTTTTGGCACTTAGAACCATTTTCGAAAATATGTAGGTTGTTACACCAAGGCTGTTTCGAGATGGACTGCCGATTTGGCGAGTCCGGATGGACTGCCCCTATTTGCTCCAGCGATGCTGCTTTTATTTCCCAAAGTCAGCTTATGTGCCTCTTGCTTGGGCCTAAAGCGTCAGTGCATTACCAACGCGTACTATTGGCTCAGCTTTGGGTGTGCCCGTTCGCTTTGTTCGTTCGTTCGGTAGTGTGACCGTCTGTGCCTGTAGTCTGGTCTTACTGCTCAAGGCGGCGCGCCTTATTATTTAAATATTTATATATTTGTGGCGCTGGGCGTCACATTTTAATTAATTTATATACTCTTCATTAATGACCTGCCATCGGGATTAACATACTCTCGAGTACTTAAGTATGCAGAAGTTAGGCTGTGTGTCCAGTACAAGGATGGTTTATCTCAATGCAGGTTGCAATCCGATCTTAATAGCTTTCAGTCATGGTGTTGTGCAAATTTGTTAAACCTTAATACTTCAAAATGTAAAGTAAAGTAAAGTAACATTTCATCGCTCCAGCGCCTTTCTGGCTCCTTACACCATAGGCGGGGGCTCTCTTGAAAGTATTACACTTGTAGCGTCGAGCCGCGAATTTTGTAGCGTAGTGTAATAGATTAGGACGGAGCGGGAGCGTAGAAAACTCTCTCTCGCTCATGGCGAATTCGCCCTGCTTCGCCGCAGTAGGTAAGTTAGGCTTAAGATTTTATTAAATGAAACTGAAAGTATTCGTTGAAAATACCTGAAACCGAACGCACACGAGCCCATGTTCTCGTCTCCTTTTTTTTTTCGTTACTTAAATAAATTTATTTGCACCACCCAATAATTCGGTTTTTATTTGGAAAAACTATTCCAAAATTTCATGAGTTTAAAAATTTAAAGCTCGAGTAAGATCTAAAAGATTAAAAACTTGCAATTATTGTCTTCTGCTGAAACAATTGAACCTCGCTTTCAATTCTTGGTATATACACACGTATGACATAGTAGAGCTTCATTCGCATGCACTAGTTAAAGTTTGCACAAATATTAATACACATATATGTGGGTCCGGGGTTTATATTTTAATATTCCATTAGAAATAATAATAGTTCCGGTAATTTTGATTATGTATTTAATGATTTATTGCTTGGATTATTTAGATTGTTAGGTTTAATAATTGATTTGATCGTTTTCTCCTTCGCGTCGCTCGTCTTAATTGATTCTTGCTGAGAGCGTCGTTTCTCGCGCACGTCTTGTCTCGTCGTCGTTCCTTTTTCTTCTTTTTTTATATATGGCAGGCTTGCCAACTCGTCGTTGTTCGATCAGCTGCTTTTGGAAGGGCAGGCCCTGCAGCGTTACCATACCATTCCCACAACTCGGCCATCCTACATTGCATTAGTCCCGAATGTGTCGTCGTCATCATCTTCATATGGCATCCATGGTTTCATGTATTCAGCTTAGGACCTTCGCTAAACACGTCATCTTTCGTTACTTCATAGGTATCGTTTGGCTTATCACTGGTAATTCGGTAAAGACCAAGGTATTTTGGTTTTAACTTTAGTCCACCACCTAGCTAGGTTCTCTTGATAGCCACTAGATTACCAACGCTGTACTTCTTTGCTGGTTTACGTCGTAGGTTGTAGGTTTTTCTGTTTTCGTCTTGCATCTGGAGAATATGCTGTTTGACTTGATTTCTGAGATCATCTCGGCTATCGTTGAAATAACGAGTATTATCTCGTCGTCAATCATTTCTTTAATCTTGATGTCTGCTTTTATGCGCATCTTTGTACCTGTGAGTAACTCGAATGGCGTCAACTTAGTACTTCTACAGAACGTTGAATTGATAGTTTGCTGTACGCTACTCACAAACATGTACCATTTGCTAGGATTATCAATTGAGAGTTTTGATAAAACTGCAATGATCGTCGAATTCAGTCTTTCCACTTGGCCGTTGGCCCGTGGTAGGCCTGTCGTTATTGCGTGATACTTAACGTCTTCGATATCGCAGTACTGCTTAAATTCGTCGGATGTGAATGCTGACCTTTTGTCGGAAATGATTTGTAGTGGATTTCCAAATACTTTACTCTGATCTTGAAGTCTTCCTATTGCCTCTTTTGCTGAAGTGGTCTTCGTCGGATACAGCCAGCTAAATTTGGTAAAACTGTCGATTATGGCCAGTATGTTCTTATATTGCTTGTGTGTTGATTCGAGTGGACCTAGAAAGTCGATGTGGTACGTCTGTAAGGGTTGTTCTTCTTTGGGCAAAGGATATAATTCTCCTTCTTTTTTTCCCTGCTTCCGGTTGGAAACAATGCATGGAATGCAGCAACTTATGTGTTTCTGAACTTTCTCCTCAAGCTTTGGAATATAAAATTCCTTGGCAATTATTTCTTTCGTCTTCTTGATTGAGAAATGTCCACGGTCATGTGCCTGCTTTATGATTTCTCTTTGTAATCCAATAGGTACTACTATTAGTTCGTTGTCGTTCACCAGTTTATGCAGTAGGCCAGATTTCATGAAAAAATTATTGTGTGTCGATTTTTCATCTACTATATCGATTATCGCTTTTAGTTCGTCATCTTGTCCCTGTACATATTTTAACTTGCTGTGTATGCTGTCTTCGTGAATCGTCATTACAGGGTACCGACTTAGTGCGTCTGCGTGGCGTATGCGTGATCCGGCTCTGTGCTCGACGTCGTAGTGGAATTCTTGTAGAATGAGTACCCAGCGAGCTACGCGTGTGCATACGTCTTTTTTATCGAGTGTCTTTGCCAGAGCATTGCAGTCCGTAATCAGCTTAAAATGTAGACCTAGTAAATACACACGGAATTTTCTCAAGGCTACTATGACTGCTAATATTTCTAGTTCGTAGCTCGTAAGCTTTCTTTCGGCATCGGACGTCTTCTTACTCATATAGTAGACAGGGTCGGAATCGGGAAGGACGTGACCGCTTTTGTCTTCGTTAATGATGGACTCACTCGTTGATATTCGATAATGTGGCCTAAATGCTCGATTTTAGTTTTCAGGAAATTACATTTCTTCATGTTTATCATTAGTCCATATTCTTCACATCGTCCTCGTTTTCCGATTCTGCAGGTATAATAATGTCATCTACATACGGTATTGCTACACCTTTGCGCGTTAAATCTCTAAATATGGCATTTACATGACGTTGGAATACACTTGAAGAGTTTGACATACCAAACGGGACACGTAAAAACTGAAACTGCCCATTATGTGTCACAAAGGATGTGTATTTGCGACTTTCTTCATCTATGCCAACGTAGAAGTAACCGTTCTTCAGGTCTATTGAGCTAAATATTCGCGCGTTTTGGAGTCGATCGAATTGGTCTTCAATTAGGGGCAATGGAAAGTGGTCTCGGATGATGATTTTATTAATACGTCTATAGTCGACACACAGTCTATTCGTTCCGTCACGCTTTTTCACGAGAACCACTTGGCTACTATATTCAGACTCGCATGTTTCTATGATGCCGTCCTTGAGCCATTGATCGGTTTGGTTGTCTATTATGCATCGCTCGGCGAATGAAAATCTACGTGGTCGCGAATGTATTGGCGTATATTCCTTCAATACTAAACGCATTTTAATGTTCGTTGTCTTCGTGCTTATCGGATTGTAGTTTTTTAGGATACTCAAAATTGTTTCCTTCGCTTGTTTACTTGCTTTTACGTCGATATCAGGGTCTACATTTTCATGATTTTCGATTTCAATTTTCATCATTTCACTTACATCGGAAGTTTGCGGTTTGGATATTGTCACACCTTTATTGTTATTAAGTATAGAATTCACTCTCTTAACATTGGTTTCCGTAATTTTTATACCCGGTACTCGAAGAGTAAAGGGGTATATTAGATTTGTGCAAAAAATGTATGTGTGTAACACCCAGAAGGAAGCGTTTCCGACCCCATAAAGTATATATATTCTTGATCAGCATCAATAGCTGAGTCAATATAGCTATGTCTGTCTGTTTGTCCGTCCGTCCGTCCGTCTGTCCGTCTTCATTAGCGCCTATAGCTCAAAGACTATAAAAGCTACAGGAACACAATTTTGTATCCAGACTCCTGTCCTATCGCACTGTTACAAGTGTATTTTTAAATTTCGCCCCACCCCCTTCCGCCCACTCCAAGGACGAAAATCTGTGGCATGCACAATTTTAAAGATACGAGAAAACTAAAAACGAATGGTAGAGAATGACAATATCTATCAGAGTGTTGAATCTGAATCAGATCGACTCATAAACATAGCCACAATGAAGAAAACCATTTCGAAATGCATCGTTCCCTCTCGCTCTCTCTCACACACAGGGTTGGGCGCTGTGCCCATTCGTCCAGATGAGCGCCTAGATCTCAGAGACTATAAGAGCTAGAGCAACCAAACTCTCTATCGATGCTCCTGTGATATCACGTCAGTACAAGTGTATTTCAAAATTGGGCCACGCCCCCTTCCGCCCCCACAAAAGATGAAAATCTACAATTTTGAAGAAACGGGAAAACCAAAATCATAGAAAATTACCATATCTATCAGAGTATAGAATCTGGATCAGATCGGATCATAAATATAGTCAGAAGGAACAAGTGAAATTTCAGTGGCCTTCCAAGCGCAGACTCATTCCCTCTCTCTCTCGCACACAGCCGTGTATGCATATGTAGGAAGTAGATTTAGACATGTAGAAAAGATAGATGTAAAAAACGTATATAAACAAAAATGGAAATAATATATATAAATCTCCGAAAAGGTTGACTTAATTTTGTTTTGTCTTTTTTGGCTAAAACTAAATTTATCCCTTTTGCGAACATGTAATAATAATTTATTACAAGCTCACTTACATATATACTGACTGAGTACCGGGTATAAAGAAGAGCCGCGGCGGTAGACGCGGCTCACAACGTTCCCCCTCGTTTATATGTCGAATCAGGTATTAAATTATATTTACTGCCGGTGTCAATTAGTGCCGTGTATTTATTGTTATTTGCCGTGACTTCTTGACACATAAATTCATGAGCTGATGTGACTTTGCGCTTATTGCTTGAGTCAAATTTTTCACCTTTATTTGGGCTTTTTTTCAATGTGCCCGAAATTGTTGCATTCAAAACACTTTCTGCCCTTGTTTTCGTTTTCACACTCGGATATTATATTCGTGCTTTTGGGTATTTTTGTTAAAACTGCCATGACTCTTATTTTAATTTTTTGCTTTTTCGCAAAAAATTTCGTAACACTTATGTTTTTCCTTAAGATCCGCATATTTCTAGCGTTGTACAATATTGATTTATTTGCACTCGAGTCGTCGATTCCGTCCATTATATATTAAATTAGGGCATTGTCTTCAATTTTTCCGCGTGAAGCTAATTCCTTCATTTGCAAAAAATATTCTTGCACACTTTCATTTTTCTTGATTTTTCTGTCAGCCATTGTTTTATGTAGTTGAGCACTATTTGTCGTTGTTTTGAATTCAATTAACAGCGCGCTTTTTAGTTTTTTCCAGTTCGATTTGTCGCTTTCACTATTTGCAAACATTTTCGCTATCCCTTTTAACGAACGTTTTGCGAAAATACATTTTTGCAGCTCGCTCCAATACATAATTGTTGCCATTTCCTCAAATTCATTTACCCATAACTCAACCGAAAGTGGAAATAATCGCACTGAGTCTTCGATGTCAAGATGTTAAGAGCGAACCTTGGGACGTCTGACATTGAAAATGCGTTTTTGTTTTGGTTATCTTCATTCTTTATACTCATGAATTCACCGCCGTCTCCGTCCTCTTCTTTGTCTTTCTTTGCACCTTCGCCTTCGTCTTCGCTTTCCTCTTCGTCTTTTTCTTCGCTCATATCTTCAAAATGTAAAAAGACTTTACAAAAAATTTCAAGAAGTTGGCTCTCCTTCTTCTCTCTCTCGCTATGTAATGGCTCGGTCAAACTTTTCAGTTCTTAATTCCCAGTGCTATAAGAACTACCTATCTAGATGCACGATACGTTTTTCTCAGGACCCTAAGCAGTTTTACAGCTTCGTAAACAGTAAGCGAAAAATGTCCGCTCATCCATCCTCGCTATCATTTCTTAATACGTCGGCAAACACTGATCAGGCAATTGCCGATCTTTTTGCCCAATACTTCCAAACAACCTATTCTCAGGAATGCTACTCCGGGCAGCCGTACCCATACGGTTTACCCAGGTCGAACGGCATCTTCAGTCCCTTGCTAAATGAAAGCTCTCTGCTTCTTGACCTCCGGAAAGTTAAGCCGGTGTTTTCACCGGGTCCGGACGGAGTTCCCGGCTGTGTACTTAGATACTGCGCCGAGTCTCTGTGTGGACCGTTGCTTAAACTATTCAGCCTGTCCATTAACTCTTCATGCTTCCCCTCCATATGGAAGGAGTCGTTCATTATTCCTCTCCATAAGAAAGGTAGTAAGTCTGACGCGAAGAACTACAGAGGTATATCAAAGTTATCCGCAATTCCTAAAGTGTTTGAGAAAATTTTAACTCCGCACCTGCAGCATCTTTGCAGATCACTTATATCTCCAGCCCAGCATGGATTTATAAGGCGGAGATCAACAACCACGAATTTATTGGAGTTCACCTCCTTTATCATTAAAGGCTTCCAAGGTAATCTACAGACGGATGTCATTTACACAGATTTCAGTAAAGCATTCGACTCTGTAAACCACACTCTCCTAGCACAAAAACTTGACCTTTTAGGGTTTCCACCCAATCTCTTGAGATGGATTTCTAGCTACCTTTGTTCCAGGTCCCAAAGAGTCCTCTTCAAAAACTCCCTATCTTCACCAGTTATGGTTACTTCGGGCGTACCACAGGGCAGCCATCTAGGCCCCCTACTCTTTACACTCTTTATTAATGACCTGCCTTCGGTATTAACATACTCTCGAGTACTTATGTATGCTGATGATGTTAAGCTGTGTGTCCAGTTCAAGGACAGCTTATCTCACTCCAGGTTGCAATCCGATCTTAATAGCTTTCAGTCATGGTGTTGTGCAAATTTGTTACACCTTAATGCTTCGAAATGTAAATTAATGACAATTCTTCGCTCCAGCGCTTTTCTGGCTCCTTACACTCTTGTTGGGGATTCTCTTGAAAGAATTACCCTAGTTGATGGTCTTGTTGTTCTATTAGATCCTTAGCTAAAGTTTTCTGAACACACTTCTACCATTGTAATCCTGCATGATCGCGATCAGTTCGGTTAACGAGTCGCGCGTCATGCGGCAGCGCCCCTCGGTCGGTGGGGTGGAAGGAGGGCTGCATCACGGCCTGGGATTCGCGCGTAATAGCATTCGGCTGGTGTCCCAGTGGCCACTTGATGGTGCAGTTATTGCATATCAACGTCCAAATATATATATTTTTCATACGAAGCAGAAGTCATTTTACAAATATACGAAATGTTAAAGCAAGGCATCATTCGCGAAAGCTATGCTCCATATTTCAGTCCTTTATGGATAGTGCCCAAGAAGATAAATGCTTTAGGTTAACAAAAATTTTTAATAGTAGCCGATTACCGAAATTTAAACGATATAACTGTAAACGATAAATTCCCGATTCCCAATATGGATTCCCAATAAGATAACGAAATCTTTATAGAACTGACCGAAAACCCAATAAATTATTTCGCCAGACAAATGGAAATATTAAACAGATATCGAACTTTACTATAAGCCAGGGGGAACGTTGTGAGCCGCGGCAAAGGCCGCAGCTCTACTTTACACCCGGTACTCAGTCAGTATATTTGTGAGCTTTCGATTTATTAAATGTATTATATGTTCAGAATAGGGCCAAATTTAATTTTTGAGGAAAAAGAAAATTTAAAATAACTAAGTCGAACCATTTCGGAGATTTTTATATTAGATGTTAGCTGTTTCCATTTTTGTTTATATTTGTTTTTTATATCTATCTTCTCTACATTTCTATATTTAAATCTCCATATTTACATATGTATACCAGAGAACGGCTTCCGTTGAGCACAAAATCGTTCATACACGAACAATAGCCGAATAATCGACCCATTCGGCTCAAGCGCTCAAGCTGACGCTCGCATATTTTTTCACTCTTGAGTCAAAATCACTCAACTTTGATACATTTGTCTCGCTCACTGAGTTTATTTCTGCTCGTGCTCAAACCACTCTCCTTGAGCGTTTGCTCATTCGGCTCAACAATGGTCGTGTTGAATCAAAAAAAAAACTCAAATGAGCTAACTCAACTCGTATGAGCAAACTCAACTCGTATGAGTAAACTCAACGCCGCGCTCAACGAAATACCGAATACCTTAGAATTCATTGCGGACTATGACACTATTTGAAGACGCTTGCTCATAATACAAAACGAGGGGGAACGTTATGAGCCGCGTCTGCGCCGCGGCTCTACTTTATACCCGGTACTCAGTCAGTTTGTATGTATGTGAGCTTGTTGTAATTTATTACATGTTCGCAAAAGGAAAAAATTAAATTTTAGCCAAAAAAAAACAATTTAAGTCGAACCTTTTCGGAGATTTTGATCTATTAGATGTTTCCATATTGGTTAACATAAATTTTTTACATCTGCCATTTCTACATGTTTTTATCTACTTCCTACATATACATACACGGCTGTGTGCGAGAGAGAGAGAGGGAATCAGTCTGCGCTTGGGAGGCCACTGAAATTTCATTTGTTCCTTCTGACTATATTTATGATCCGATCTGATCCAAATTCAATACTCTGATAGATATGGTCATTTTCTATGTATCTGCGTTTTTGGTTTTCCCGTATCTTCAAAATTGTAGATTTTCATCTTTTGTGGGGGCGGAAGGGGGCGTGGCCAAATTTTAAAACAAACTCGTCTCGGTTTGATATCACAGGAGCTTGGATAGAAAGTTTGGTGGTTCTAGCTCTTATAGTCTCTGAGAACTAGGCGTCAAAAAATTCGATCAGGCATAGCGCCTACCCCTGTGTGTGAGAGAGAGCGAGAGGGAACGATGCATTTCGAAATTGTTTTCTTCATTGTGGCTATATTTATGATCCGATCTGATCCAAATTCAATACTCTGATAGATATAGTAATTTTCTATGATTCTGCGTTTTTGGTTTTCCCGTATCTTCAAAATTGTAGATTTTCATCTTTTGTGGGGGCGGAAGGGGGCGTGGCCAAATTTTAAAACAAACTCGTCTCGGTTTGATATCACAGGAGCTTGGATAGAAAGTTTGGTGGTTCTAGCTCTTATAGTCTCTGAGAACTAGGCGTCAAAAAATTCGATCAGGCATAGCGCCTACCCCTGTGTGTGAGAGAGAGCGAGAGGGAACGATGCATTTCGAAATTGTTTTCTTCATTGTGGCTATATTTATTATCCGATCTGATCCAGATTCTACAATCTGATAGATAAGGTCAGTGTCTATGATTCTGCGTTTTTAGTTTTCTCGTATCTTTAAAATTGTGCATGCCACAGATTTTCGTCCTTGGAGTGGGCGGAAGGGGGCGGGGCGAAATTTTGAAATACACTTGTAACAGTGCGATAGGACAGGAGTCTGGATACAAAATAGTGTTCCTCTAGCTTTTATGGTCTTTGAGCTATAGGCGCTAATGAAGACGGACAGACGGACAGACGGACAGACGGACGGACAGACAGACATAGCTATATCGACTCGGCTATTGATGCTGATCAAGAATATATATACTTTATGGGGTCGGAAACGCTTCCTTCTGGGTGTTACACACATTAATTTTTTGCACAAATCTAATATACCCCTTTACTCTTCGAGTACCGGGTATAAAAAGTAGTATTTTGTATACCCCTTATATGCAAATTTTGTTTAATGTACTATACGCGAATATAATGAAGGAATGTACCTATGTAAAAATACATAATCTATGTGATAAATGATTTCACATTCGATAAAATGTCTGTTGGGTATTTGTGGGTCGACTTTATAAAGCAATGAATTTTGAAGTTCTTATGCATGCATGTATGTGCGTAAAATACACGCAAAATACACGAATGAGCCGTTCGTAAGGAAAGACTGAGTTTATTCAATGCTTAGCTTCGTCGAGTGAGCAAACGTGAGCAAAACACTTCGGGTCGAAGGCGTACGTTGCACACGATTGACGTGTTCGTCAGCACGAGCTGAGTTTCATTCGACGCTGTGTTTCGCTCAGTTCCTGGAATTGAGTAAGAATTTTTGCTTCTGAGCCGACTCAAGGAAAGTGTGAGTTTTGCAGTTCTCTGATGTATACACGGCTCGTATGACTGTGTGCAAGAGATAGAGGGAATAAGTAAGCGGTTGGAAGGCGTTGCGTAGCCACTGAAATTTCATTTGATTCTTCTGGCTGTAATAATGATCCGACCGGATCCAGTATCAGTAATCTGGTAGATACGGTTAGTTCCCATGATTTTGCGTTTTTGGTTTTCTCGTATTTTAAAAATTGTGGATTCCACAGATTTTCGACTCGGCTATTGATGCTGATCAAGAATATATATACTTTATGGGGTCGGAAACGCTTCTTTTTCGGTGTTACACACATCCAATTTTGGCACAAATCTAATTTACCCCTATACTCTTCGAGGACCGGGTATAAATATTAAAGCTAACAATTAGATACACGGAAATGAAACTATCAAAAACAAAAGATATCCTTGTTAATTAATAGAAATAATAAATCCACATAGTAATATTAATATTTTAAATAGTATAATGAAAATTAAAGATATCAAGTCCTACCCGGAATTTAAAGAATTTATTATCAATGAACACGTTAAGTTACTTCATCCAGGTATCGAGAAAATTATCCGTCTTTTTAAACCCACTATTTTCCAGACTATCAAAAAATATTCAAAACATCATCAATGAATGTGAAGTCTGCAATATTGAAAAACAGAACACCGATCCACAAAATTGATCTTTGAATTAACCCTTGAGATCAATAGTCCAATAGAGATTTATGTTATAGATTTCTATTCAATCGACAATGAACAATATTTTTCCTGCATTGACGTAAATTCCAAATTTGTATCACTGATCAAAACTAATAGCAGAGATTGGTTAGAAGCCAAACGGGCGCACACAAGAATTTTTAACGACATGGGAAAACCACAAGAAACTAAAGAAAATAGGAATTCAGCATTTGTAAGGAACTCTTTATACAAATACAGCTAGATATCACTAGGTGAAACATACCTGTTATGGGCCCCGTTTCGTTTTTGCATCATAACTTTTGAGCAAGAGCATATTATACAAACTTATGTATACAAATTGAAAGAGATATCTTGGGTAAACGTCTGCGAAGAAACTAAATTGATTCCTTCGTATAGAAAAAAGTTATTGGGTGCGTTCACCAGCACAACTTGATCAGTGATCAGCGCTCAGTTTGGTGAAATATTGCCGGTAATAACCGGTTTTTACTGGATTTACTGATTTGTTTTTATACCCGTTACTCGAAGAGTAAAGGGGTATATTAGATTTATTGAAAAAATGGATGTGTGTAACACCCAGAAGGAAGCGTTTCCAACCCCATAAAGTATATATATTCTTGATCAGCATCAATAGCCGAGTCGATATAGCTATGTCTGTCTGTTTGTCTGTCTGTCCGTCCGTCTGTCCGTCTGTCCTTATGTCCGTCCGTCTTCATTAGCGCCTATAGCTCAGAGACTATAAAAGCAAGAGGAACACAATTTTGTATCCATACTCCTTTCCTATCACACTGTTACAAGTGTATTTCCAAATTTGGCCCCGCCCCCTTCCACCTACTAAAAGGACGAAAATCTGTGGCATGCACAATTTTAAAGATAATTTTATAAACACCCTATAAAATGTAACACCATGGCCAACCCTGAGAATTTAATCAGACCACGAAATAACCACCATGGTAACCAATCTAATAACGTCATTACTAGAGAAATCCGTACCAACACTGATCAGAAACACACTCAATCCAAACGCAGACTTCCTTATTGCTTATTCCTGTCGATCAAGAAAATAACCCTGCTTTTTCCAGACATGCAAATGATTTAGATAAAATTCCGGACCTAGTGAAGAGTATTCGAGATTTCTCTGGCAACATATCCGAGTTTAGTTCTAGGAAAAAGGGACACGGATATTATTTTCCATCCAAACCAATAGAAGCAAAATTGTTTGGAATGCTGATACGGCATTAGAATCATACAACGTTCCTCTAAATTGGAACGCAATTTCCAAATGCTTAACCCTACACTATGGCGACAAACGGGATCTGAGTACGCTTGAATCTCAGATGACCATGTTAGTTCAGGGCAGCCAACAATCCGTAAAAGAAAACCACCAAATTTTCTATAAACAAATGTCTCTGATTCTAAACAAACTAGGTTGTATGGAATTAGGCAGGGAAGATGAAACACTAATGACACAACTATATCGTGATAAAGCATTATATACCTTTATCAGAGGATACGAGGAGATCTTCCTCGACTCCTGGGAATGATAGAACCAGTAGACCTTCCATCGACTTTACATCTTTGTCTCAAATTAGAAAATCAAAATTTCCGTTCTATTCAGGCTAACTCCAAACGAAAGCTACTGGATTTAGAGGATGGAACCAAAGACCAATTCCAGCATTCCGATCAAATACTTATTAATTATAATAACTATAGACAACCGCCTCAATACTATCAGTTCAGCCAATTCAAACCCTTAATTCCTCCCCGACAGAATTACAATTATCAAACTCCACATATTACACAAAATTATCGCCGTCAACAATTTCCACAAAACAATATTCCGAATCGTCCGCTTGCACCAAAGCCACAACCAAAACCATAACCAATGGATAAGATCCAAGTCTCCATACCAGAAATATTAATTATATGAATCGTCCGCACTTTGAAGCAGGAAAATTTAATATCCAAACTAACGAATCCCAAACGAACACGAAACCATGGCAGAGTATGAACAACTGAAAACGGAGTACGAAAACGAAAACGACTTTGAGCAAACTCTTGAGGAATACGACTAAGAGCCAGGCGAGGACAACAATAACCCGAATACCGAACAATCCAGTGACTTACATTTTTTAGAATAAAACGAGGGGGAACGTTGTGAGCAGCGTCTACCGCCGCGGCTCTACTTTATACCCGGTACTCAGTCAGTATATATGTATGTGAGCTTGTAATAAATTACATTATTACATGTTCGCAAAAGGGATAAATTTAGTTTTAGCCAAAATAGACAAAAAAAAATTAAGTCAACCTTTTCGGAGATTTATATATATTATTTCCATTTTTGTTTACATACGTTTTTTACATCTGTATTTTCTACATGTCTAAATCTACTTCCTACATATACATACACGGCTGTGTGCGAGAGAGAGAGGGAATGAGTCTGCGCTTGGAAGGCCACTGAAATTTCATTTGTTCCTTCTGACTATATTTATGATCCGATCTGATCCAGATTCAATACTCTGATAGATATGGTCATTTTCTATGATTCTCCGTTTTTGGTTTTCCTGTATCTTCAAAATTGTAGATTTTCGTTTTTTGTGGGGGCGGAAGGGGGCGTGGCCAAATTTTGAAATACACTTGTACTGAAGTGATATCACAGGACCATGGATAGAGAGTTTGGTTGCTCTAGCTCTTATAGTCTCTGAGATCTAGGCGCTCATCTGGACGAATGGGCACAGCGCCCACCCCTGTGTGTGAGAGAGAGCGAGAGGGAACGATGCATTTCGAAATGGTTTTCTTCATTGTGGCTATATTTATGGGTCGATCTGATCCAGATTCAACATTCTGATAGATATTGTCATTCTCTACGATTCTGCGTTTTTAGTTTTCTCGTATCTTTAAAATTGTGCATGCCACAGCTTTTTCGTCCTTGGAGTGGGCGGAAGGGGGCGGGGCGAAATTTTGAAATACACTTGTAACAGTGTACAAAATTGTGTTCCTCTAGCTTTTATGGTCTTTGAGCTATAGGCGCTAATGAAGACGGACAGACAGACATAGCTATATCGACTCGGCTATTGATGCTGATCAAGAATATATATACTTTATGGGGTCGGAAACGCTTCCTTCTGGGTGTTACACACATCCATTTTTTGCACAAATCTAATATACCCCTTTACTCTTCGAGTACCGGGTATAAAAACCATTAAAATAAATAAATATATATAATCGGTTTTTTTTTCTTACAAAAACAATTTGCATTTGTTAGCAGTTTAACGGGTTTTTTATGTGGTTCACTTAATATATGTGAAAAAAGAAGCACTACCTCTGAAAAAAAACCATTAAAATACAAATAAATATTTAAAAAAATATTAATATAATATTAATATAATTTCGGCTTGGTATACAGCAGAAAAAGTTAAATTTGTATGTCAAGTGTATTCATCCAACAACGTTCGTTTTTCCATTGTTATGCCAGAAATTTAAAATTGCCTTCGTGTAAGATAGATGGAGATATTAAACTTAAGAATCGGTATGGAGTCATACATTTTGTATATTTCAAATGTAACAAAAGGAAATAAGTTAACCTGGAAGATGAATCTCAGTCTATCCTAGCCTATGATTCACCACTATTCAAGCAAATATTCTTGTACCAATCCATATTTAAGTTTTCAGGTTTATTTGTACCATGCGCAGGATGGAAGGAAGCAAAATATGATTACAAAAATGATTTTTAAAGTAGATTAAAATATTTTTTATGAAATCTTTTTTCTTTATATTTATTTGTACTTACCCAGCATTTACCCAAACCAAATCTCCGGGTTTTTGTATAAACCTATAAACGGGTATATTTTCTTTGTATAAATCTTCTAAGACAGGCCACCATGAACCATGAAGGTAACTTATATTGTTCTTTTCGCATAAATTGTGAATTCCACCCCAATAAGCATCTGGGACGGCGAACCATTCACAATCTCCAGGACCAATATTAATGTTGATAGAACAAAAGTTATTATTTTCTTGATGACCAGGTGTCCTACTTCCGGGAACTTTCATGTAAAGTTGAACTGTGTTCATTCCCAAAATTACGTGACCAACATGAGACAGCATATTGGCGGCGGAGATAACTCGAGCAAAAGCAGGCAATTTTTGCAATTCACTTAATTGAGGTTTCCATTTTCGTTCATCAGATAAATCCACGTTGGTTCCAAATCTATGAGTATAAATTAAAATAAAAATAATATAAATTGAAAAGTTTGTTTGCAAGTACAGATTCGATAGTAATAAAATGATCATGATGAAAAAAACTGCAATAGTAGTAAAAACGATATATATATACAAATATCACGTCACGGTTTTTGTGTGACAGCTCCTCCCAAACGACTCGACAGATTTTTATGACATTTTTGTTTGGATATTTTGTATATATCAGGTGAGAGAATAGCATTTTTGAAATGCCAGAAAGTTATGGTTAGAGACTATGCAAATTCTAATAAGGCAAGCTGGACTCGGGCAACTGTGAAATAACAATTTGGCACTGCTTCGTATTGTTGTGTTTTGGCAGACAATAACAGAGAAATCGAACGTCACTTGGATCAAATTAGAAATTATGGCATTAACAATCATATATCACTTTATATGAGTGAACCTGATGTCGAAAGCAGTTGTACAGTAAGTGACACTTCCGACAACAGCAATGAACAATGCATTTCTCAACAAACACCAACCAGACGAAAGTTGAAACCACGTGAGACAGGGAATGTAGTACAGCGAATTTAAAAACGAGGCGGAACGTTGTGAGCCGTGGCTAAGCCCGCGGCTCACATTTCTACTCTCTTCTCTACATTTCCACATCTACATACGTCTTAACTACGATTCGTAGAGATGTGTGCGAGAGAGAGAAAGAGAGAGAGAATGAGTCTGCGCTTGGAAGGCCACTGAAATTTCATTTGTTCCTTCTGGCTATAATAATAATCCGACCTGATCCATCTTAATAATTGTGGCGTGGCGAATATTTGAAATACACTTGTAGCAGTGTGATATCACAGGAGTCTGGATGCAAAATTTGGTTGCTCTAGCTTTTATAGTCTCTGAGATATAGGCGCTCATGAAGACGGACAGACGGACGGACAGATAGACATAGCTATATCGACTTGACTTCCTTCTGGGTGTCACACACATCCACTTTTGGCACAAATCTAATATACCCCTATACTCTTCGAGTACCGGATATACAAATTCCAAGGACGTATTAGATTGCATTTGTAGGCCATTTTTCACGTTTGCCAGCAGGGTTGGACAAGGCTCTTCGTATGTTTTGGGAAGTCGAGAATTGTGAAGAGGCTGTTTTGAATACCAAGGAAGAATTCGATTGTGAAGCGCATTTCGTAAGCACTCTTTCACGTTTGACATCAGGGGAGTATTCAGTTCGTCTCCCGTTAAAGCATAATACTGATCGCTTAGGGGAATCTTATACTCAGGCGTATCCTACACTCAAGGAGCGGTACTCCGCCTTTATGAGGGAGTCTATTCATTTGAATCATATGTCCCAAGTCAAACCTGATTCCCGTAGCCTCTGCAAATACTTTTTGCCTCATCTCTGTGTCCTAAAGGAAGATAGTACGACGGCAAAACTTCGTGTCGTTTGGCTCCGCAGCTACATCAACTGGATGTTCTATAAATGATGTGATGATGATAGGGCCTGCTTTTCAGCCTGCATTGTTCAACATACTAGTTCGCTTTCGCACATATCCAGTCGCTTTCACTGGCGACATTTGTAAATTGTACAGTTGCTTACTTTCAGCTTTCTTCGTCAGCTTTGGAGAGAAAAGTTGGATTGGGGTGAAAGCCAACCCCCATCGTTGTATTCCAATTGCATGGACTTAAGAAACAGTTTGGCAAGTGGTTCATCCTTCTGCAACGGTTATAGAGGCATAGAAGCATATGGCGCGTCGAGCAATTTGTTGAGCTCAAAGTCTCGAGTGGAGCCACCAACAACATTATCAATTCCGAAGCTGGAATTAAGTGGAACCCATTTGCGCAAATTATGCATAATTTGAAGGAGATTAGAATTTGACAGGTCAGTTTTACTGCTGGTCGGATTCGTTAACAGCATTATAATGGATACGGGATGGGCCAGCCAAATTTCAGGTTTTCGTGGTTAATCGAATGGCATGCCATTCAGGACTTGATAGCAGTCTTGGAATGGCGCTATGTTCCCACATCTTTTAATCCTAATGCTATTGTCTTTAGAGACTCGCTTCCCAGCTTCGCAAGCGAATATTACTTATCGCGTCTCCACATGCCAATCTCAGGTCCTGATGGAAATTTTAAAACTCATTATTTGACATGCAGCGCACATTCGCCTACATGTATAAATTTGTACATAGTCTTAGGCATTCTGGGCCCATCGTTTCTGATATTCGGCTGGGTAATTTTAGTAAATGAGATTCGGCTGGCACAAATCCTCTAGCTGCGCCCTCCCCGAGGGAGCCGGCTGGGCACTGGGCACTGCATTATCCCGGACAAGGGTAATGAATTGTCGCTTGTTCTGTTTGAGGTAGTGCAGTGTCTAGCTAAGGCAACGAACCAGCGTCTTCTTTTTCTCAAGTAGGACCTCCGGGCCCATTATGAAGCGGACATAGGATAAAGCCCGGGTTGGGATGTCAACCCAAACGTCGGTGGGAGTCGTGGTGGCTACCACCGGCGGGAACGGGGAGAAGCAATTCTCTCTGCGTGTCGCCAGCGGCCACACCTCTGACGTGGCGGGAGCAGGTCATGTCAGTTGTAACACCACTGACGCAATGAGGGGATGAGGGCTGAACCGCAATATAAGGCGGCCCTCAGAGACACAGTAGATAAAGTCGCAAAAAATAATAATAAAAAGACGATAATAAATTACTGATCTCCCCCACCAGTGGTAAGACACACAGTATATAAAATCGAAAAATAACCTCAGCCTAAGTGAACACATCCAAGTTGTGAGTCGGTGCACAACGTGTTCAACAAGACGACCACAACAAAAACACCCCTACGGTTCACTTAGGACTAGAAGGCTTACGAAAAATAAAAAGCGGACTTTTCGAACATGAGCGCGTTCTGGCTAGACGAGCTGGGATTGGAAAACAAAATCTTAGATGAAAGGAACTACTGGAGAAACATGCAAAAGTTGCTGAAAGAGCATGGATTAAAATACAAACTTCTAAGATGAAAGGCCCTACAGGAGAAAAACCATAAAATAAAGGTCCTGCAGAATAAAAAAATCAGCCGGAAGTTTAGACGAAAAGTTCTTAGACACCACCTTAAGACACCTTAAGACCAGCAGTAGACAGGCAGAGGAACTACTACGCCTTTGCAACTAGATACAATTTGAGATCAAATTAAAACATTAAACAACTCAGCGGATTTTCAAACTAGTAAATCCACATTGCTGATACCAGTTCCAAAAGAAGATGTAACCAAAACATCTCCTAAAAAATGGAAACTGGTTCAAAAGCTTTTGGGAACAACCTGAGGATAAGCGACAAAAGCTCAAAGTACTCAGCTTTCATCCCGAACAGAATTACAGCGGATTCTTTTCCCTGATGCTGTACATACGGAAGAAAGTCAAATTAAAAGACAATTCCCACAACCCTGGTATATCGCAGGCAAGATGTTAAAAATATGAACACCGAACACCACACTCGAGCTGTAAAAACATCGAGCAACTATCGATAGTATCGATGGTGTCTTCACTGATTAAACTATCGAGGTTTTTTCCGATAGTTTGATATTGCAAAAAAATCTATTTTCATCCCTCACTACTTTTCACTTAATCTTGCTGCGCACAAAAAGGTACAAATTGTGAAATTTTTATTTTAATTTGTTGTTTTCATAGCCTTTTCCCAAAAATATGGAAAATTAGCTTTTCTTACAAAGAATACCAAAAATAATTTATGAAGGTTTGGTCAAACGGCTGCAATTTAGCCGTTTATCTTTTATCTACGTTTTTTGAGTCGTTTGGCGTCTAGATCCATTGAAGTGGCGCTACCTCGCACAAAAAAACAGGCAAAGGGGGGGTGTCACAGGTATAAAAGCCCATATAAAATCATATTTTGCCTGTGCGAGGCATCGCCGTGCGATTTTCGTCACTTAGATCGATCTTTCAAATGCCGTTTATTTCATGCAGATATCTTATTTCGATTATGTTATTAGTTTAACAAGCTTAAATGGCCGAAGCCCCCACTGTGAAGCGCTGCCGCTTTAAGAGTTTGATTTCCGTCTCTCATGGCAAAGCTGCCAATTTCCTCATCTTCGCACTACAACCAATGATGCAGGTACCAAGCTATTAATCTTCTAATACTAAAGTTATAAGGTAAATGATTTTAAATACCGTAACATTTTACTGCTGCTTTTGTGTTTTTTGCGTTTTAAAGTAATGTTGGAATTAGATACCGAGTCCTTTGAGTCAGAGTCCGACATTAGTTGGGAACCTGCAAATCCTTTATCACTTTCATCCTGAAATATTTTCTTATTATATTCCGGTGTAAATCTATATATATTCTACAAATTACCTTAAGGCTGTCTTGAAAACTGGATGCTTGATATTGTGCATATTTTGCAATCGTTGTATGGGATCGGTGTGATATACAGGCCCAAACTCGTTTGGCTTGCGATATATCCCAATTTTCGTCAGGGGACTGATGAACTTGTGTTCTGACCTCAACACTATGATCCGGATTTGCTTCCACTAATGTTTTAGTAGAGAAAAGTCCCAAGTCGAGCTTTAGAGCTCCAGCTAATCCACGCACAACTGCTATAGGATGTTTTAAACAAAATTCTTGCAACTGAGGGCTGAATGCATTTTTTTTATTTTCTAAATGAACAGATGGAGTAGGTGGCAAAAGTTGGTCCCTTGATAGCTTTTGTGGTGGACAATCAGGTGGTGTTGGCGGCGCCGTATTAGATTGTGAAACTGTAAAGTTGATTGGCGGATCTTCGATTACCAAAAGCTTGACAGCTGACATCAACTGCTTTGAATCCATTTGTATATTAAATGTTTGAGATAAGTCAGATATAGATGCGCTCGCATTATTTTCTGTATAGTCCGAATCCTCATGTAAATGGCGACTAGATTTATCATTTGGTACCGATAAAATAGTGGTAGGCTCAAATTTAATATTTGTATTTTTTGTATAAAGTTCATTTGAAAGATATTCATAAGAATCCAAAATAGCTTGTTCCGAACTCATTTTGCCTTCTTGTACATTATCTAAATTGTGATTACCTAATGTCCCTGAAAAGTATATTTTTTTAAGCATAAATAAAGTTACAATATTAAAAAAAACAAATAAACTAAATTCGGTGGACCGAAAATTTCGATATTTTTTATTACAGAATGAGTGATAAGCTTAAATAAATTACAGGAGTACAAATTAATATATCAGTTTCAGAAACACTTATGAACAAAATAATAGATGTGCTCTTTTCTATTTTTTAATTTTTTGTTTTTAATACATTATTCTGAACAAATAAAAGTTTTTTTAAAACTTATATTAATTGTCTTTAAACAAAACGTAAAAACGGTTTCACAAACCTTTTGATTTACAAAAAAAAAAAATATTTCCTTAAATCCGTCAATTTTGGCTGGCCACAAAGATAAATGTTTAAATTAAGTCGATATTTCACTAGTTTTGTTCAGATTAATGAAGATAAGTGTTAAAAATAAAAAGTTAAAAAAGATAAAAAAAGCACACCTATTATTTTGTCCATAAGTGTACATATGCACACTGCACAACCACAGTAACTTCAAATAGTTAGATGAGTAACGACAAAACATTTGAAGCGATGTTTTTGCCTACCACGAATCCACGAATTCTCTCATGGTTTTTAGAGATAGGTGTTTTTGTTACATAACTTTTAAGTATCTTACATCGGGTTGTATTGAATAAATGATAAATGCAGCTATACATCAGACCCAAATACTTTGCAGCTTCAGCTTACCGCCTGGAAATTATTAAGCTTTCAAATGTGATAATTTTTTTCGGAATATTTTCCTGAACAAAAATAATATCTTCGGTTGTGTTTTCGTTTTAAGATTGGTATATTGAAGCCGTTTGACCAAACCTTCTAATGCCGCGTTTTGCCGTTAAATTCCGTTCGGTACCATTCCAAATGCCATTTTACCGTTAAGAACTGTTACAAATACAGATTTTCCGTACTTTTTGTAAGAAAAAAAATATTTTTATATGTCGACTGCTCAAAAAAAACCAGATAAAGGCTACTAAGTTATGTGAAAAAGCACTACCCCTAAAAAAAAAAAGGTAAATACCAGTTTTAAAAAATTCCTTAAAAAGAACTATACAACAAAACCAATATCATTAAACATTTGTCAATATCCAATTCCTTCATAAAAAGTCGGTTTGCTTCACAGCGGAAATGTGGTGTAATTACTATAATAAGCTGGCAAATATTATTGATATCATTTTTGCTATTACTCAGACTATCTTTAACAGCAAAATGGATACATCTACTTATCTCTTCTGTTCTACATTCAATCTAACGGAAAGATAAAGGATTAAGACCTGTCTCCAGCACTGCGGAAAATTACTCTCAGGAATCTGTTATTTATTTCGTTTGTGTGGCACGAAACTGAGGCAGTGTGACCAAGTACATAAAAAAAGGTTGGTCTCGCTCTCATGAATCAGCTGTGTTTTGTAAACAGCGACAAATGTTATAGTTCAATTAAAATTGAAAAAGGATAAAAATTGACTCTGACGACGAACTTCTTGTGTTGGGGCGGCATATATTGTTGCAAACAAAAAATAGGAGGAAGTACAGCGCAAACGGAGGCACCAAAATGTCAAATGATCAAAATGCTTATTTTCCGTAATCCGCCAAAGACATTGCCTTGCCTCAAGTGCTTTTATTAAAACAATCCTCTCTTCACATTGAAAATTAGCATATTTCATGTTTGTTTTTCGAACAGTTTTTGACTCCATTTTTCACAATCACTTCAGTAATAATAGGCGCATATATTTTACTGTCGGGAATACCAGCTGATCTCTGAGTCCACAATCGTGTCGATAGGCTAACTATCGATAAGAATCTATGGATTTCGTTCAGCTTGCTGGATACTGCAAGCCCGCAAGCGAAAAATTCCTGGCCCGGTTTTTAAAAATTAAGTTTGGAAGTAATTTTTTTTTTCCGCGATGCTGGATACTCGGCATTAAGGAAGATTACCGCAGGGTTAATCAAGTTCATGTTTTTAAAATACCTATCGTGATTCTTAAAATATTAAGGCTTAAATTGTTAATGATTTGTGTAACAAAGGGCTTTGAGTTTGTTGACTAATTTGGGTGATGTATTCTGGAAATGCAATCAAGTATATACGTGGAAAGCTGTCTGCAGCCTCTAAAGGCTATTCCATAGTTCTGACTCGTTAAAAAAGCGGTGAGTATGTAAAACCTAGTACTGATGGGAGGTACTAAGATTTCCAACGCAAAACTTCTAAATTTTATTGTATTTTTTTCTGAAATTTCGGTATTAAATACTTGGTTAAACTCAAAATAAAATAAATTCCTTTTATATTTTGTTCGTATAAGCGCATTAATAAAGCGTTTTTTGCCTGCTTTTTCAGTTAGTCTTAATTAAATGTAGGATCGGATTTTGGTATAAACGGAAAAAATATAAAACTTTATATACATACAAATATGCATGTACATACATTAGCCTGGGTCAATTTTCTGTCGCTATAAGCGTCCACCAGATTCGAAATCTAGGAAGAATTCTAACAATCTTTCACCAAGAAACCATGTGTCTAAAATGAATTCCTATCTCCCGCTGAGAAGGAAGAAAATTGCAGACTGAGGTATATTACGGTATTTTAAAATATTTGTATACTATTTTTCAAGCCGGCGCCTGCTCTGTTAATTAATAATATTTTTTGAAATCATTGAACTATGTATTGTAATCAAAAAAGAAATTAACAGCGCATGCGCCGGATTGAAAATGGTATAAATTGTATTTTATGTATTTTGTATTTCATTTCATCAACTTGAAAAAAATTGGTTAATGAATTTAATTAATAATTGGATCCGATTCTGGTGGACGCTTACCACGTTTCTTTTACTCCATACAAATTGACCCTGCCTAATGTACATACAATATTGGCACTTCTCCTTTCATTTTTTTCTGCAGGTTTCTCTCGCGTTAGATTATAACGGACATTCTGACTACTTATTGCATGACGTGTACGTCATCCAAGGTTCGGTTGTCTAATAGCAGGCATTAGTCAGGCAGATAAAAAACTCAATTTATTTTTTCGTCGATGGATAATATCTCGAATTTGGTACTGATCTCCGATTATGACAATTGCCTCTTCGCCTACTATTGTACGACTGCGATTCCCATAAGAGAAACAAATAAAAAAATTAATTTTCCTAAAATTTTCTTTCGAAAAACCTTTTGTAAAGTACAAACTACTGAAAATAGTTTGAGTTAATCTGCAAAGCCGTTCTTAAATGATGTAATTCTATACATTTTTCTCTTTCCATTTTTATTATATTATATTATATTATATTATATTATATTATATTATATTATATTATATTATATTATATTATATTATATTATATTATATTATATTATATTATATTATATTATATTATATTATATTATATTATATTTTAAAAATGTTTTAACTTTTAAGACTCAGTCTAATTTAAATACGATTTTATTAGGCTTTTCGATTTTATAAGCATTGTGTTTTTTAACAAGCCTTTTTGCCATATCTTTTAAATCAAAGCATAAAAACCAGAGCTGTAGACGGAAGTCTTTTAAGTAAGTATTAATTAAATATAGGATTTTATTATTTAGCTGTTAAAAGTGGTTAAAGTTTCCTTACTGCCTTCCTTTGTCCTTGGCGATTATGCGAATAAGCGTATCAAAGTCGCTCATCATATTGTGATTACAGAACCTTGATACCGTCGTTTCATAGATTTTAATTGATGGTTAAACTTCTCTTAATTTTTTTAATTAATAACGTGACCAACGTGTGGCGAAAGAAATGGAGAAGTGGAAGGCAGGGAATTAACTTTTAGTGACGTTCACTATAATTTGATCATTCTTCATAATATTTTCGAAGATACAAAATTTATCACCTGTAAACGTTTGTTTGAAACGTGACAAAAGGTATGTAACCGTAAAAAGCGTTTAAAATGCAGCTTGGCCGTTTACATCAAGATTTTTATAAAACGATATTCTAAATGACTCCTAACTAATGCACCTATTTGAATGAAATCTAAATTTTTAACTTTTATTTTGTTCACTGGTGCGCATTGCACCCACAGTATGCTCTTCTTGGTTCTATTTACTCTATTTACTATTTGCTGTACCTGTTTACAGTTCAGTTCTTACTTCCATCGGAATACTATGAATTATAAATTATCAAAGTTCGCTCATTTTCAGTTTTAATATGGTCTATATGCAAGCTTTGAACGGGCGTAAAATATGTAAAAAGAGTTCAATCGGTTTGGATCTTTTTTCGTGTTATCTATTAAGTATTTAGTTTTAAAATGCCGCCCAGCTTGGTGCATCCTAAGCTTTAGATGTGAAAAAAAAAAAATAAAAAGTGAAACATGTCGAAAATTACTGAAGCTGATAAAGGTGCCATATTGGCTTTGCGATCGGAAAATTTAAGCCTCCGTGATATAAGCGCTAAAGTTGGCTTTAGTAAATCTTCTGTCGGGGATTTCTTAAAGAATTTTGAAAAATCCGGAACTCTGAAGCGAAATCCCGGGACAGGAAGAAAGAAGAACCCCAAAACGACCAGGAAGATCGTATTCTGAAGCGCTTAAGCATGGCCAATCGATTCAAAACTGCTGAAGACATTCGAGTTTGTTCAGTCGGAAGGAGTCGATATTAGCACTCGAACAGTACGAAGACGCCTTCAGGATGCAGGACTTAATGGGCGCAGCAAAAAAACCGGTTTTGACCGTTAAAATGCGTAAAAAACGGCTACAATGGGCTAAAAACCACGAATCTTGGACCTTAAACGATTGGAAGAATGTCATATTTTCAGATGAGTCCAATTTAAACCTTTTTGGTTCCGATGGTATGTACTACGTGAGACGTGAAGTCGGAGAAAGGTTCAAAAATGAGTGAGAATCCATTAAAAAAATACTATTTTCAAATAATTTGTAACCTGCTTTAAAAGTAAAAAAAAAAAAAATATTTTTTGTTCCTCAGTTTTTGAAATATTATCAATAATTTTAATTTACTGTTTTTCCTAAAAAACAAACATCACTGGAATCGAAATAAGAGTTGTTTTGGTTAGCAAATGCCTTCATTCAATAAGTTTAATACAAATTTTCTTGAAACAATAAACACAATTTGAAAAAATTTACGAAACGAACATTTTTTTGCCACATATGTATGTGAGCTTCTTGTAATTTATTACATGTTCGCAAAAGGGAAAAATTTAATCTTAGCAAAAAAAGAAAAAAGTAATTAAGTCAAATCTTTTCGGAGATTTTGATCTATTAGATGTTTCCATATTTGTTTACATAAATTTCTTACATCTGCCTTTTCTACATGTCTTTATCTACTTCCTACATATACATACACAGCTGTGTGCGAGAGAGAGAGAGGGAATGAGTCTGCGCTTGGAAGGCCACAGAAATTTCATGTGTTCCTTCTTACTATATTTATGATCCGATCTGATCCAGATTCAATACTCTGATAGATATGGTCACTTTCTATGATTCGGGCGGAAGCGTTCGTGGCAAAATTTTGAAATACACTTGTACTGAAGTGATATCACAAGATCATGGATAGAGAGTTTGGTAGCTCTTATAGTCTCTGAGATCTAGGCGCTCATCTGGACGAATGGGCACAGCACCCAACCCGGTGTGTGAGAGAGAGCGAGAGGGAACGATGCATTTCGTAATGGTTTTCTTCATTGTGGCTATATTTATGATCCGATCTGATCCAGATTCAGATAGATATTGTCATTCTCTACGATTCTGCGTTTTTAGTTTTCTCGTATCTTTAAAATTGTGCATGTCACAGATTTTCGTCCTTGGAGTGGGCGGAAGGGGGAGTGGCGAAATTTCGAAATACACTTGTAACAGTGTGATATGACATTAGGCTGGATGCAAAATTGTGTTCCTATAGCTTTTATAGTCTCTGAGATATAGGCGCTCATGAAGAGGGACAGACGGACAGACGGACGGACGGACAGACATAGCTATATCGACTCGGCTATTGATGCTGATCAAGAATATATATACTTTATGGGGTCGGAAACGCTTCCTTCTAGGTGTTACACACATCCATTTTTTCAACAAATCTAATATACCCCTTTACTCTTCGAGTACCGGGTATAATAAGTAACCGCCAAATTATATGATATGCAAAAAATTGTAATATTAAAAGGACCGAAAATGTATTTTAAACTATTTTTATTTCTCAATAAACAAATTTAATTTGGGAGTCTCCTGTTGTGGGAAAAAAACAGAGATGACGGGTTCAGAAGCTTCTTTTAAGCATTCCAATGATTGGAATTTAAACTATACAGAATCTGATCGTGGCTTTTTCCTTCCTGTTTCCTCTTCAGATGAAATATCACCATAAAAAAAGGCAACGGATTTAAGGTATGACGCTCCAGGATAACGGAAACTTTACAAGTCTATTACAACTGAATAGTAAACCCCTATATTTGATAAATACTTACTGAAAAAAATGACATTTACTGAGTGTTGTATTGGTTTTTATCCATAGACTGCGGCCTAAGCGAAGTCTCAGACATGAGCTATAACATATGAATGAATAGCAATAAAATTCTATATTTAGGCCATAGATACCAAGATGTTTATAAACAATTTGTTAAACGACTTTTAGCTAATGCTCCCATATGAATGAAATCTAAAACAGAAACCTAATATTTTCGACATTTCCTGAGTTAGTTACATGGTCCCTTGGTGTAATCAAAGGAAAAAAAATTATATGTAGCTATTTTTTTATTTGGGGATAACTTGTAATCAAAAGTGCTCACTTATTATATTTTGGTTAAATTGTAAATATTTTGTCTTGTTTTGGCAGTCTTGTCCCGATCGATTGTACATTGGAGTTAGAGCGTCTTCCTTTATACGTTTGGCAGGCGTAGGACTTTCACTTATGTGACTCTGCGGATAAGGTGGAGGTGGACCCTGAAAAAAGATGTATGAAAGAAAGTTTTAAACGTGACTTTGTCATTGTTATATTGTAAAAAAATTTGGTAGATCAAAGACACCGCGGAGGTTTGTATTTCCGGATCTACTAGAAACTGGAAAATTCCCTTGCCTCAATTGTAATTTATATTTCTTGATCCGGGAATACGAACGGTAAAACCTGATAATCAGGTAGACTCCGGTTTCCACTTTCACCAAAAATTGATCAGGACAAAACAAATTTTCCGTTTTCGTGCTAGGAGCTGACGCAGTCCGATTCGTCGATTGGAACGTTGGGAAAAAATACATTTTTGCGCATAACAGCACAAATATGGACGAAACAGCTCAGATTTTGCTCGTAACATGCGCTTAACAGAACAGCTGGGTAAAGACAGATGTTTCCCGCCAAATTTAATTCAAAATTTAAGTGTAACAAATAAATAGTTTGACCATTAGCAATTTAATTTAATAATTCCTTTAGTCATTTTTTGACCATTAGCAATTTAATTTAATTGAATGTTTCTCACAGATTGTCAGAATTGTTAAATACACAAGTGTTGCATCGAAGATGTCTTGATCTTCTACTTTCTGCCATCGTGTTGCTTCAACACAAGTAACAGAAAAAAATATTACGATGTTAGTCAGAAACGATGATGAAATATAACATATCGATGACAAGAATTTGTGAAGACGGAACGTTTTGGTTGAAAAAGTGAAACGCAAAAGTAAGTGAAAATCAGAGCCTGCCTAAATAGGTGATTTATATCCCACCTTTACAACACAGAAACAAGTTTGTGGTGCACAGTAATAACTTCCCACAAAGATTTAGGCACTGCTGTCTTTTTTAAACATAGCTGCATGTTTGTGGTGTACACACACTTACATATGTTCAGGCACACAGAAGATTCTCCTAATTCTCTCCTAATAATTCTTATTTTACAACTTTTTGTATGCAAATTATAATTGTTACGGTCCCTGGTCAAACCAATGGCTTACGTCTTGCAACTCGAGAACTGAAATTTGCTTCATGCAGGGCTCTCCGGACCGTTATGGGGTGAACGTCCTTGCCAAATTCTTCTTTAGCCTCAGCTGCAATTTGTGTTGAGGATATTCTTGGGTTTTTTTTACCTTCCTGACAATTTGGGCATATTCACGGTCGCTCAAAGCCTTTGGCCTTCCTGTGTGCTTTGCACTCTGCAATGTTGGAGCCCCTTTAAAGCGCTGCACGACGCTCCGAATCGTATAGCGGCTTCTGTCCATAATTTCTCCAATCTCAGCATACGATTTGCCATGATTATACAAATATAAAACAATTTTGCGTTGAGCTTTGGTGGTTTCCATCTGTTTGCCGCTCATTGTTTATGTTACTTTACAAATTGGTGAATTTAGCCCTACTTAATGGCACATGGCACGATTGCAGTTTAATATTTGTGTAAATATAACGGGGATTTTAAGAAAGGCATTGCCAGATCGGTTAAATATGGGCGCCTAACTGCATAGATGGCGCTAGAAGCTAAGTGTGCCAATATTTTTGTTTAGTCAAATGTAGTGCCTTTTTGTGTTTTTTTAATTTTAATAAATTAAATATATAAGATATGAAAATAATCAAAACTGAAATTAGCTCAGCTTTTTTCATCCTTACCATGCAATTTTTTTTGTGTAATAAAAGTTCAATATATTTGTGGGAAATCAGTCATAAAGTTGAACACGCTTACTGTACCAATAATTTAGTTCACCACTGTAGTTATGTTCCAAACACACACACAAACGAAATAAATAACAAATTCCTGGCAACAATTTTACGCAGTGCTGGAGACAGGCCTTAAAGGAATGATATGCCTGGCGGATAGGCCTAAATAGCTAGGTGGTGGCTCCCCCGAAAAGCATTAGCCACGTATGCATCTTAGGATCAAACCCGGGTTGGGAAGAGGGCCGAATACACTTTTCTCAAATGCCCCAAATGAAGGCGTCAACCGGCAAGTATGCTAACAAGGTGGAGGAGATGCTGGCCAACAAGAGGCAACGCTCGGTTGTGCCGTCAAAGACACTCCAGCGAGCAAGCGGCAACGCGGGCCGAAATGCTAAGCACCCCCACCGAAAGTGGCTAAGCCTGCCACGAAGAAGCCCCTACAATCGAAGGTCAGTGCCGTGTCCAAAATACACCTGATCGTGGCGCTCACTGACCGAAGTGACAA
Organism: Drosophila helvetica; assembly: GCA_963969585.1. Lineage (NCBI taxonomy): Eukaryota > Metazoa > Arthropoda > Insecta > Diptera > Drosophilidae > Drosophila > Drosophila helvetica. Next base: position 28,057,752 of record OZ018402.1, on the reverse strand, counting down.
AAACGGGAAAATGACGGCGGCGCAGTGAAAGATGGTTCAAGCGCAACTCGTCGACGCACTATTTGCACGGATGGAGGAGGTCCCCACAGCTCCCATGCCCACCTTCGATGGTGCTGGATGGCTGAACGGGGTCAAGATCCTGAAATGTAAGGACGATCCGACGCTCAAGTGGTTGACGCGAACGGATGTGGGAGGGGGCCAAGCTGAAGGTGGTGGACAGGGAGTTAATCCCGTCCATACCAAAGGCGAAGGTACTCTTCCCCATCGCGATGCAAGGGGACCGGGCGTTGAAGCTACTACAACGCCAGAACCCAGAGGTTCCCTCAGGGTACTGGAAAGTGTTACATACTGGGAGCCCACTACCCAACGAGGGGGGCCAGTGCGTAATACTACAAATCAACAAGGAGGCTGAAGACCTTCTGTATCCCAGGCTCGGGAAGATGGCGAGGGGAATGGGCAGTGTATATCTGCGCCTGAAAAAACACCACCTCGGAGATCAGGACGCGCACACCCTGCAGGCAGGCGAGGTGGAGAAAGACTTAGGTCTGGAGACCATCGTGGAGACCGCCCAGGGGTTAGTGCTAAGCGACTCGAAAGACTCGGAGGACGGAGACCTGACGTTGGTAGTCAACCCGTCAAGTGCAGTTCAGCCAGCCACCAATGACGCTGGATGTGCTGCTGCGTCAGGCAACTCATTGGCCGGACAAAAGTCCTCAAATTACAATTTGTTCTACCCAAAACCGGAAAGCAGGAACAGAACTGTCGTACTCTTACGAAAAGGAATCCACGCTCACCTTATGTCTCATTACAGCACGGATGACCTGATGGTGATGCTAGAGAGTGAGGAGAAGCACATTTTGGTAGCATCCTGCTACATGGCACACGACACCTGACGAACTACGCATCCTGGTGGAAGAAGCCAACTCCAAAGACTACCAACTTCTCATTGGTACGGACGCCAATGCCCACCACAGTGTGTGGGGAAGCCCCGATATCAACGACCGAGGTGAGTCACTCTTGGCCTTTATACTATCAACTAACATAGATGTAGTAAACGTGGGAGAGGAATACACCTACGTAGGTCCCACCTCGTCAAACGTGCTAGATCTAACCCTCTTTTAAGGGTAAAGAGTACCTTGGTATCTGGGTGGAGAATCCTCGAAAGACCATCCTTCTCGGACCATAGGTACATTCATTTTAAGTGCGAATTCGAACACACTCCGAAGGTAATTATCTACAGAAACCCCCGGAACACAAACTGGGAAAAGTTTAAAAAGACAATTACCTCGAAGCTTGCGCATCAGGGTGCAGTGATATGTCCGCGGAAGACATTGAAAAGTCCCTGGAGACTCTGTCCAAGGTTCTACTAGATGCCTACTACGCATCATGTCCACCCTCAAGAACAAAGAAGAGGACCAAGCCACTCTGGTGGAACCGGGACCTCTCTCTACAAAGGAATAACCTCAGGGAATTCTTCAAGCTTGCCAAACAAGCAAATGAAGAGATCATCAACGAAGAATACAAGATCCTACTCAGAAACTACTAGAAGCAAATACGTAAGCAACAACGTAGCTCGTGGAGGAACTTCTGCTCCAAAATCGAGAAAGTTAGTGAAAGAGCAAGACTCAGGAAGCTGCTCTCAAAGCAGCCCACCATACAGAGTCAGCTCAAATTTAATAACGGACAGTGGTCAGAGGGCAGCGAAGAGGCTCTGACAGCACTAATGGAGGCCCGCTGCTCGGGATGCACCGAGGTCACTGATGCCGAAACGCAACAAGACCTAGCAACCGAGGAACAAAACCCCCCAACAGATCTGATAACCCACACGAAAATCCAATGGGCCATAGATTCCTTTACGGATACAAAAGCACCTGGACTGGACGGAATATTCCCAGCCATGCTATGCTGCAGATGACCAAAGAGGTGATCACCCCACGGCTTTCCGCAATATACTCGGCATGTCTACGTACAGGCTATATCCCAATCCAATGGAGAACTTCTAGAGTTGTCTTCCTCCCAAAGGCAGGAAAGTGCAGCCATGTTAGTCCCAAGCATTATAGACGGATAAGCCTCATCTCTTTTCTACTAAAAACTAAAAGCTGCTGGATGTAAACATCAGGGGGACTGATGTCAACCAAATAGTATGCTTATACCAAAGGGAAATCGGTGGAAACAGCTCTACATTCGTTGGTACCTACCGTCGAGAAAGCTCTCAACAATAAAAAGTATGCACTGGGAGTATTCGTAGATATATCCGGAGCATTTAATAGCGTGGCTACGAACGCAATAATGGATCGCCTTGAAGCGACCAACATACACCCAGCAATCAACCTATTGATAAAGAACCTCCTGAGTTGTAGACGGGTGCAATCAGAGTGGGGCCCGCTTCCATGGTAAAGGGAGCACACAGAGGCACACCCCACTAGACACTAGACACACTAAGCACGACCAAGTCAGTGTGGATCTATTGGGTTCCCAGTCACCAGGGCATCGAAGGGAACGAAGCGGCGGACGTTCTCGCAAAGGAGGGCGTCGGGCTGGCAAGCGGTAGAATCGAAGACGTGCCTTTCTCCCTTAGGACGCTACAAAGCGTCCCCCCAATATTTCAGACCGTCTCACGTCCTTCCTTCTGAAGATGAAGGAAAGGCTTTTGGGTCTGCATTTAATGGCGAGTATTCCGCGCAGTCTAATCTCAGATTCGAAGTATGACTATCGGCATCGATCACATCGATCATTGAAACGTCCCTTAACTGCTAGGAGTACATCCTGGTCGCCTTCCTAAACATAAAAGGCTCCTTTAATAATATCCTTCTATAATAATGACCTCCCGAATGCTATCACGGGTGCACTGACGGAATTGGACTTGGACTTGCAGAACCGTTGAGGCATCACTGGAGACATCGAAGTCAACCAGGTAACCGGGGTTGTCAGCAGAGGCACACCGCAGGGGTGAGTACTCTCGTCCCTCCTATGGAACGTATGGAACGACTTCAACAATTACCAGAGAGGACTGATTACTGTATCCCAAGTGATCACCTCTCGACGCCTTTCCACGTATCATGCAGGGAAAACCTCCCAGGGACGATTGGGAGATGGACGAACCTGGGCCTACAAATGCGGTCCACATTTACTCTGATGGCTCAAAGCTAGATAACTGCGTGGGAGGGGGGGTCCACTGTAACGAGCTCAACATCAGTTACTGCTTCAGGCCCCCGGATCACTGTAGGATGTTCCAAGCGGAGGTTGTAGAAATCAAGGAGGCCATTTCTATTATCTCCAAACTACCCTTTGACAGGCGCTTAGTGTGCGTCTTCTCTGACAGCTAGGCAGCTATTAAGGCACTAGGCTCAATATCGTCGAACTCCGCGACTGTAAATGACTGCCGTAGGTCTCTGAATGAGATCTTAGAGCAGTTAAAACTTTTCCTAATGTGGGTCCCCGGACAGGGTCTTCCAGGGAAATGAGGCTGCCGACGAACTGGCAAGGCACTACAACTCCTCTCCAACCGGAGAGGGAGCAAGTGGCGATGACAATGGCTACGTGCAGGCTTCACACGCACGAAATTTTCGAGAAACTCGCAAGCAGGCGATGGGAGGAAACCAATGGAGTTGACTAAGAAACAGTATAACCATGTTTTAGTAGTTGTCGACGCTTTTTCCAAATTTGTTTAGCTTTATCCAACAAAGTGTATAGGCGCTGATGAAGTGGTTGCCAGGTTGCAGAAACAGGGTGAAGTATTTGGAAACCCGAAGCGTGTGATCACAGAAAGAGGTACTGCATTTACTGCAAATGTTTTCGAGGAATATTGTAAGATACAGAGTATCCAACATTTGTTGATTGCAACAGGAGTGCAGCGTGGTAATGGACAGGTAGAGCAAATTAATAGGGTCGTCTTTACTATGTTAACCAAGCTTTGCGAAAAGATCGCAAAGATCGATACGGCCATGTCGACGCAAAAATAAAATTTTGGTGGGGAAACCACCATTTTTCAACTACGAAGAGCTGCAAATAACATTATGGGTGAGAGAGAAAGTTTGAAACCATAGAGCTCCATTAATGGAGCATAATATGGATAGAAAATTGTAAACAACACTGATGCAAGAACAATAGCTGACGCTGAGCGATGACTCTGCAGACGAGCGTGAGGTAGAAAGAGAAAAATATAAAGAACATGACGAAATTCAGAGAAAGCAAACTTCTAACACGTTTCGACAAGGCTAACAAACGACGAAGCCTCCATTGAGTAAGAAATACAACATTTACAACACATGCAGCACTTTTATTTAGCCCGCTAGCGTGTTGAAGAACTTAAAGCGGAGGTTTAGCATATAAAAGACAGCTCGAACAAAACAAGCAACTCTGACACCATTTATGTGAAAGATATTGAGGCGCTATTTCAACCTTTTTCAGGAGATTATGGCTATCCACTGTCACGTTGGCTTAACGATTTTGAACGCTTACAGCGTATACACGCCGTTGGATCTTGGCTAAGCGTTTGCTGACTGGATCAGCAAAGACCCACAAGCGGTATGCGAAACCTTTGAAATGGATAGATCTGCGCAAGCAGTTACTAGGTGTTTTTGAGCAAAAAGTAACAGTTTGGGACATTAAAAAGCAGCTGGAAGCAAAGAAAAAATCCATGGACGAAAGTGTGCTGCAGTAGTATATGTGTTGCATTGCTAGGCAAGCACCGTTAGCCGAAGCTGATGTAGTTCGGGCGATTGTCAGTGGCCTCCAGGATAAAATAGAAGCGGCTACAGCCCTGGACTATTGTGAGTCCTTAGATGACTTGCGCAAGAAGATCATCGTGTACGAGAAAATAAAAAGAATGCCAAATGAAATGCCCACACGAGGCAAACTGACTGATTCGAGTAGTTCGAAGGAGACGGTAAATCAGCACCACCGCGCTACTCCGGTGCGTTCTTACAATTGCCGGCAACTGATGACCAGATGGTGCCTGCTTCAACTGCTGGGGCGGTCTCGGACGCTGCGACTGTAAGGTCAGACGACATACCGGATGGATACACGTCCGACGAGAGCGACCTAGCTAGAGGTCTAAGACGCATTGAAGTCTGGGAGGAGCGGGTGTCCCCCGAGTCTGACCCGGAAAAAAAGTAGTGGTGGAGGTGGCTCACAGGAATGTCCTTGACACTACTGCAAATAAACCTCCACCAGTGTAAGGTAGCAAGGTTATATATAGCTGAAACTACAGGTAAAACATGCACTTGCATTCTTGCAAAAAGATATATGCACTTATTTTTGTTCCCAAATTTCAGCAATGAAGACCATACAGCAGTGAGCATCGAAGTGGTGTTCACTGAGGATCTGCTTCACATAATGGGTCACGACCAGCCGGACACTCCTCCACACGCGCCCCTCCGTGCGCTCATCGCAGACTGTGAGGCCAAAGACATCGGCCTTATAGTGGGGTGCACGCCAATGCATACCACTATCAATGGGGAAGCACTGACACCAACGAACGGGGTGAGTACTTCTTCAGCTATTTACTAACTATACAGATGGTTATATTCGGGGTAGTGATCCCACCTTCATAATTAAGAACCGCATGGAGGTCCTGGATCTGACTCTTGCCTCTCATGAGATACAGCGGAACATAGTATCCAAGAGGATTCTAGAAGAACACTCCTTACTACAGGTATGTGGAAACTGTACTATCATTCTCAGTACCAAGTCCAGCCCGATTCCGTAACCTCAGGCGGACAAACTGGACTCGGTATTAAAATCACCTGGGCCATATTCTCGCTGAGCCCTACAAGTCTGCTGAAACAGATGGCAATATTCCACCCCAACTGATCCATGCAAGCCATAATCTGGCTCAAAAGAATCTTCGAGGGAGTTTTCTCCCATGGGGCCGGCGAAAATCATCTAGCTGAACCCTCCACGAGGGTGCCGGCTGGGCAATGGGTACTGCATTATCCCGAACAAGTCTAATGCATTGCCGCTTGACCTGTCTGAGGCAATGCAGTGTCTAGCTACGGCAATGGCCAGGTGTCGCCTCGACCTGGAGTCAGAAGCGCAGGGTCAGGACCATGGCTAGAGGTGCCTTGCGGATAATCCTAAAACGCTAGGGGAAGGTTTCCCCGAAAAATATTAACAACTATGGGTCTTCGGGCCGCATGGAAGGCGAAAGGAGAGTGCCGCAAAGGAAACTCCAGAGAGCAAGCGGAAATGCGGTCCCAAGGGCGTAGCACCCCCACCGAAAGTGGCTAAGCCTGCCACGAAGAAGCCCCTACAATCGAAGGTCAGTGCCGTGTCCAAAATACACCTGATCGTGGCGCTCACTGGGGGGCATGGGCAGCGTATATCTCTGCCTAAAGTAACGCCACCCCGGAGATCAAGACGCGCACACCCTGCAGGCAGGCGAGGCGGAGAAGGACCTGGGTGTGGAAACCATCGTGGAGGCCGCCCAGGGGCTTGCGCTAAACGACTCAGGAGAAGAAGAGGACGATGACCTGACGCTGGTTGTCAACCCGTCGAGCGAAATTGAGCCAGCCACCCATGACGTTGAGTGTGCTGCAGCTCAATCTCCATAAGAGCAAGGTAGCGTCGGCGGAGCTTGTTATAGCCATGGGGCAAGGGCCCGTCGACATAGCTTCGGACTAAAGTCCGCAAAATTAAAACTCGTTCCATCCAACACCGGTAACAGAACCATCGTACTCGTACGAAAGGGAATCCACGCTAACCTTATGCCTCATTACAGCACGGACGACCTGGCAGTGATGATGCTAGCAACTGACGAGAAGCACCTTTTGGGAGTGTTCTGCTACATGAAGAAGAACTAAGGAGCCTGGTGGAAGAAGCCGGCTCCAAAGACTACCAACTCCTCATTGGTACGGACGCCAATGCCCACCACAGTGTGTGGGGAAGCCCCGATATCAACGACCGAGGTGAGTCATTCGGTGCCTTTGGAAAGTGAGGATAATGTTGACCACCTGATAAACTGGTCGGCAAAAAAATTCGTTCCCTCGAAATCCTTTTGACACCCAGAACGATAAAAGGGTCTGTACAGCGCAACAGTTCCCTCGTAACGGGAAAGAGTACCTTAGTATCTGGATGTAGAGTCCTCAAAAGACCATTCTACTCGGACCATAGTTACATTCAGTTCAAATGCGAATTCAAATACACTCCGAAGGTAACAGTCTATAGAGACCCCCGGAACACAAACTGGGAGAAATTTAGAAAGACCGTTACCTTACCTCGAAGCTCGCGAATCCGGGCACAGTGAAATCCGCGGAAGACATAGAGAAGTCCTTAGAGACCTTCTCCAAGGAAGTACTGGCTGCCTATCAAGGAGCATGACCGCCATCAAGAACAAGAAAGAGGACCAAACCACTCTGGTGAAACCTGGACCTCTCTCTCCAAATAACCTTAGGGAACTTTTCAAGCTTGCCAAAATACCGAACGAAGAGATCATCAACAAGGAATTCAAAACGTTACTCAGAGACTACACGAAGGAAATACGCAAGGAGAAACTTCTGCTTTAACAAACTCCGGAAGCTGCTTTCAAAACAACCCAATGTACAGAGTCAGCTCAAACTAGATAACGGACAGTGGTCAGAGGGCAGCGATGAAGCCCTGACAGCACTAATGGAATCTCACTTCCCAGGATGCACCGAGGTCGCAGATGTCGGAACACATGAGGACCAAGCAACTGAGGAACAAACCACCCCAAGAAAATCCAATGGGCCATAGCTTCCTTTACGGGCATAAAATCACCTGGACTGGACTGAATATTCCCAGCCTTGCTACATATGACCAAAGAGGCGCTTACACCATGGCTTTCCGTAATATACTCGGCATGACAACGTGTAGGCTATATCCCAATCTAATGGAGAACTTCTAGAGTTGTCTTCTTCCCAAAGGCAGGAAAATGCTCCCATGTTAGTCCCAAGGATTGCTGACCGATAAGCCTTACCTCTTTTCTATTGAAAACACTAGAAAAACTGCTGGGTCTACACATCAGGAGTGAGGTGGGGGATTGATTTCAACAAACCATCATGCCTACACAAAGGGAAATCGGTGGAGACAGCACTACATTCTTTAGTAGCTACCGTCGAGAAAGCTCTCAACAACAAAAAAGGGAGTGTTCAGTCGGAGAATTATACATAAGCCACATTATTACACTAATATATTTATCCAGTCGAAGAATGATGCATAAACATTATTATACATTACACTTTCATACACACATACACATTATGTAATACACATGACACTTTTACCAAAACAAATAAAGTTCACCCGGTCAACAGAAAATTAGCTGGGTCAACAACAAACCGCCTCGGCAGCAAATTCTGCTGACAATGCGATCATTCCTCAGAGGCCAACAACACTGGTGCAATTGCCAACTATCACAATTGCCCAATTTGCACACCAGCCAATAAAATCATATTAAGTCAATATTAATTTCACATTAATTATTATTTTACCATTTTACTATATTCTTATTAAATCAGCACTTTTTGTACCTTTTGTTACCTATAAATAGAGTTAAGTTTTGTTGAATAAAATCAGTTTTAGAAACAGTACCAAAGCTGCCTGTCACTCAATTCCCACTGCAATCATCAGAGGCTGTCGCCGTGTCTTCAGACCCTCAACTGCGCATCGCAGGATACAATCTCCGCAGTCCAACTGGTTCAAGTTCTAGTTGCGACGACCTAACTGTAGACGGTTTATGTACCGTATACAACGCAGCTTCATACACGCACACGTACACATTAACAGGGAGCACACAGCGGTCCACCTCAGGGTGGAGTCGCCCCTCCTGTGGAATCTGGTGGTCGACGACCTCATCAAGAGATTCGAGCCTTCCTCCCCAAAGATAACAGCTTATGCAGACGGCACAATATTGGATAGCAAGCTGGCATGAAGAACCAATGTAGTGGAAAGGGTGAAGAAAGCCACCATTGCGCTTTATGCATCCAAGATGCTTAGCAGCACATGGGGCCTGTCACCTGCCCTAATGTATTGAATCGGCGGTGCAACCAACTCTGCTGCATGGAGTTCTAGTGTGGTGGCAAGACCCTGAAAATAAGACGTACCACAAGCTTATGGAACGAATCCAGCGACAGGCTCTACTCTGTATCACAGGGCCGCTGAGGTCAACCCCAACTAAAGCACTCGAAACTATATTCGGAATCGATCCTGACTAAAGAAGGCGTTGGGCTGGCGAAAGATAGAACCGAAAATGTGCCAGTCTCCCTTAAATCGTTACAAAGCGACCTGGAGATGCAGGCCGCTCTACAAACCGAGAACAGATGGAGGAACACAACCACCTGCAGAACCTCGAGAACCATATGCAAGGAGCACAACGGAAAACTAGCTCCCTATTTACTGCATCTTCCACGGAAAGACTGTAGACTGCTAGTGGGAACACTCATAGGTCACTGTCTGGCTGCTGCGCACGCAGCCAAGCTAGGCATCACTAACAGAGACAGCTGTAGGAAATGTGATGAGCCCGGGGCTATCGAAACCCTGGAACATGACATCTGCAACAGCCCGGCTCTCTCACGGGCAAGGAAAAAATACCTAGGCGCACCGGAAATGGCATCACTGGAGGATGCCTCCAAGAGGGCGCCGAGGGAATTACTAGCCTTAGCCAAACACACCTCGATTCTCGAGGACTTCAAAACCTCACCAACATCCTCGTAAAGGCCCATTCACATCCGGATAACTAAGGGCCATATGGGCCTATGATAGGCCGCGCTGAGGGAAGTCCTGGTCAACCTAACCTATGTACTAAAACAGTTTAGTAGTTTGGTTTAAAAATTACCAAACATAGCCTTTTTTTGCTCTGCAGCTGGGGGTAAACCCTTAATATTTTTTAAATTTCGTATTTTTATTGACTAGTCATTAGAAATTGTTTGAAGCCTAATTTTTTCACATTTTAAAAACTAAAAAAATCATTTAAAAAATATTTAACAATATTAAATAAAAAATTGCGGAAAAAAATTCTTTGATTTACCTAATACACCTAGGAAAAAACACGAAGACAATAAGCTAGATAGGTCGTTTGACCCACTGTGCGTTGCAGCAAATTTTCGAAAAAGTAAATCAAGATTCTTTGAGATGAAGAAAAAATATTTCAAATGAAAAAGAAGCAAAGAATTCATGGTAAAGAATCATCAATGGTTAAGTGACCAAGGAACCAATATCATACTTTTACACGAACATGGACGATATTTACGCGTTGCAAAATGGTGGAGTAGAGCTTAAGGACACTGCAGTCGAAATCAAACGTTCAACAATAATCCAAATTATCTCAGATACAATCAAAGAGTACCACAGCAAGCTATTAATAATCAGTGGAATCAGAGACAGGGTAAAAACAATCAGGGGCGACAAATTAATAATCAGTGGAATCAGAGACAGAGTAATAACAACCAGGGGGGGCACAATAACCATTGGATGTCAAATAAAAATCATGTCCAACCATCACCTGAGCCAATGGAGAATGATGAATCTATCTAGTATCTAAATCCTCCAAGTAACTATTACAATCGGGGAAATAATAGTATTAACAACAGGCTGAATAGTAATAAATATTACCGAAGGAATAATTATAATCAAAACCAAACACAACGAGGGGTAACGTTGTAAGCCGCGTCTACGCCGCGTCTCTACTTTATATCCGGTATTCAGTCAGTATATATGTATGTAAGCTTGTTGTAATTTATTACATGTTCGCAAAAGGAACAAATTTAATTTAAGCCAATAAAGAAAAAAAAAAAATTAAGTCGAGCCTTTTCGGAGATTTTTATCTATTAGATGTTTCCATATTTGTTTACATACGTTTTTTACATCCGTCTTATCTACATGTCTAAATCTACTTCCGAAATATACATACACGGCTGTGTGCGAGAGAGAGAGAGAATGAGTCTGTCCTTGGAAGGCCACTGAAATTTCATTTGTTCCTTCTGGCTATACTAATGATCCGATCTGATCCAAATTCAACATGTTGATAGATATGGTAATTTTCTATGATTCTGCGTTTTTGGTTTTCTCGTATCTTAAAAATTGTGGATTTTCGTCCTTTGTGGGGGCGGAAGGGGGCATGGCCAAATTTTAAAACAAACTCGTCTAGGTTTGATATCACAGGAGCTTGGATAGAAAGTTTGGTTGATCTAGCTCTTATAGTTTCTGAGACCTAGGCGTCAAAAAAATCGATCAGGCATAGCGCCCACCCCGGTGTGTGAGAGAGAGCGAGAGGGAACGATGCATTTCGAAATGGTTTTCTTTATTGTGGCTATATTTATCATCTGATCTGATCCAGATTCAACACTCTGATAGATAAGCTCATTCTCTATGATTCTGCGTTTTTAGTTTTCTCGTATATTTAAAATTGTGCGTGCCACAGATTTTCGTCTTTGGAGTGGGTGGAAGGGGGCGGGGCAAAATTTTGAAATACACTTGTAACAGTGCGATAGGACAGGAGTCCGGATACAAAATTGTGTTCCTCTAGCTTTTATGGTCTTTGAGCTATATGCGCTAACGAAGAGGGACGGACGTACCGTCCTTTCTTGGCAAATCGTGGGATCAAATATGCATAATAAACAAACCAAAAAACAAACAAAAAAATCCTGGCACTTCCCGAACGCCGATTGGGATCAATCCCATGCATGGAAAGACAGTGGCCCAACCAGCTCAACAGCAAGAAAGAACTGTACGGTGGAAGGAAAAGCACCTCCCAAAACGGACACCTTCGAAAGGCAACTAAGCAATACTGCGGCTGCCCGACCTTCTGGTAAAGTGGCTGATTTGCCATCGATTAGTGCCCAAGCCAAAAAATACTCGAATGCCGAAAGGTGGAGTGCAGGGCACATACTCCGTCGGCAAAGTGCGACTAAAGAAGCAAGCAAACTTTACCAAGGAGCAACAACAGGCGCCCCAACCGAAGAGGCAGCGCTTCCGTGGATTGTTCTTTCTGGTAGGCATGTTGTGCGCTGGGGACCTATAGTTGTCCTCAGTTGTAGCCCACCAAGTCTTTCAAAAGTTTTGAGAAAATAAGACGATAGACTGATTGGTCTGAAGTCCTTTGGAGTCGAATGCGAGGCTTTTCCCGCTTTGGGGATGAAGACTACCTTTGCCTTACGGAACTGGAGATTTGTACGGATGAAAGCTGTTTATTGCCCAGCTAATGTTCCGTTTTGTAAGGATGTGCGTCATCAAAGTTGCCCAGCCTTCACTTAAGAAGCGTGCCGGTTCGGGAAAATGGGTGTCGAAAAGAATGTGTAGGGACTCCTTACTGGAGTTAGTCCACTTACCATCACTTCTTTTGAGGTACCGCACAGAGAGGTTTTTTTTGGAGAAAATCTGGCGTAGCCTTGCGACTTCCGACGTTTCCTCGGATACATCCTCGCTACACATCGCATCAATATCGAGCAGTAGCTCTGCATCAGACGAGTAGTCTTCTTTGGCCTGCTCCAGCTCGTTGTCGGGTGATTCGATCTCTGAGGCAACGTCCTGCTCGACTGGGTTGTCAACAGAACGAGCCTCGGCCGCTGCGTCCGACTTATATACCTTTATGATGACTGAACTGAAGCCGAAGTTCAGCTCGCCCTTAGCTGCCTCCATCGGGGCCAACGACTCTTTATTGAGTACGAGCACAGCCTGGTTCATCGGTCCCTGTGTCGTGTCAGCCTTCACTACCTTCCAGTCTGTGGTCGGTAGTCTTGGGTTGTACCTCTGCAACATTTTGAGGATGCGCTGAGGCGCCTTGAAGGTAGCCGGCACCCATAATCTAGCCCGTGCATGGCCGTTGCCTACTGGGCAACTCGCTCCAGTCTACTGTGACGAGCTTCAGTCGAGCGTAGACCTCTCTTTGACCTATCTTTGCTTTGTATAGCTTCATGGAACGCTCGTCTTCACAGGCAATTACTTTTATACTGCCCTGGAACCACCCCATATCTTTGCAGACTGGAGGTGGCCCGGGATCGTTTTCGAGGAGCTCGAAGCAGCGGTCGGCCAATGCAGCTGCCACCCACTTCCTTTGTCTCCTGGGTATCTTCCCCAATCTTCTTAGACCTATACTACGCTATGTTAGACAAAGTTCAACGAACTGCAGCCCTATGCATCAGTGAAGCTCTTCGCACCACTCCGAATGATGCGCTAAACGCCATTCTATGCCTCCAGAGCCTTGAGCTTGCAGGAGAGGAGCGTGCAGAAATGGCAGCAATACGTCTGAGAGACTCCAACCAACGGGCACCACAGCACACAGGTCACTCATCAATACTGAATAGCAGTACCGTTCTTACAAAAACGGATTACTGCGTCCCAAGGGAACACACAGACACCCCTTTCAATATAATTATCCCTAACAGAGACGAATGGCTCGAGAAACCTCCAGGCCCAGAAACGGCCATAAACATCTTCACAGATGGATCGAAGCTGGACAACAAGGACGGAGGAGGAATCTACTCCGAACAGATAAACATACGGCACTCCTTAAGGCTCCCTGTAGCGTTTTCCAGGCGGGAGTCATTGCAATCAAGGAATCACTGAACTGCCGACAAGAAGTTACCGTCATGGTAGCTCGTGTAAATATATATAGTGACAGCCAAGATGCGATCAAATCGCTTAATGCGATTTCCTCGAACTTGGCCACCGTGACAGACTGCCGCAAATCTCTTCTCGAGATGGCTCAGCAATTTGCAATCAGCCTTATACGGGTCCCTGGCCACCAGGACATCGAAGGCAACTGCATAGCCTACTAGTTGGCCAGATCTGGCACTACAATACCCCTTCTACAAGATAAGGAGAATATTCGTATGCCAATAGCCACTCGTAGGCTTATCATAAAAGAGCAATATAAACGACTAATAAACAACACGTGGCAATCAGCACAACGATGTCGAATAACTCGGCAAGCATGGCCTACCATAGATAGGAAGCGCACTTCTGAGCTATGCAAGCTCGGAAGAAGGAGGTGCTGCGCGGTCATAGAAGGGGAATACTCGTATGCCTATGGCCACCTGTTAGCTTATCATAAAAGAACAATATAAGCGACCAAGAGACACACGTGGCAATCAGTACCACGATGTCAAATAACACGGCAAAAATGGCCAACCATAGATAGGAAGCGCTCATCTGTGTTCTGCAAGCTGGGCAGAAGAAGGTGCAGCGCAGTCATACGTTCCCTCACGGGCCATTGGCTAATAGGTACCCACGCAAATAAACTGGGCGCCCTATAAAATGATTTTTACGAAGCTGTAGAGATGAGGAAGAGGAAGAGACAGTGGAACACCTGTTCTGCTTCGGTCCAGCTCTCAGCAGAAAAAGGTTGCAACACTTGTGCTCGCCTTTCATAGCAAAGATAGCTAATTTTATAAGATCAGCGGGATGGGGTAACTGTTGACACTAGATCTCACGACGAGGAAAAAAAGGGAAGATTCCATGCGGTACCACAACGGTCCGAAACCGGGCTAAGTTTGATGGGCTCCTGGCGAGCATGGCAGCCGCCTTTTCATAACCTAACCTGTGACAAGTTATATTAAATCCGCCCGAAACTGTCGAAAATTAAGGAAATATGCAACGGATTTGAGCAAGAGGAAAATAAAACAATTTATGGGATTTAGCACCTGCGACAGCACATATTTTTGCTTGTTTTTCGTGCGACGTAGCGCATAACAGAACAGTTTGCTGAAGGCCGATGTTTCCCGCCAAATGTAATTCCCGCTTAAACGAAGTCCCAATCGAAACACGCGGACATGGGCCACCAACAGCAGACGTGTGCGAGAGCGAGACAGAAGACTAGTAAATTCAGAACAATCCAGATTCGACAAGAAACGACAATGTGTCGTCGGCCAACGAGTCGCCGGTAAGCAACAACAACGACGAGGCGGCAGAACAAAAGGGGCAACGAGAGAAAACGGCTCAGGCAGGCGACATCGAATTGCTGAAACTACAAATAAAGCTGCTAAAGCTACAAAACGACAAAGAGAGAGAGAAGACAATGGAGAGCGTCACACCATCGGTCTAGCTTTGCGTTGCTGAATGTTGCGAAAAATATGTTGCCAACATCCCACGGCAGTTACGGCAACTCGACTGGCAACAATAGTGATGTCACAGCTTGGATCGCGCAGTTCAAAGCGATAGCAAAAGTATACAAATTGTCGAATGAGAAGTTGCTGATGTCAAAGTTGAAAGACAATGCTTTGATGTGGTTACATTCTGAGGCACATGTCCACATATTATAAAAATTGAACTAAAATTGCATTTACTAAAATCTTTTTGTTTTGTTTTAAGAGATATATAAATATTTGAATGAAATGTTTTAGATATAGAAAAACTTAATTTTAATTTTATTTATTTATATTTTTACGAATTTTTTTATGAAAAGGAATTTAAAGAAAAAGATACTTTCTCAAAATTGGGTTATATGGACACAAAATGGGGGCGTAGTCGGATCAGTTTGAAATACGTTTTTTACATCCGTCTTATCTACATGTCTAAATCTACTTCCGAAATATACATACACGGCTGTGTGCGAGAGAGAGAGAGAATGAGTCTGCGCTTGGAAGGCCACTGAAATTTCATTTGTTCCTTCTGGCTATACTAATGATCCGATCTGATCCAAATTCAACATGTTGATAGATATGGTAATTTTCTATGATTCTGCGTTTTTGGTTTTCTCGTATCTTAAAAATTGTGGATTTTCGTCCTTTGTGGGGGCGGAAGGGGGCATGGCCAAATTTTAAAACAAACTCGTCTAGGTTTGATATCACAGGAGCTTGGATAGAAAGTTTGGTTGATCTAGCTCTTATAGTTTCTGAGACCTAGGCGTCAAAAAAATCGATCAGGCATAGCGCCCACCCCGGTGTGTGAGAGAGAGCGAGAGGGAACGATGCATTTCGAAATGGTTTTCTTTATTGTGGCTATATTTATCATCTGATCTGATCCAGATTCAACACTCTGATAGATAAGCTCATTCTCTATGATTCTGCGTTTTTAGTTTTCTCGTATATTTAAAATTGTGCGTGCCACAGATTTTCGTCTTTGGAGTGGGTGGAAGGGGGCGGGGCAAAATTTTGAAATACACTTGTAACAGTGCGATAGGACAGGAGTCCGGATACAAAATTGTGTTCCTCTAGCTTTTATGGTCTTTGAGCTATATGCGCTAACGAAGAGGGACGGACGTACCGTCCTTTCTTGGCAAATCGTGGGATCAAATATGCATAATAAACAAACCAAAAAACAAACAAAAAAATCCTGGCACTTCCCGAACGCCGATTGGGATCAATCCCATGCATGGAAAGACAGTGGCCCAACCAGCTCAACAGCAAGAAAGAACTGTACGGTGGAAGGAAAAGCACCTCCCAAAACGGACACCTTCGAAAGGCAACTAAGCAATACTGCGGCTGCCCGACCTTCTGGTAAAGTGGCTGATTTGCCATCGATTAGTGCCCAAGCCAAAAAATACTCGAATGCCGAAAGGTGGAGTGCAGGGCACATACTCCGTCGGCAAAGTGCGACTAAAGAAGCAAGCAAACTTTACCAAGGAGCAACAACAGGCGCCCCAACCGAAGAGGCAGCGCTTCCGTGGATTGTTCTTTCTGGTAGGCATGTTGTGCGCTGGGGACCTATAGTTGTCCTCAGTTGTAGCCCACCAAGTCTTTCAAAAGTTTTGAGAAAATAAGACGATAGACTGATTGGTCTGAAGTCCTTTGGAGTTGAATGCGAGGCTTTTCCCGCTTTGGGGATGAAGACTACCTTTGCCTTACGGAACTGGAGATTTGTACGGATGAAAGCTGTTTATTGCCCAGCTAATGTTCCGTTTTGTAAGGATGTGCGTCATCAAAGTTGCCCAGCCTTCACTTAAGAAGCGTGCCGGTTCGGGAAAATGGGTGTCGAAAAGAATGTGTAGGGACTCCTTACTGGAGTTAGTCCACTTACCATCACTTCTTTTGAGGTACCGCACAGAGAGGTTTTTTTTGGAGAAAATCTGGCGTAGCCTTGCGACTTCCGACGTTTCCTCGGATACATCCTCGCTACACATCGCATCAATATCGAGCAGTAGCTCTGCATCAGACGAGTAGTCTTCTTTGGCCTGCTCCAGCTCGTTGTCGGGTGATTCGATCTCTGAGGCAACGTCCTGCTCGACTGGGTTGTCAACAGAACGAGCCTCGGCCGCTGCGTCCGACTTATATACCTTTATGATGACTGAACTGAAGCCGAAGTTCAGCTCGCCCTTAGCTGCCTCCATCGGGGCCAACGACTCTTTATTGAGTACGAGCACAGCCTGGTTCATCGGTCCCTGTGTCGTGTCAGCCTTCACTACCTTCCAGTCTGTGGTCGGTAGTCTTGGGTTGTACCTCTGCAACATTTTGAGGATGCGCTGAGGCGCCTTGAAGGTAGCCGGCACCCATAATCTAGCCCGTGCATGGCCGTTGCCTACTGGGCAACTCGCTCCAGTCTACTGTGACGAGCTTCAGTCGAGCGTAGACCTCTCTTTGACCTATCTTTGCTTTGTATAGCTTCATGGAACGCTCGTCTTCACAGGCAATTACTTTTATACTGCCCTGGAACCACCCCATATCTTTGCAGACTGGAGGTGGCCCGGGATCGTTTTCGAGGAGCTCGAAGCAGCGGTCGGCCAATGCAGCTGCCACCCACTTCCTTTGTCTCCTGGGTATCTTCCCCAATCTTCTTAGACCTATACTACGCTATGTTAGACAAAGTTCAACGAACTGCAGCCCTATGCATCAGTGAAGCTCTTCGCACCACTCCGAATGATGCGCTAAACGCCATTCTATGCCTCCAGAGCCTTGAGCTTGCAGGAGAGGAGCGTGCAGAAATGGCAGCAATACGTCTGAGAGACTCCAACCAACGGGCACCACAGCACACAGGTCACTCATCAATACTGAATAGCAGTACCGTTCTTACAAAAACGGATTACTGCGTCCCAAGGGAACACACAGACACCCCTTTCAATATAATTATCCCTAACAGAGACGAATGGCTCGAGAAACCTCCAGGCCCAGAAACGGCCATAAACATCTTCACAGATGGATCGAAGCTGGACAACAAGGACGGAGGAGGAATCTACTCCGAACAGATAAACATACGGCACTCCTTAAGGCTCCCTGTAGCGTTTTCCAGGCGGGAGTCATTGCAATCAAGGAATCACTGAACTGCCGACAAGAAGTTACCGTCATGGTAGCTCGTGTAAATATATATAGTGACAGCCAAGATGCGATCAAATCGCTTAATGCGATTTCCTCGAACTTGGCCACCGTGACAGACTGCCGCAAATCTCTTCTCGAGATGGCTCAGCAATTTGCAATCAGCCTTATACGGGTCCCTGGCCACCAGGACATCGAAGGCAACTGCATAGCCTACTAGTTGGCCAGATCTGGCACTACAATACCCCTTCTACAAGATAAGGAGAATATTCGTATGCCAATAGCCACTCGTAGGCTTATCATAAAAGAGCAATATAAACGACTAATAAACAACACGTGGCAATCAGCACAACGATGTCGAATAACTCGGCAAGCATGGCCTACCATAGATAGGAAGCGCACTTCTGAGCTATGCAAGCTCGGAAGAAGGAGGTGCTGCGCGGTCATAGAAGGGGAATACTCGTATGCCTATGGCCACCTGTTAGCTTATCATAAAAGAACAATATAAGCGACCAAGAGACAACACGTGGCAATCAGTACCACGATGTCAAATAACACGGCAAAAATGGCCAACCATAGATAGGAAGCGCTCATCTGTGTTCTGCAAGCTGGGCAGAAGAAGGTGCAGCGCAGTCATACGTTCCCTCACGGGCCATTGGCTAATAGGTACCCACGCAAATAAACTGGGCGCCCTATAAAATGATTTTTACGAAGCTGTAGAGATGAGGAAGAGGAAGAGACAGTGGAACACCTGTTCTGCTTCGGTCCAGCTCTCAGCAGAAAAAGGTTGCAACACTTGTGCTCGCCTTTCATAGCAAAGATAGCTAATTTTATAAGATCAGCGGGATGGGGTAACTGTTGACACTAGATCTCACGACGAGGAAAAAAAGGGAAGATTCCATGCGGTACCACAACGGTCCGAAACCGGGCTAAGTTTGATGGGCTCCTGGCGAGCATGGCAGCCGCCTTTTCATAACCTAACCTGTGACAAGTTATATTAAATCCGCCCGAAACTGTCGAAAATTAAGGAAATATGCAACGGATTTGAGCAAGAGGAAAATAAAACAATTTATGGGATTTAGCACCTGCGACAGCACATATTTTTGCTTGTTTTTCGTGCGACGTAGCGCATAACAGAACAGTTTGCTGAAGGCCGATGTTTCCCGCCAAATGTAATTCCCGCTTAAACGAAGTCCCAATCGAAACACGCGGACATGGGCCACCAACAGCAGACGTGTGCGAGAGCGAGACAGAAGACTAGTAAATTCAGAACAATCCAGATTCGGCAAGAAACGACAATGTGTCGTCGGCCAACGAGTCGCCGGTAAGCAACAACAACGACGAGGCGGCAGAACAAAAGGGGCAACGAGAGAAAACGGCTCAGGCAGGCGACATCGAATTGCTGAAACTACAAATAAAGCTGCTAAAGCTACAAAACGACAAAGAGAGAGAGAAGACAATGGAGAGCGCCACACCATCGGTCTAGCTTTGCGTTGCTGAATGTTGCGAAAGATATGTTGCCAACATCCCACGGCAGTTACGGCAACTCGACTGGCAACAATAGTGATGTCACAGCTTGGATCGCGCAGTTCAAAGCGATAGCAAAAGTATACAAATTGTCGAATGAGAAGTTGCTGATGTCAAAGTTGAAAGACAATGCTTTGATGTGGTTACATTCTGAGGCACATGTCCACATATTATAAAAATTGAACTAAAATTGCATTTACTAAAATCTTTTTGTTTTGTTTTAAGAGATATATAAATATTTGAATTAAATGTTTTAGATATAGAAAAACTTAATTTTAATTTTATTTATTTATATTTTTACGAATTTTTTTATGAAAAGGAATTTAAAGAAAAAGATACTTTCTCAAAATTGGGTTATATGGACACAAAATGGGGGCGTAGTCGGATCAGTTTGAAATTTGTGTCGTTTTTATAAAAACCGTAAGTATTAAATGTTCCAAATTACAATGCTGTAACTATCTCGGTTTAGATAATGCGCAAGTTTGGGCTTATCCGGCCACTGTGCACTGGCACTGGCACCTGGTATCGAAGCTACCAAAGAAGACTAATAGGGCGTGGCTCGTTACTTGGCTGAGCAATCAATTCATGTGCAGTAATTCAATGAACCAGACAAAGTGCCTCCTTCATTATACCAAATCTCAGATGAGATGTAAACATACACATAAATTGAGTTTGAGGTGTATGAAGCTATATACGCTCCAAGGCGCATTCCAAAAGGAAGTTTGGCTCGTTACTTGGCTGAGCAGTCAATGTATGTGCACTGATTAGAGGGTTGACCTTGTGAAGTGCCTACCGCATACTGTCCTGCCTACAACACCGCAGTCATCCATGCCTCCAGCCAGGAATCCACCACAGTCACCGAAGAGGATCTGTGGTGTAAATCGTTTTTCCAGAGAACACACTTGCGCAGGACGCTACGTAGCGAGACTTTCGTTTAAAATACATCGGGATCCAAGAATGGCTCTAGGAAATCCCATCAAATGGCGCCCTATCGCTTTTTGCAGATGGAAAGGAGGTTTTCTAATTCGAAGGGCGAAGGTCTACGCATACGCACACTACTACACACTAGTTTTTGAGGCTTCTGCCAAAACGAGCAATGGAGCAACTCATTGAACGATATACTTTGCTTAGGACCTACGCTTCAAAACGACCTGACTTGACATGACGGTCAACCTAAATTGGCGGAAATTTCGTAATAAATTCACGGCTATGCTAAAAATATATCGTCGCATTGACGTTCACTTTCACGTACCCGACGTACCCTGGTATCAGCGTCATTCGTCAATTGGCTCAAGATGAACGAAATTCGTACCCATAGCATATTTAAGTTTAACAACTGACACCTGACGGACGGCCGAAAGAAGCTGACGCCGAAGTTTCGGCGGTCAGCGGCTGAATGCCCACACATAAGTTCCCACACATCTGGCACTGATACAGCGATTCTCAGACGGCGACTGGGTGATGCAACGCGTCCGCTGGGTAATACGATTCCACGATTCCATATACCCGGATGTGGCGCTTTTTCAAAAGCGGCAGCAGCAAACTTTAGCAGCGGTAGCAGCGCAGCCGGGGAACTTAGGTTCCGTTTATAATCAGAAGTCGTTTTTTGTTATATTTGAATTTCAATTGCGGCGTATCGCCTAATAAAAAATTCTCGCTACTTATATATATCCACTTCTTCATTATTTATCGGATTTTTCAAGGGTGCTCTCAGCAGGGTATAACACTTTTATTTTCAGTCGGGGTGGACGTCCGCAATGGCACAGCTTCACTGGGTACCGGCACTGACTAAGTACCGTGTATAAAGTAGAGCCGCGGCCTTAGCCGCAGCTCACAACGTTCCGCCTCGTTTTTTTTTAAGATTTGGTCCAAAGACACTGTTGAGCTACTGAGCTTTTTCAGCAGCGTATTAAACTCGATTGATTGGTTTTTATATATGAAGTTTATTGTCAGGGATGAAATGTTTGGTTTATTACAATAGCGATACATATACGACGAAAGCACGACGAGTCTGGTGTTTTGCCTAGCTCGACTCAAGACGGGGTCATAACGAAGACGCGAGGGGTCGGTTCGAGACAATGTCGGATGAGGAGGAGCGATTGATATAGGCAGGTCAAGGGCAGGCGGGCCGAATTGCCCGTGCCCTAAAACGAGCGCGACGATATCCAGACTGATGAAGGGCAGACAGGCCGAATTGCCCGTGCCCTAATGCAAGCGAGAGCGAGATGATCGAGAGAGGGATAGCGAAGACGAAAGAAAGAAAGACAGAAAGACGAGAGAGTGCGGGAGCATATATATATAAGTATGACAATGATGTACAGTGGGCAGTACAAATAACAAACAACAATTATAGAAATTTACTTTACTGCTGCACCACTGGCTAGGTTCTATAAATTCCTGGGATCTATCAGGCTGCGGAACCCAACATACTCCCCCCGTTAAAAGCCTGACTTTTAACAGAAGATACAGGGTTCAGCAGTCACTCTTCCTTCCATCGAAACCTCAAAATTCGCTGCAAGTTGGCAACGCTTTGGCCGACGCGTAATCGCTTGAAGTTGAGCCATGTCATGTGATGATCAGCGACAGAAGAAGAAAAGGCGAAGAGTAATGGGGCGTTCAAACCAGGCACTGGAAGTGATGTGCCCAAATCAGCAGGAGTTTCTGAAATTAAGGTAGATGATTAGAATTGTCTGCCCTCCCCCCAATAGGCCAATATTGGGATGGTGTTGGGGCCAGCAGAGCTCTGTGTCCAGTGCGAAGTCCAGATGTAGGTCCAACAGCAAATAGAGGGAACTCGTTCAGCTCGCACGGAAGAGCCCCTCGCGAATGAGCATTTTCTGGAACGAGTCGTTTGCAGGAACTCCAAGATGTTTGACGGGCCGAAATCAAGAATGCGGGTGAAGTAGAAACAGAATCCGGCGCAAGTCCTAATGTTTTGATGCAATCGAGGCCACTTTCTAACATCAAATGGGATTCCTTGTCCGCTGCTCCATCAGGCGCAGCCGGCACAGCAATTGTATGCTCAAATTGGTATTGATATCTGTCGAAAGTTCCAGTTGGTTCCGACTTCTTATCCGAATCCATCTAGTCGAAGTCCAGCTTCTCGAGCTCGCTGGGCACGGTTTTAAAAGTGCCGTGCAGCTTCTCGATTTGCTTGAGCCTTACAACGACGATAAAGTGGTCAAATAGCGAAGTTCTCTCCAACTTAGCTTCCAACTGGTCCAACCTTGCGAATAGTTCCGGTGCTTTCCGCTTCAGAAAAGCCACCCTGTTTCCAGCAGCGGCCACTGCACCGTCGTGTCTCTCGTCCATTTCAGCAGCCGCGGTAAAAACGTTTCTAGCGGGAAGATGACCGCAAAGAGGAATGTTTGCAATAAGAGCAGCCAGAACCATACGCTGAACGCAAAGCAGACGACGCGAGCATCGTTACTGTTGCTCGAGCACAAGCGAAAAAATTAGCGTGGCTCCACACGAAATTATTTGCGACAGAATTTTTATGTTTTTTGTGATTTAGTTGTTTATGTTTAATCACGTCGGGGTCACCAAATGTTGAGCTACTGAGCTTTTTCAGCAGCGTATTAAACTCGATTGATTGATTTTTATATATGAAGTTTATTGTCAGGGATGAAATGTTTGGTTTATTACAATAGCGATACATATACGACGAAAGCACGACGAGTCTGGTGTTTTGCCTAGCTCGACTCAAGACGGGGTCATAACGAAGACGCGAGGGGTCGGTTCGAGACAATGTCGGATGAGGAGGAGCGATTGATATAGGCAGGTCAAGGGCAGGCGGGCCGAATTGCCCGTGCCCTAAAACGAGCGCGACGATATCCAGACTGATGAAGGGCAGACAGGCCGAATTGCCCGTGCCCTAATGCAAGCGAGAGCGAGATGATCGAGAGAGGGATAGCGAAGACGAAAGAAAGAAAGACAGAAAGACGAGAGAGTGCGGGAGCATATATATATAAGTATGACAATGATGTACAGTGGGCAGTACAAATAACAAACAACAATTATAGAAATTTACTTTACTGCTGCACCACTGGCTAGGTTCTATAAATTCCTGGGATCTATCAGGCTGCGGAACCCAACATACTCCCCCCGTTAAAAGCCTGACTTTTAACAGAAGATACAGGGTTCAGCAGTCACTCTTCCTTCCATCGAAACCTCAAAATTCGCTGCAAGTTGGCAACGCTTTGGCCGACGCGTAATCGCTTGAAGTTGAGCCATGTCATGTGATGATCAGCGACAGAAGAAGAAAAGGCGAAGAGTAATGGGGCGTTCAAACCAGGCACTGGAAGTGATGTGCCCAAATCAGCAGGCGTTTCTGAAATGAAGGTAGATGATTAGAATTGTCTGCCCTCCCCCCAATAGGCCAATATTGGGATGGTGTTGGGGCCAGCAGAGCTCTGTGTCCAGTGCGAAGTCCAGATGTAGGTCCAACAGCAAATAGAGGGAACTCGTTCAGCTCGCACGGAAGAGCCCCTCGCGAATGAGCATTTTCTGGAACGAGTCGTTTGCAGGAACTCCAAGATGTTTGACGGGCCGAAATCAAGAATGCGGGTGAAGTAGAAACAGAATCCGGCGCAAGTCCTAATGTTTTGATGCAATCGAGGCCACTTTCTAACATCAAATGGGATTCCTTGTCCGCTGCTCCATCAGGCGCAGCCGGCACAGCAATTGTATGCTCAAATTGGCATTGATATCTGTCGAAAGTTCCAGTTGGTTCCGACTTCTTATCCGAATCCATCTAGTCGAAGTCCAGCTTCTCGAGCTCGCTGGGCACGGTTTTAAAAGTGCCGTGCAGCTTCTCGATTTGCTTGAGCCTTACAACGACGATGAAGTGGTCAAATAGCGAAGTTCTCTCCAACTTAGCTTCCAACTGGTCCAACCTTGCGAATAGTTCCGGTGCTTTCCGCTTCAGAAAAGCCACCCTGTTTCCAGCAGCGGCCACTGCACCGTCGTGTCTCTCGTCCATTTCAGCAGCCGCGGTAAAAACGTTTCTAGCGGGAAGATGACCGCAAAGAGGAATGTTTGCAATAAGAGCAGCCAGAACCATACGCTGAACGCAAAGCAGACGACGCGAGCATCGTTACTGTTGCTTGAGCACAAGCGAAAAAATTAGCGTGGCTCCACACGAAATTATTTGCGACAGAATTTTTATGTTTTTTGTGATTTAGTTGTTTATGTTTAATCACGTCGGGGTCACCAAATGTTGAGCTACTGAGCTTTTTCAGCAGCGTATTAAACTCGATTGATTGATTTTTATATATGAAGTTTATTGTCAGGGATGAAATGTTTGGTTTATTACAATAGCGATACATATACGACGAAAGTACGACGAGTCTGGTGTTTTGCCTAGCTCGACTCAAGACGGGGTCATAACGAAGACGCGAGGGGTCGGTTCGAGACAATGTCGGTTGAGGAGGAGCGATTGATATAGGCAGGTCAAGGGCAGGCGGGCCGAATTGCCCGTGCCCTAAAACGAGCGCGACGATATCCAGACTGATGAAGGGCAGATAGGCCGAATTGCCCGTGCCCTAATGCAAGCGAGAGCGAGATGATCGAGAGAGGGATAGCGAAGACGAAAGAAAGAAAGACATGCGGGAGCATATATATATAAGTATGACAATGATGTACAGTGGGCAGTACAAATAACAAACAACAATTATAGAAATTTACTTTACTGCTGCACCACTGGCTAGGTTCTATAAATTCCTGGGATATCTGATTCCTTCTTATCTGAATGGAAGAAGCCAAGCTGTGGTAACTGAAAGGGCACGATCAACGTTTCTGCCTGTAAGACGTGGAGTACCCCAAGGTTCCATTCTTGGGAATGCTACTCCGGTCAGCCGTACCCATACGGTTTACCGAGGTCGAACGGCATTTTCAGTCCCTTGCTTAATGAAAGCTCGCTGCTTCATGATCTCCGAACAGATAAACCGGTGTTTTCACCGGGTCCTGACGGAGTTCCCGGCTGTGTACTCAGGTCTGCGCCGAGTCTCTGTGTGGACCGTTGCTCAAACTATTCAGCCTGTCCATTAACTCTTCATGCTTCCCCTCCATATGGAAGGAGTCGTTTATAGTTCCATAAGAAAGGTAGTAAGTCTGACGCAAACAACTATAGAGCTATATCTGAGTTATATGCTATTCCTAAAGTTTATTGAGAGTCTGCGCCGAGTCTCTGTGTGGACCGTTGCTCAAACTATTCAGCCTGTCCATTAACTCTTCATGCTTCCCCTCGACATGGAAGGAGTCGTTTATAGTTCCATAAGAAAGGTAGTAAGTCTGACGCAAACAACTATAGAGCTATATCTGAGTTATATGCTATTCCTAAAGTTTATTGAGAAAATGTTAACTCCGCACCTGCAGCATCTTGCAGATCACATATCTCCTGCTCAACATGGATTTATAAGGCGGAGATCAACAACCACAAATTTATTGGTGTTCACCTCCTTCATCATTAAAGGCTTCCAAGGTAATCTACAGTCGGATGTCATTAACACAGATTTCTGTAAAGCATTCAACTCTGTAAACCACTCTCTCCTAGCACAAAAACTTTTCCTTTTAGGGTTTCCACCCAATCTCTTGAGATGGATTTCTAGCTACCTTTGTTCCAGGTCCCAGAGGGTCCTCTTCAAAAACTCCCTGTCTTCACCAGTTATGGTTACTTCGGGCGTACCACAGGGCAGCCATCTAGGCCCCTTACTCCTTACACTCTTTATAAAGGACCTGCCTTCGGTATTAACATACTCTCGAGTACTTATGTATGCGGATGATGTTAAGCTGTGTGTCCTGTACAAGGTTTGTTTATCTCAATCCAGCTTGCAATCCGATCTTAATAGCTTTCAGTCATGGTGTTGTGCAAATCTGTTATACCTTAATGCTTCGAAATTTAAAGTAATGACATTTCATCGCTCCAGCGCCTTTCTGGCTCCTTACGCACTAGGCGGGGGTTCTCTCGAGAGAATTACCCTAGTTGATGATCTTGGTGTTCTTTCGATCCCAAGTTAAATTTTCTGAACACATTTTAACCATGGTAAATGAGGCCATGGGAGTGCTTGGGTTTATAAAGAGGTGGTCAAAGGAATTTGACGACCCCTATATAACAAAGACTCTCTATTTATCGCTTGTTCGTCCGATTTTAGAATATGGTTTTTGTGTATGGTGCCTTTAGTACTAAGTACACCAGGACCGTATAGAATAAGTCCAGAAAAACTTTTTAATTTTCGCTCTACGCGGCCTCAACTGAAATGCAAGTGTGAGACTGCCGTCTTACTCTAGTAGATTGCTTTTAATAAACCTTCCATCCTTACTTAACCGTAGAAAAATGCTTGGTGTTATTTTTGTGCACAACTTGATCAAGGGTGACGTAGATAGCCCGGACTTGTTGAGCCGCATAAACTTCACTAATCCTGTTAGAAACACTAGAAACTATATGCCGTTGTTCCTTCCAATGTGTAGATCGAATTATTCCTTGCATGAACCTTTTAGAGTTTTATGCTCGGATTATAATTCCCTCTACCACATCAAATCTACAACTAATTCCCTTCCTCTTCTTAACACACTATTACTCACACACCTTTCTCGTAATTAGAAATTGGAAGTGTACGATAGTTTTAATGCATGCTTAGTTCCTTTAGTAAGATTAGTTCCAATTTTACTCGAATATTAGTCTAACATCTATCTTTCCTGCATGATCGCAATCGGTTCGGTTAAAGAGTCGCGCGTCATGCGGCAGCACCCCATATCTATCAGAGTTTTGAATCTGGATCAGATCAGATCATAAATATAGCCACGATGAAGAAAATTATTTCGAAATGCATCGTTCCCTCTCGCTCTCTCTCACACACCAGGGTGAGTGCTATGCCTGATCGAATTTTTTGACGCCTAGATCTCAGAGACTATAAAAGCTAGATAAACCAAACTTTCTATCCAAGCTCCTGTGATATCAAACCGAGACGAGTTTTGGCCACGCCCCCTTCCGCCCCCACAAGGGACGAAAATCTACAATTTTGAATATATGGAAAAACCAAAAACACAGAATCATTGAAAATTACCATATCTATCAGAATGTTGAATCTGGATCAGATCGGATCATTAGTATAGCCAGAAGGAACAAATAATATTTCAGTGGCCTTCCAAGCGCTTTCTCATTCCCTCTCTCTCTCGCACACAGCCGTGTATGTATATGTAGGAATTAGATTTAGACATGCAGAAAAGGCAGATGTAAAAAACGTATGTAAACAAAAATGGAAACATCTAACTAAATTTCTTTTTGGCTAAAATTAAATTTCTCTTTTGCGAATATGTAATAAATTACAACAAGCTCAAATACATATATACTGACCGAGTACCGGGTATAAAGTAGAGCCGCGGCCGAAGACGCGTACAAAAGCAGTATCGCAAAAAATTTTCTAATTTGAAAGCCTAATATTTTCCAAACGGTAAGCTGAAGCTACAAAGTGTTTGGGTCTGATTTAGAGCTTCATTTGTCAGCTTTTCAGGATTACAAAGTTCAATACAACCAGATGTAAGATACCTAAGGAAATGATTGTCTAGTTCTTCGCTCTTTTGACGCTATTTGCAAAAAAATGACTTAAGGGGCGGAAATTTTGAATTATTTCCAAAAAAATCAATTTTTCTTAAAAAAAAAAAATGAAAGCTATCTATTCATGAAATATGTGAGTGAAAGAATTTTTTTAATATGACATATTGTTTCGAATTAGAGCGTCTTGAAAGTTCTCGTGCGTTCTCTAAAAACATTGACCGGTTATTTTCATAAAATTGTACCTGAAGGTACAAACTATATTATTTGACTTCTAACTAAAATGAGCATACAAAAATAAAAAATTAAATTTTTTAAATGATGTCAGAAGGTAACAAATTCTGATTATAAATATTTGTATATGGGTATATTTTTGCTAAATAAATTTTGATAAATCAAAGTTATTGTTTATTTCAGGCTGCAGATTTGAAATTAGGGGACGATATTTTATTTATATTTATAAATATTTGTATATGGGTATATTTTTGTTAAATAAATTTTGATAAATCAAAGTTATTGTTTATTTCAGGCTGCAGATTTGAAATTAGGGGACGATATTTTGCGTGCAGATGTCGACAAGAAAACATCAACGTATTCAAAAATAATACTCCAATTCGACAACCAACCCTTAAGTTGGTATGTCATTTCGTTATCCCAAAAAAACATTTTCAAAGTTCCGTGCATTATGGGCCAAATTTAGGAGAACGTCCATTTAATAATTGCATTTTTAGGGTTTAGTTCAGGTGTGCCCAGGCCTATGCTCTTGGGCTCGCTTTGTTTTTGTTTTTACTCTTGGGATAGGAACTCACAGAACGTATACATGAACGGCACCAAGAATAAAAAAACCCCACACATGCAAAAATTATGTGAGTGTATGCTATGCGTGGAACCGAAACCGTTTCTGTTTGCTTGTGTGGGTCGTCGTTGCTCGCGAACGCAAACTGACCAACAACAATTTCGATGCTTTTGTTGTTTTCTTACTCATTTTGCTTCTGCCTTATCTTCGAGCTTGCACTGAAAAAAAACTTTTTTGTGTTCAACCTGCCGGCAAAATGTTTAATAGCGCATGTTTGAGTACATTTTTTTTCGCTCAAAACTATTGTTGCGAACAGCAGTGCATTATATATCCTACAAAATTGATTTTGAATACAAAATTTAATCATTTAGTAAACCTTATTTTTCACAAAAGTGAAAATGTATGCAAACTTTTTCTTCCAGTGCAGAAATTCAAATACATAAAATCGGTCGCCTCTTGGTATTAGTGTTTTTCTTTGTGACTGTTGGTGATTGCTCTTCCGTATGCTGGCTTTGGGCACCCCTGGTTTAGTTATTTAAAAATTGTATCTTTAATAGTTTTGTCAAATTGTATTTTTTAAATACCGCCCAATTTTCGTATTCATTCAAGGAATGTGAGAATTACGGGTATGGGGTTTCATAAAATGCTATGTTCATTTGCTAGTTATGTATTTTATGAATATAATTTACCTGTATATGACTATTTGTTGTTACCTGTCGCGGAAGGATCTGAGATGTTTGTTGTTGTCTTGAATTCATTTCTAATGAAATTGGAAGATTCCAAGCTTCTTCAATTGAACATAACTGCCGCCGTTTTGATGTAATACTTGGTAACGGTGCCTGGCCAAGTTGACTCTCAAGAAATTGTATACGTTGTGATAAGCCTTTAGTCAATCCAATGGCGTCTTTATGGATGGGTATGGTTTCTTCTTTTCGTAATATGGTAGTCTTCTAAAACAAAGTTAAACAAAACATGATTATACAAAAAAGTTTAGCAAACCAATTTTCACTTATCTTGTAATATTTTATCAGTTGCAGACGTTTATCTAATTAATATTACAGAATGTACATATACAACTACGTACATACTTATATATACAATTGTTTTTATGTGATTTCATGTGTTCAAAATATGAATACACGAAAATTTAAGTAGCAACTAAGAATAGACAATAGCGCTTGTAAACTCAAACCCTCAAAAAAGGGATCAAGCAATAAACTATTTAAGTTATTACGGTCAAGTACCTAAGTACATGAAACCGAGTGCGATCCTCCGCACAGGGTAAGTGCACCCTACACGACAATTACATTGGCAACTAAGAATAGACAAAAGCTCTTGGAAACTCGAACCCTCAAAAAAGGCTTAGGCAAAAAACTGTTTAATTTATTACGGTCAGGTACTTACGATCACCCTCAAAGTCGTATATAAAAATGCACATATATTAGGACGTTGATATGCAATGACTGCACCATCAAGCGGCCCATTGGACATCAGCCGAATGCTGTTACGCGCGAATCCCAGGCCGGAACACAGCCCTTGTTCGGGGCAGACCCCCACCGATTAGTTGCTTGCCAAATAGCAGCTAATAATTGTCCTTCAGCAGCTTATTTTGTACGACCAAAGTTAAATGTAATATGTTTGCCAATATGTTTGTTAAAGCTTTTGCTTGCTTGCCCTCTCTCAAAGCTCGCTCTTCGTCATCTATGTTCTATGTTTATCTATGCTTCCGAGCGAAGCTGCGCTCAGAGATCGGAGCGGCAATGATATAATGTAAATGGCAAGCAAGAGCCACTTGCAATTCTGATTTCACGCATTCAAGAAATTTAGTAATTTTATTTGGAGATTTCGGATGGGTTGCTGGTTTAAATCGTGTTCACGAAATTGAAACACCAGACGAAGGTGAAATGGCCTCCATTTCAGCATGCCCAACTCGAGATTGCCTCTGTGGAAAGACATGGCCTCATTCTTGGTGAAAATCTTAGACGAAAGGCACTACAGGAGAAACATCCAATAAAGGCTGAACGCGCTCGGATTAGAATACAACATCTTAGATGAAAGGCACTACAGAAAAAAAATCCTAAAAGAAAAGTCCTGCGGAACAAACAAAACAGCCGGAAGTTTCGGAGAAAAGTTCGTAGACATCACCATAAACCAATCTGTAAGTCAGAAAGCAACTTGTCAGGACAATAGACAGGCAGAGGAACTACTACGCCTTTGCAACGAGATACGATGTGAAATAGACGACAGTATGTATCAAGAGGTCACCCAATACAATCTCAATTTAATGAAAGATAAATTATCAAAAATGAGAACACTTTATATTGAATCGCAGAATCTCTCACAAGACATCTTCAAAATGTATTGCACGACATACACGGGATATGGGGGAATTTTAGAAGCATTACAAAAACAGTTAAATCAGGAAACTGAAACCGCCAGAATACTTCGGTTCACGCTGGCCTTCCTGAAGTCCGAAAATGATGTTGAGATCGCCAAAACAAGCAAAAATACGCATCCAGGTCGCTTTGCGACCGCTGGGGTCCAACTGCCGCCAAACAATAACGTAGGCGCCGTAAATCGACGCCAGTTCGGGAGTTATGGACCCGCAGTAGACGACAACTTCACCAAAGACGCGGAGGACCGCGATACAATACTGCGCAGTCACGGGACCCTGGCGTCTGCACTCTTGGACGAGGGATGCGGGGGCCAACTACTAGCCTACGAGCCCGGCAGTGATTTGAGCACCACCAACCGTCCAGCACATAGGGAGGCCGGTTTTTGTGCTGAATGGGACCTGATGAGTCCACGCCGAGCCGAGGCACATTCGAACGAGGAAGCAGAGGAAGATCCGCGGGAGGCCGGACCGCACTACTCAGACATCTCGGAGGCTAGCAATCAAGAGAAAGGCACAGTACCGCGTTGCGACGAGCCAGAGTCCGACCAAAGGTCCGTCATAAGCCTGGGGTTCGTCCCTCAGGGAAATCAATCGGGGGCAGCAGCATACCGACGCCCATATATAGCCCATGGGGTCGACCCACCACAACACTTCATTTATACGGAATGCAGCCATCCGCTAGGAATCGAGGAGACAGTCGACCTGCCGCAGGTGTTCCGGTTCCACTCAGGGATAGCGCCGGAGATCGAAGTTGCTGATACGGACTACATAGTACCCAACGAGGATCCGCATGCTCAAGGAAGAGAAACTATGGAGTCCAAGCCGCAGAAGAGATCCATCTCGGGGATCAGCGATATTGCGACTGAGCAGGAAAAGGAGCAGAAGAAAAACGCCAAACAGAAAGTAACAGAGAAAGAGAAAAAGGTCGAAGAAAAAGAAACGGACGCAAATAAAGAATTCAACGGAGAAAAAGAAACCGTCGAAAACAAAAAAGAGAACCTACTGGATAGATATATCGTTCTTATTAAAAACAAAGAAACTCACCCGTCAAAATGGCCACTAGCTCCGCAAGCCCACCCAGCCAAAGACGGTCGAGTACGAGTCGTATCGTTAGAAGTGGAAGAAACTAAGATCAAGCGAACAATACATAAAGTGTATTCTCTCGTTAAGATCAAGGAAAACTCAGAAAGCAGTAATCAAATTGAAACATTAAACAACTCTCGTCCACTTTGTATATCAAGCAAAATAAATGGCGATAATGTTTTGACACCAGGGGATTTTGAAATTCGTAAATCCACATTGCTAGTACCAGTTCCGAAAGAAGATGTAGCCAAAAAATCTCTTAACAAGTGGAAACTGGTTCAAAAGATTAAAAAGAACTTTTGGAAACAATCTGAGGATCAGAAAGGACTCAACTTTCATCCCAAACAGGAACGACCAAAGGTCGGTCAAAAGCCTGGGGAACACAATGGTGTTCAAGCAGAACATAATTATATTATCACACTGAACTGATATATATATAACGTACATAAAATAAGTAATTTATGATTGCTAGGGCGTGT
Source organism: Drosophila helvetica (assembly GCA_963969585.1). NCBI lineage: Eukaryota > Metazoa > Arthropoda > Insecta > Diptera > Drosophilidae > Drosophila > Drosophila helvetica. The sequence continues at coordinate 28,024,781 of OZ018402.1, read as the reverse complement.
GTTCATAAAACATGAACAGGAACCGACAGAGGCCAACCAATAAACAATATAGTCCACTTGAAAAAGGCCACTTGAGAAAAAGGACACATAGAGTTCGACCATAAAATCATATACATGGGCACGTCGAACCCAAATCTATTAACACATGTTGTTTGCATGTAGTAGGTGTCATTAGAAGGGTTGAGCGTGGGAACAAGTGCCGCACATCCCTCCTTTTCTTAGCGTTGGTCTTAGTTGTAATTACCTTGTATATATAGTGCATACGTTTTGAAAATAAAACAGTTTGAATTTACAACTCAACTCGCAAGTGTTTTGACTTTTCCTTTAAGGTCTTAACATTTTGGTCATTCGAGACTCTCCGTTGTTTCTCCCCTGTGGTAAGAGCACGGAGTTAAACCAGCTCCTTAAAGACTGCAGAAGTGTCAAGTACACATACAGCTAAATGTAGCAAAAATAAAAAACTCTGGTTTTCCCTCTGGGAGTAAGAAACCGAGTATAAAATTAATGAAAAGTAAGTTTCTATTAATAAAAAAAAATACATGCTATACAGGCAGTATATTTTGTCGTGTAAAACAAAATATTACGCGAAAATGGCGTGTTCGAGGACTGATACATCGAACAAAAATTTGAAAAAAGAAAAAATATAAATCCCCAACATCGGAAGTGCAAGGTGAAGTGGAAGCCAGCGATAAAAACAAAAAAATCCCAAACGGCCGAATAATATAAAAAAATAAATAAATAAAAAAGGACTAACTGAGTGAAAAAAAAACCATTTGTGTGTGTTTCAAAAATAAAGCCACAACAAAACTAAAAAATCTAACAAAAGAATAGTTTTATCTACATTACCAAAGATGTATGACCCTTTAGGCTGGTTGTCTCCAGTTACAATTATAGGAAAATGTGTAAAAATCTTTTCGGATAATGAAACCAATTTTGTGGGAGCTTCGCGTAAATTAGACGAAGTATACCAGAGAGCCCTTAAGGACTATATAAAAGTGGTTCCAATATTAGAAAGAGAACAAATCGAGTGGTACTTTATCCCCCCGGCAGGACCTCACTTTGGAGGTATTTTGGAACCTGGGGTAAAATCGGTTAAATATCACTTAAAAAGAGTGATTGGGGACACTAATTGAACCTACGAGGAAATGCCAACCCTCTTATGTCAAATTGAAGCTGTACTGAATTCACGCCCGTTGTATACTGCTTCAAATGATATTGACGATTTGGATGTATTAACATCAGGTCATTTTATTATTGGAAGGCCAATATTCAGCCCCATTGAAACAGTGTCATATGAAAGAATTGGAAATCTGGATAGGTGGAAATTAATTCAAAAAATGAAGAGAGACTACTTGATTAAATGGAAAGAAGATTATTTACACACTCTTCAACAAAGAAATAAATGGAAAATAGGAATGCAGAATATTAAAAAAGGACAGATAGTTTTAATAAAAGATGAAAACTGTCATCCAGCTAGATGGCCGTTGGGGAAAATAGAAGAAATACATAAAGGTAGGGACGATAGAGTCAGAGTAGTCACCATCAAACATCAGGATGGGTCGATTAAAAGACCGATTACTAAAGTTTGTATATTAGCTGGAATTGAGTCTAAAGAAAAGGACTCAGAAACCCAAACTAGGACTCATGGCCGTAATGTTTATGCTTATGTTATTTTGCCAAGTATCAAATGCAAGCTTAGCTGCCAGAGGAAAAGAATCAATTGAGAAAATAAGAGTAGTGTGCGGTAAACTTTACACTTTTGAAGAGCAATGCAACAATGTTTTAGATAACACTGACAGACAAATTGCAGATCTAGAAGAAAATTTTTATGACTCAAGACAACAAAAGAAAGAATCGAGCACCCTTCGAGTTTATGGGCTCCCTTTATCATATATTGTTCGGAATCATGGACGCCGAAGATAGGGAAACTTTGGAAGGAAATATGAACATTTTTTTAGAAAACCAATATAATATAGACGGTTTAATTAAAAGGCAAAAGTCAGTAGTAGAGTCAACGATAAATATTCTCAAAAGAACTACCGAGGAAATAAACGTACATTTTAGAAGTATGAGCACTAGAACAGAAAACATAACGGAAGTGTTAAAGGAAAAGTTACTATGGTAACAAAGCAACTAAGTTCATTGATTAATGTATGCGAGAAAATCCAAGCAGGAGTAATAAGTCTACTGATAGATATTAATCATGGTAGACTGAATGCAAATATTTTAAAACCTATGCATTTAAAAGCAGAGATATCAAAAATAAAGGATAGGTTATAAGAAACATTAGTTCTTCCTGGAAAAAGAACAGGTACCGAATTAAAGGAAATTTATTGCCTATTAACCGCGAAAGGGATTTTTGAGGATAACAAATTAATTTTGAATGTGAAGATTCCACTGTTTGGTAGACACCCATCCCATTTGTTTAGGATTATTCCAATGCCAGTTGAGCACGAAAGGGAATTGGTCAAGGCAGAGTTGAGCTCTAGGTACTTAGTATATAACTTCGAAATTGATTCCTATCATTGACTGAAGCTACTTTAAACAAATGTCAAAAATAGCAAGCAAATAAAAGAGTATGTGAAGGTAATTGGCCTTGGAGCAGCACCAATGACAATTCTTGTGAGATAACTCCATTCAAACCAAATATTCATTAAAATTGTGTTTTTAAAGAAAGATATCAGAGACAAGGTCATTTTGGGTCGAATTAGAAAAGAAAGGTAGTTGGCTCTTCAAAGTTCCAGTCAACACTAATGCTAGAATTCAATGTATTAACTCAAATCAAGAGTTAATTGATCTCCCTCAACAAGGAATTTTAACAATAATAAATGGTTGCACTGTGCGATCCCATGATAAAATATTAGTACCTCATCATAGTCTTCATACTGACAATTTCATCCTCTTATATTAGTAATATAAGCAAAATACCAAAAATTGTTTGGAATCCTTTGAATGTACCATTAATTAACCATACTGAAGAAATTGATAAGTTGAAAAACGAATTAAAATTGTTAAGAAAAGGTCATCATGAATTAAAAGGGCTTAAGTTCCATTATGTATCTGGACATGCAGCCTTAATTATCGGAATAATAATAATGTTAATATTAATAATCTATGCCATAAGAAGAATTAAGGTAGCGCGAAGACTCCAATAGCACTTCCTTATCCACTGTAATTTACTTTAAAATGATCATCGGTAATGGTAATTATAACTATAAAGAAAATATATACAAATGTAAAATAAAAAACAAAACAATGCCACTTCCGGCCCCTTTGCAGAATGTTCAAGCAGAACATAATTATATTATCACACTGAACTGATCTATATATAACGTACATAACATAAGTAATTTATGACTGCTAGGGTGTGTGTTCATAAAACATGAACAGGAACCGACAAAGGCCAACCAATAAACAGTACAGTCCACTTGAATGAGGCCACTTGAGAAAAAGGACACATAGAGTTCGACCATACAACTCAACTCAACAACATCAACACTTGGAAACGAAATGTCGGATGCTCGAGAATATGGTAGCGGATATGGATATGGATATGGATATGGTAACAAGTCCTACCCAGCAGGTGGGAGAAAATAAACCCAGTTCCCTTGTCACATCCATTCATGACCTAACTTCATATGCAATTATTGTAAATCCTCCGATCATTACATATCCCGATGTCAGACGTTTTTAAATCTCCGTCATGTCGCGATACAAGGAGGCGAAGAAGAGCCACTTATGCCTAAACTGCCTCAAAAAGGGTCATCCATTGCAATGTTGCAGGTCAGGGACATGTAGGCAGTGTCAGGCCAAGCATCACACACTGCTCCACATGCAAGCGGGCGCCGATGCTGAGTTGCCGTCGCCAAGCACGGAATCGAGCGAGAATGATCCTGCGAGTGCCCTAGTAGCAAGCAAATCTCCTAGCCCTCTCCCATCAAACCCGAAATCTCTTCCTAGCCAACACGTGTTGCTAGCTACTGAAATCGTATATATAAAAGGCCGTTATAATTCAGGCCATGTCGTGCCATTTTGGATTCTGCATCTCAGGTTAACTTTGTAACATCGAGACTCGCCAATCTGCTCCAGTTGGATCCTCATCCGTCTCATGTTCAAATTGCCGGTATTGGAGATACAGTTCTACCTTCGAGCAAGGCTGTAGATATCGTTCTGCAATCTCAAGACGCAAGCTATCGCGGTTCTCTCTCTGCAATTATCACTGCCTCAATCACAGGAATGCAGCCCAACTTTGGCCTAGACGTAAAGGATTGGCTTGCCGGATCGCCGCTTCTCGACAGCATATTCTGCTTACACTTTCTCGCCTCTTCGCAGTGCGCAACGGCCCGCTGCATCATTTCTGGCATACCTCTGTAGAACAACAACAATATACCGCTTATTCGCATTGCGCTTTGTGCGACATTCGTTCGGCTGCTGCTGGATCAGAAGACGATGCTCTTGCTGGCGCTCTTTCTCGACTGTGTGCGCTTCTGACGTCATCATCACAACAACATACGCCAATGCAGTTCATCGTGTGCTTTGCTTGCGCCATCTCTGTACTCGACATTTGGGGAGAGTCAGCAGCCCGGCGCTCGCTCTTAAATGGAGCACTCAACACTGGATTGGTATTCCCTACCACCGCCCTGACCAAACTACGGGATGAGGATGGTGTGCTGCTGTTTCGGACTGCGACGTGTGGACAGGTTTTACGCACGAGCCTTGCCGTATGTGATGTTACTGACCCTCCTCTGGATCCTACTCTCTTGGCCGCTAATCGGACGGCACTGCCACTTCCTGGGACTATGCCGATGGATGGGGCCAAATTCATTCGCATTTTCTTTGAAAACATTTTTGGTATGCGCACTAAGGCTCAAGCGGTCTACTTGGAAACATCTACGTGCGATTTCGACGTTATCATCCTTGTCGAAACCTGGCTCAACGAAAACTTCTTCGACGAGTTCTTTGATCCCAACCTTTTCCAATTGTTTCGTAAGGACAGAGACTGTGCCAAAACGAAGCGTTGCAGAGGGGGTGGGGTCATTGTGGCCTTGATGGCGACTCTATCTTGGGTCAGATAGGTGTGTCTGTTGCCGGTCAGTCGGAGACACTATGAATCAGCGCTTCATATATTCCACCGAAGAGCAGCTATGATGTTTACAGGGCGTACACGCAGAATATTGCCAATATGTATGGCAATTTACGAGACCGTCAGCATCTCTGCATTGTTGGCGACTTCAATTTTGGGTCGTTGGTATGGACCGCCGATCCGCAGTCGTCGGCTATGATGCCAAGCAATGCGCATTTGCTGCACGAAGTCCTTTTATTGGATGACCTTTTTAGTATGGGCTTAACCCAAGTTTATAATGTTTTTAATAGGTTAAATAAGATTCTAGATTTAGTTTTTGTTAGTGCGGATATTTCATGTTGCGGGCTGCCTATTGCAGAATGTGACATGCATCACGCGCCATTGATATTCTCAGCTAATTTCTATAGTTACTCCCCCTTAAGTGAACCCGATTCTGAATATTTTTTTACTGATGTAAGTTTGAGTGCTATACGGGATGAAATGTTAAACGTAGACTGGGTTTCTGTTCTCTCGCATCCTAGTACGGACTCTTCTTATAATGCTTTCATTCGTACCGTTCATCATATTGTTGATAAAAATGCTTCCAGAAGAGTGCGTGGCTCCTATAGACTACCGTGATATACGAAGGGTCTTATGAGGTATATCTGCGTAACAAGTTTTTTAAACGATTCAAGATTACCCGTGACCCTGTTGACTGGGATAAGTATGTTCAGCATAAGTTCAGTTTTCTTTTTTAAACAAATTTGTATATAGTCAGTATAATGCCGACGTTGAAAGGAGACTTAAAATGAATCCTAGGTCGTTCTGGCATTTCATAAATTCAAAAAATTCGAAAAGGTCGACGATTGCTCTTCCATCAGCTATGAACCTTGGTAACTTGAGCTCAAATACTGATAGTGGCATAGCAAACCTTTTTGCTTTTTTTTCTAGCTCAAATTTTTAGCCTTACGCAATTTGGCATGAGTCTGATGTCTTAGACCCCAACTCGATTATACCCGACAGTGATGTCATTTCTGCCTACCTGCTTCGCAACTGTGATGTTGCTTTTGGTGAACCCCTTGAAATTCTCTTCGCGAATTCTTTGCCAACGGGTCGGTTTATTGCAAAGTGGAAAGCTGACAAGATTACTCTAGTTTTTAAGAAAGCTTCTAAGAATTGTATTTCTAATTATAAACCAATTGCCAAACTCAGCAATGTCTCAAAGCTTATTAAGCGCATTATTGCCAAAAAGTCGTACATTAGTCCAAATCAGCATAGTTTTATTGCATGTAGATCAACGACCACTAATTTGATAGCATATGCCTTTGAAGTGCACTCTCAAGTTGATGTTTTGTGCACTGACATTGTTAAGGCCTTTGACAAAGTCTCCTACTGTGCCCTACTAGTCAAGCTGCATCGGTTGGGGATTCACTCGAGGAGATTCTTGAGCAGCGAGAGTATGTTGTATTAGTGAATGGAAAGCAATCGGATCCATATCTGGCTACTTCCGGCTTTCCACAGGGAAGTGCTCTTGGTCCGTTGCTGTTCGCTATCTTCATTAATGGCATATGTCTCTACATTCAGGCTTCTGAGCATTTGCTGTATGCCGATGATCTGAAAATCTTCCGTTCCATCAAAACTTTAGGGGACAGTATCCTTCTACAACGTGACCTAGATGGAGTCGTTCGTTGGTGCACACTTAATTCGCTCCCTCTCAATGTTAGCAAATGTTACTTTGTGTCCTTTAGCAAAGTCCGTATTCAATGTTCAGGCCTCGTATTCAATAGATGGCCTTCCGCTTTTGAAGCTGAAGGAGACCCTTGACCTTGGAATCTTGACGATTCCAAATTTATTTTTATCGAGCATTTGAACTTCATTTTGCCAAAAGCCTATGCCATGTTCGCCTTTGTAACGCGTAATGCATCCCAGTTAAGGCATTTCTTGTGCGCTCTCGCCTTGAGTATGCTTCAGTGGTTTGGAACCCCACTGGTGTCGTTTTGCGCGTATCGTAACATCGATTAGTGGGTAACATCGATTGCCCTGTCCTGCTTAGTAGGATTGGCTTCAACACGCCTGCCAGGAGCCTTAGGGACCACGCACTTTTTGCTGTTGATTTCCACCGGACCAACACGGGAATCATGTAGGGGCTTCATCAGTATAATGCGCTGCCAGCTGGGATGCGATTCGACTTTTGCCATGGGAAAGCATCCGTCAGACGGTCACTTTCTGATTTTTTCATGTTGAATAATTATTTTTTTATTTTTTTTTTTTTCTTTCTTTGTTTAGTGTTTATTGTTTAAGATAGATATAAGTTAGTTTAGCCAGTCAATAAATAAATTGCACGACAGTTAGACCTCCCTCAGCACTTTTTGCCTCACCATTGCGTCCACAAGCAGGAGTAAAACCACAAAATTACGCGTAGTGTTCGATGGTTCTGCCAAAACAGCGTCTGGAATATCACTAAATGATGCGCTAATGGAGATTCGTCATCTGGTAAAGAAGCTACTTTCGAAAGGATGTTTTCCCATACGTAAATGGTGCTCAAATGAAGTCGCTGCTTTGGAAGGCGAGTCTGAGGCGGATCGCGAAAAGTTCCTTACTTTTCACGACGGGACAGAGGTCACTAAAGCCCTTGGTCTAGTCTGGTATCCCACCACGGACAACCTTCTGTTTAGTATCGCTCACGTCGCAGCCGCCGCAGGTCCAATATCGAAGTCCTGTCTATGCTAGCTAGGTTCTACGATCCTTTAGGACTCATCTCTCCTATTATCAAAAAGGCAAAAATATTTATGCAGTCGTTATGGAACGAAAATCTCAATTTGGACTGGGACGAAAGTTTGCCCCAGTATCTTAATACGACGTGGAACGAGCTAACTTCGCAGTTGTCGATAGTCAACAACTTAAAATTTCCACGTTACGTGCTTCGACAGCAAGCCAGACTAGAAATGCATACGTTTTGTGATGCGAGCCAGGCAGCATATGGTGCGTGTGTATACATGCGTTCGGAAGCTCTTGGTATTGTGCAAAGTTATCTCTTATGCTCAATGTCCAGGGTCGCACCCTTGAAAAGGATGACTATCCCTAAGCTTGAGCTATCGGCTGCCTTCGTATTAGCTGAACTAGTTTCCACCATTATCGGTCCCAGCAAGCAGTCCTTACCACCAAAAGCACGATGAGGGAGCATATCATGGAAAGTTTGCCTGCGGATCACGTTAGGACGATGATGGATATTAATTTATCCCGGTGGCGACGAAGCTCAGTTACCGACAGCTTGCAAAGGCTGACGGCCTAATTGCCGTGCCCTATAAAGCAATGCTTAAAGAGAGCGAGAGAGCGCGATAAAGGCGAGAGTAAAACAGCTCGGGCTGCCGCTAAGTCGAGTGCGAAGATCGAAAGAAGTGATATAAAGAGGCGAAAGAACACCGCTGCCGTGCATAAGCATATGCGGGAACAATCAATTTTACAGTGGGCATTGTAAGTTACAAACAATAATCTGAATTTACTTTAAGCCGCACCACTGACTATAATTTGTAATATTTAGACAACGTCATATTGGGGTGGGAAACCCGACATACTCCCCCCGTTCGCTTGCCCACTCCATCTTACACTCGGTCATCCTGATTAGTCATCAGTCCCTGATGACCATGCGTCGTTTTCTATAGAAAAACTCCATATTTTCATGTTGTCGTTGCAGCTCGGAAATCTCTGCGTAGATGCTCCTGGGATCCACAATTATAGCAGTGCTGCTTCCTCTCATAGTTGGTGTAATTGGGCTTCTTTACGAACGGCTGAGTCTTTCTTTTTCAGGGTCAAACCATCATTGGCCTAGAGTGTTCTTTCGTAGATTTCATATTTCTCTTTCAGCTTCTTGTATGAGCTGCATCCATACTTGTAATCCGTTTTTAACTTCAATCCGTCGACAATGTATCGAATCACTGACTCCGTGTCTATTGTCCCACGCGCAGCAATGCGATTCATCTGAAGTGTATATTCGTGAAAACTTTCATTGTTAGTTTTCACTCGCACAGACAACTGATTGTGAATTTCGGCGCTGCATAAACGATCACACTCGAACTCTTGTATAAGTTGCTGACGTAACTGACCGTACTCATACACTGCCGTGGACTCGAGAAAAAGAACGGCTGTACATGTCATTTTTGCACGGGCTTGGACGTATTTCTGTTTGTCGTTTAGTCCTGCTGTACCGACATTTTTTCTGCGCTGAAGTCTGGAATAACTTTGGAAAATGTTCCACTACCAGCTTTGCATCATTTCTCTTGTCCATTTCATCAGCAATAATTTTCATCGAGAGAAGTTGAACTAGCTGTTGGAGTGTCTGTGATTTTCTTCTAGGCTTGTTGAATTCATCGCTGTGTTGTTTTGACGATTGTCTCTGCCTGCCCCTGATCCACTCGGGTTTTCGTTTTTCTGCATATTCTCGGCTGGTACACTCTTATTTTCCATTATAATTCTGCTGCGCAAAACTCTTACGTCTGCCGGCTTGAAACAACAACCCTTTTTCTCGGTTGCTCTTTGCACTCACTAGCTGTCTCTTTTCCTCTGCTGGCGCAGTTGTTTTGCACAAAAGTCGCCGGTTTTTTCTTCTGTCTCGCTTCCTCTGCTGACGACTTCTAAGACATGCGGCACACGACTGTTTATCTGTCTCGCTCTATATGCGACACTTGAACTTTCTTGTCACTTTACACTGGCAGTACGCGACCGGTTGAGCCCCCAAATGTAAATTATATATTATATAATTATATTATTATATATATTATATTATATTATATAATTATATATATTATATTATATTATTAATTATATTATTTAGGATATAGTTTATTAATATTATGAAATCGCGCTAGACAGGTAAATACAATATAACTGGGCTTTAAAATGTCACGGATTGTTCTCGGCTTATTTTCTGCTGCTGCTGCTGATTTATGTCTTTTCAGTGCTTCGATTCTCTTCCGACTGTATCTTCTTTCTGCTGCTTTGCTTCTTTTGCTGCTTCTCTGCTGTTACTCTGCTGCTTATCTGCTGCTACTGCTGTTACTAACAGTGCTTCTTCAGTGCTTGCCCACTCCATCTTACATGTATGGTAATCTATGAGACCGTCAGCATCTCTGCGTTGTTGGCGAATTCAATTTGGGGTCGTTGGGGTTGACCGCCGATCCGCAGTCGTCGGCTATGATGCCGAGCAATGTGCAGTTGCAGCATGAAGTCCTTTTTTCGGATTATTTTTTTTAGAATGGGCTCAACCCAAATTAATAATTTTTTTAATAGGTTAAATAAGATTCTAGATTTAGTTTTTGTTAGAGCGGATATTGATTGCCGCGTTGCATGTTGCGAGCTGCCTATTGTAGAATGTGACATGCATCACGTGCCATTGATATTCTCAGCTAATTTCTATAGTTACTCCCCCTTAAGTGAACCTGATTCTGAATATTTTTTCACAAATGTAAGCCTGAATGCTATACGGGATGACATGCTAAACGGGGGCCTCAGTTCTCTCGCATCCCAGTGCTGACACTTCTTAAATTATGTTCCATAATCGCATTCATCAAATTGTTGATAATAACGCATCCAGAAGAGTGCATGGTTCCTTTAGGCTGCCGTTATATACGAAGGGTCTGGTGAGATACAAGAACCTGCAAAGTAAGTTTTTTAGTCCTATGGATTGGGCGAGGTATATGCAGCATAAGCGGGAGTTATCTTTTTTAACCAAATTTTTGTATAACTAATATATTGTTGAATATATGTTGAAAGGGGACTAAAACTAAATCCCAGGTCGTTCTGGCGTTTTATTAATTCCAAAAGGTCGACGAGCGCTCTTCCCTCAGCCATGAATCTTGGTGATGTGAGCTCAAATACTAATACTGGCATAGCAAACCGTTTTGCGTATTTTTTCAGCTCTAACTTTGAGCCATGCGCTGCTTGGCATGTTTCGGATGTCTTGGACTACATCCCTTGGGTGGTCAATATTGGCACACTTAATGTATCGGAGGCGGACATTTTGGGGACAATCGCTGATCTCGATAATTCAAGTAAACTGGACAGTGGTGGCATCTCTGCAATCCTGCTTCGCAGTTGTGATGAACCCCTTAAAATTCTCTTCGCGAATTCTTTGTCAACGGGTCGGTTTAAGGGAAAGTGGAAAGCTGCCAAGATTACGGCTGTTTTCAAGAAAGGTGCTAAGAATTTCATCTCAAACTACAGACCAATTGCCAAACTTACCTATATTTCCAAACTTCTTGAGCGGATCATTGCCAAAAAGGTCACTTTCCTGTTGAAGTCTAGCCCACATCAGCATGGTTTTATGCCGGATAGATCAACGACCACCAATCTCACTGCCTTCAGTCCTTTTCATGCTTTTGAAATGCATTCCCAAGTTGATGTTGTGTACACACAATATACAAGCCGTCAGTTTAAAGGTGGAGAAGTTTAACTTCTCTTATGCCAGGGATGTAGCTTCATTCAAAATAGGCGTCTCCCCGACTCATTTTGACACCATTTGCTCTGCCAAATTTTGGCCAGAGTACATGGTGGTGAAGGAGTTTAAGGCAAAGAAGAAGAGTAGGCCCCCAATAACTCCTAATACTAATTAGGCCAGTGCTCCATCCTCATCTTCTCAGTCCACCCATCCAAAAAACTAACTTCCTCTCTCTTAATCACCTACCAGAATGTTAGAGGCTTGCGTAGTAAGCTCAGCACTCTGTATCGGGATAGCATCGCATTTGCATCCCATGTAATTGTGTTTACAGAGACCTGGTTAAAACCGGAAATTCTTAGTTCTGAAGTTTTGGCAGGTCGGTACACAACCCTTAGAAACGACCGTTCGTCTCGACGTGCAGGTGGGGTTCTGATTGCAGTGGACTCTAACTTCACGTCGGAACATTTTACAGTCCAGTTTCAACAAGAACTGGAATTCCTGTGTGTAAAACTGATTCTTCCCACTCTTTCAGTTTTTATTAAATGCTCGTATATTCCACCTTCTTCGGATATCGAAATTTACGAGCAGCACTTGTCCGCCTCAAACGCTGTTTCTTCATCGCTATTTGATAAAGATCATATGATAGCTCTTGGTGACTTCAACTTACCAGGAACTGTTTGGTCTTCGGTAAACGAGTCTAATAACCTAGTGCCCATGTCACGACATAACTTTATAGACGGCTTACTCGACTTATCCCTGTCTCAAGTCAACCATGTGAAAAATTCCCTGGGTCGATTGCTTGATCTGTGCTTTGTAACGGATCCGACCATAGCGTTGTTAACCCGAGTCTCTCCGCTCACTATACCTGAAGACGCCCCACATCCTACATTTGAAGTGTCGCTCGATATAGGATCGGTCGGGTAGGCTACCTCGATGTGTCCGCTGCTTTCGTAAAGCCGAGTTTGCGAAGCTTAATAACCTCATTAGGGATTTTGATTGGTTCGCTTTGTATTTGTGCACTGATGTTACGATATACACAAACATTTTCTACGATGATCTGGGATTAGATCTGGGAAGCCCCCTTGGTTTACCAAAGAGTTATCCAGTCTAAAAAACTTAAAATCAAGACTTTAGAAAAAATTTCAAGAAGTTGGCCCTCCTTTTTCTCTCTCTCGCTATGTAATGGCTCGGTCAAACTTTTGAGTTCTTAATTCCCAGTGCTATAAGAACTACCTATCTAGATGCAGGATACGTTTTTCTCAGGACCCTAAGTAGTTTTACAGCTTCGTAAACAGTAAGCGTAAATCGTACGCTCATCCATCCTCGCTATCATTTCTTAATACGTCGGCAAATACTGATCAGGCAATGGCCGATCCTTTTGCCCAATTCTTTCAAACAACCTATTCACAGGAATGCTACTCCGGGCAGCCGTACCCATACGGTTTACCGAGGTCGAACGGCACCTTCAGTCCCTTGCTAAATGCAAGCTGTCTGCTTCTTGATCTCCGGAAAGTTAAGCCGGTGTTTTCACCGGGTCCGGACGGAGTTCCCGGCTGTGTACTTAAATACTGCGCCGAGTCTCTGTGTGGACCGTTGCTTAAACTATTCAGCCTGTCCATTAACTCTTCATGCTTCCCCTCCATATGGAAGGAGTCGTTCATTATTCCTCTCCATAAGAAAGGTAGTAAGTCTGACGCGAAGAACTACAGAGGTATATCAAAGTTATCCGCAATTCCTAAAGTGTTTGAGAAAACTCCGCAAACTCCGCACCTGCAGCATCTTTGCAGATCACTTATATCTCCTGCCCAGCATGGATTTATAAGGCGGAGATAAACAACCACTAATTTATTGGAGTTCACCTCCTTTATCATTAAAGGCTTCCAAGGTAATCTACAGACGGTTGTCATTTACACAGATTTCAGTAAAGCATTCGACTCTGTAAACCACACTCTCCTAGCGCACAAACTTGACCTTTTAGGGTTTCCACCCAATCTCTTGAGATGGATTTCTAGCTTCCTTTGTTCCAGGTCCCAAAAAGTCCTCTTCAAAAACTCCCTGTCTTCACCCGTTATGGTTACCTCGGGCGTACCGCAGGGCAGCCATCTAGGCCCCTTACTCTGAACATTCTTTATAAATGACCTGCCTTCGGTATTATTATACTCACGAGTACTTATGTATGCGGATGATGTTAAGCTGTGTGTCCAGTTCAAGGACAGCTTATCTCACTCCAGGTTGCAATCCGATCTTAATAGCTTTCAGTCATGGTGTTGTGCAAATTTTTTATACTTTAATGCTTCGAAATGTAAAGTAATGACATTTCATCGCTCCAGCGCCTTTCTGGCTCCTTACACACTAGGCGGGGGTTCTCTCGAGAGAATTACCCTAAATGATGATCTTGGTGTTCTTTTAGATCCCAAGTTAAAGTTTTCTGAACACATTTCTATCATGGTAAATAAGGCCATGGGCGTGCTTGAGTTTATAAAGAGGTGGTCAAAGGAATTTGACGACCCCTAAATAACAAAGACTCTCTATGTATCGCTTGTTCGTCCGATTTTAGAATATGGTTCTTGTGTATGGTGCCCTCAGTACAAAGTACACCAGGACCGTATAGAATCAGTCCAGAAAAACTTTTTAATTTTCGCTCTACGCGGCCTCAACTGAAATGCAAGTGTGAGACTGCCGTCTTACTCTAGTAGATTGCTTTTAATAAACCTTCCATCCTTACTTAACCGTAGAAAAATGCTTGGTGTTATTTTTGTGCACAACTTGATCAAGGGTGACGTAGATAGCCCGGACTTGTTGAGCCGCATAAACTTCACTAATCCTGTTAGAAACACTAGAAACTATATGCCGTTGTTCCTTCCAATGTGTAGATCGAATTATTCCTTGCATGAACCTTTTAGAGTTTTATGCTCGGATTATAATTCCCTCTACCACATCATATCTACAACTAATTCCCTTCCTCTTCTTAACACACTATTACTCACACACCTTTCTCGTAATTAGAAATTGGAAGTGTACGATAGTTTTAATGCATGCTTAGTTCCTTTAGTAAGATTAGTTCTAATTTTCCTCTTATACTAGTCTAATATCTATCTTTCCTGCATGATCGCAGTCGGTTGGGCGGGAGGAGGGCTGCGTTTCGGCCTGGGATTCGCGCGTAACAGCATTCGGCTGGTGTCCCATGGGCCACTTGATGGTGCAGTCATTGCACGTCTACGTCCAAACAGGCTCCAAGGCAATGCGGATATCTCCCCGGAGGAGAAATCCAAGCTAGCTTGGTTCGAGCTAAAGGTGGAGGAGGGCCGTAGATACTACGCAAGGTTGCCTCAAATGAGAGCTTCCACTAGTGAACACGCAAATAAGGTGGAGGAGTTGCTAGCTACCAAGAGGCAGCGCTCGACCGACAATACCGCCACCCCGGCAGGCAAGCGGCAGCGCGGGCCCAAGAGAGCGGAACCACCAACACCGAAAACAACGAAGCAGAGGTCGGTCAATGCTACAAAGTTCAGTGATGTGTCCAGGAGACACCTGATTGTAGCTCTCATCGACAGACGTGATGAGAACGGGAAGATGACGGCGGCGCAGTGGAAACTGGTCCACGCGCGGCTCGTCGGCTCCCTGCTTGCACGGATGGAGGAAGACCATACAGTGCCCATGCCCACTTTTGATGGCGCTGGGTGGCTAAATGGGGTCAAAATCCTGAAATGCAATGACGACCCGACGCTGAGGTGGCTGACGCAGACGGTCTGCAAACTGGAGGCGTTGTGGGAGGGGGCTAAGCTGGAGGTGGTGGACAGGGAGCTAATCCCGTCCATACCAAAGGCGAAGGTACTCTTCCCCATCGTCATCCAAGGAGACTGCGCGCTGAAGCTCCTTCAGCGGCAGAACCCTGACATACCAACCGCAGACTGGAAGGTACTGTACCCTGCAGGCAGGCGAGGTGGAGAAGGACTTCGGTCTGGACACCATTGTGGAGGCCGCCCAGGGTCTGGCGCTAGAAGACTCCCAGGAAGTCAACCCGTCGTATGCAGTTGAGCCAGCCGCCCATGACACTAAGTGTGCTGCAACTCAGCTTGCATAAAAGCAAGGTAGCATCGGCGGAGCTCCTTATAGCCATGGAGCAAGGGCCCGCTGACATAGCTTTGGTCCAGGAGCCCTGGATTGCGTCAGGCAATACAGTGGCCGGACTAAAGTTCGCAAATTACAACTCGTTCTACCCAACATCGGTAAGCAGGAATAGAACCGTCGTACTAGTACGAAAGGGAATCCACGCTTACCTTATGTCTCATTACAGCACAGACGACCTGACAGTAGTGATGCTGGAGAGTGAAGAGAAGCGCCTTCTGGTAGCCTCCTGCTACATGGCACACGACAGGCCCGCACCACCTGAAGAACTAAGGAGTCTGGTGGAAGAAGCCGACTCCAAAGACCAACAACTCAGCATTGGTACGGACGCCAATGCCCACCACAGTGTGTGGGGAAGCCCCGATATCAATGACCGAGGTGAGTCACTCCTAGACTTTATATTATCAAATAACATAGATGTAGCAAACGTGGGAGAGGACTACACATACGTAAGTCCCACCTCGTAGTCCACCTGGACTGGACGGAATATTCCCAGCCATGTTGCAAGCGACCAGAGAGACGATCATCCCATGGCTTTTCGCAATATACTCGGCATGTCTAAGCACAGGCTATATCCCTATCCAATGGAGAACAGCTAGAGTTAACAGCCATGTTAGTCCCAAGGACTACAGACCGATAAGCCTGACCTCATTTATGCTAAAAGCACTGGAAAAGCTGCTGGATGGACACATCAGGAAGGAGGTGGGAGAACTGATGTCAGCCAACCAGCTTATACCAAAGGGAAATCGGTGGAAACAGCTCTACATTCGCTAGTAGCGACCATCGAGAAGGCCCTCAAAAATAAAAAGTATGCACTGGGAGTATTCGTAGATATATCCGGAGCATTTAACAAAGTAGCCACGAACGGATCGTCTTGAAGCGGACCACATACACCCAGCAATCGACCTATGGATAAAGAACCTCCAGAGTTGTAGACGGGTGCAATCAGAGTGGGGCACCGATTCCACGGTAAAGGGAGCGCACAGAGGCACACCTCAGGGTGGAGTCCTGTCGCCCCTCCTGTGGAATCTGGTGGTCGACGACCTCATCAAGAGATTCGAGAGGAAGGCCCCCAAAATAACAGCTTATGCAGACGACATAAGCATAATTATTACGGGTATGTCCATCGACCCTCAACTCCATAATGAACCGAACACTCAGGGAGATATGCGAGTGGGCGGACGAAGTAGGACTCGAGACGGACCTCATCCTCTTTACAAAGAGGTACAAGGTACCGGCATGGATCCCCCCAAAAATCATCCAAACAAGGCTAACCCCGAAAACACAGGTCAAATACCTCGGCACAATACTGGATAGCAAACTAGCATGGAAACCCAATATAATGGAAAGGGTGAAGAAGGCCACCATTGCGCTTTATGCATCCAATGCTTAGCAGCACATGGGGCCTGTCACCCACCCTAATGCATTGGATCTACATCTCGGTGGTGCGACCAACTCTGCTGTATAGAGTCCTAGTGTGGTGGCAAGAAACTAAAAAGAAGATGTACCACAAGCTTATGGAAAGGACCCAGCGACAGGCTCTGCTATGTATCCCAGGGGCGCTGTGGTCAACCCCAACTATAGCACTCGAAACCATACCAGGAATCGATCCCCTCGACATCCACGCTCGGCTGCGGGCAAAGCAGCACAGCGACTGATTGCATCGGGGAACATGTCACCCCAAGGATACGGGCACAGTTCAATTGGGAGGGACATGACCAGTCATCCAGACTACATGACCCCCCATATTTGCCTCGAGGTCAAAACTAACACATTTATGGGACCCGAAGACTGGAAAAAAGGACGGGACCAGACTCAACACCGCAATATATACACTGACGGCTCCAAGATGGACGGAGGAGTAGGAGCGGGTTTATATTGCACAAACCCCGAAATAAGGGTGTCATATAAGCTACCGGACCGATGCAGCATATTCCAGGCGGAAGTTTTCGCCATCAAGAAGGTAGCAGAGGTCGCTCAGCTCAGCTAACAGAGCGACCACACAACGTGGTGAACATATTCGTCGACAGCCAAGCGGCGATTAAATCCATGCAGTCGTTCGCAGTTAGTTCCAGAAGTATCCTGGCAAGCAGGGAGGCGCTAGACTCACTATGCACGACCAAGTCAGTGCGAATCTACTGGGTTCCCAGCCACCAGGGCATCGAAGGAAACGAGGCTGCGGACGTTTTGACTAAGGAAGGCGTCGGGCTGACGAACGAAAGAACTTAAAATCTCCTATCTCCCTTAGAACTTTACAAAGCGATCTAGAGAAGCAGGCCGCTCTACAAACCAAGAACAGATGGAGGAACACAACCACCTGTGGAACCTCGAGAATCATGTGCAAGGAGCGCAACGGAAAACTAGCTCACTATCTACTGCATCTTCCACGGAAAGACTGTAGACTGCTAGTGGGAACACTCACAGGTCACTGTCTGGCTGCGGCGCACGCAGCCAAGCTAGGCATCACCAACAGAGACAGCTGTAGGAAATGTGATGAACCCGGGGCTATCGAAACCCTGGAACATCTCATCTGCAACTGCCCGGCTCTCTCACGGGCAAGGATAAGATACCTTGGCGTACCAGAGATGGCATCACTAGAAGATGCCTCCAATAGGACGCCCAGGGAATTACTTGCCTTTGCTAAACACACCTCAATACTCGAGGACTTCCAAACCTCACCAATACCCCCGTAAAAGTCCATTTACATCCGGAAAACTAAGGGCCATACTTGCCTATGATATTCGGGGGACCCGGGACGTCCGGGTTAACCTAACCTAACCTAATACATACATACAGGGAGGTTCAGGGTTTCATTTACTTTTGCGTTTTATTTTTTCAACCAAGTCGTTTACTTTTCATTTTAAAGAGCTCCCTCTTTCACGTTTTCTTGTTATCGCTATGCTTCATTTTCTCATGGATTCTGGTAAACAAAAACAGCTGATCTGGTTTTTTTGATGCCTTTTATTTTGTTTTTAAGCAAAACGACGGTAGAGAGTGCTCGATTTGCGTAGATCAAGATATCTGAGATGAAATACTTGTGTATTTAATATTTCTGACAAACTGTGAGTAACAGCATGCAAATTGAAAATTTAGTTGCTAATGATCAAAAAATTAATTGTTGCACTTACATTTTGAATTACATTTGCGGGAAACATCAGCCTTCAGCAAACTGTTATGCGCACGTTTTGTAGTATTCTTTTGTGCTGTTATGCGCAAATATGTATTTTTGCCAGTTCAGATAAACGAATCGATCTTCGTTAGCTTTTGCCACAAATCCGAAAAGGGAATTTGCCCTGAATAATTTTTTCTGAGGCAAATTAGAGGGTTGGGTTACAAAAAACTTATTTATAAAGAAGTCACAATCAAAATTTCCATAGTAATGGTGTCAAATTTATCTCAATGGACCATTAAGGCATCTTTTTTCCTTTTGCAATAAATATTCGTTTTGTTGTATAAAAACCCGTTTACTTTTCATTTCACGCCAATTTATGTGAATTCAAAAGTAAATGAAAAAATGTATGTGAATATGAAACCCGGAACCTGCCTGATATTCAAGCTTCCAAATATATAAGCAGAGTGGTTTTACTTTGGTTTGTTTGTTCTTGCCGGAGGCTAACCTACACGTACCTCTATATTTCTTTTATTCTTGTAAAATAAGGGTATTTTCTGTGAAAAATGAAATCGATATTTTCTATTGAATAAGCAACAATAATCTGGCCACACTGCCTTGTATGTACGTATAATGTAATGTACTCATTTTATTCTCACTCTCAAATAAATATTCAACCGAACCACTACGCGTCTCTCAAATAAACCCAATATATTTCCAACATTGATTATGGGCCCAGAGTTCGTTGTTTTGGTTTTATAACTGACTGGAAAGCGTCTGTCGTGTCGGTTGTGCTAAATTGTCACAAGTAAGTATCGTATGCGAATTAACACGGAACAATTAGCCAACATGAATTTGTCAAATCAAATCGAAAAACTTCATGAGAACAATTACGGTGTGTAGAACATGGCCATGAAAAGTGTCCTCGTAATGTCAGACTTATGGGATGTAGTATGTGGAAAAAAGATTGGAGAAGATGACGCATCTGTTCAGAAATGGGAAAAATTGGATCAGAAAGAAATGGCGTACACAACCTTAAATACTAAGGCATCGCAGTTTGTGCACATAAAGACGTGCGTAATATCTGAAGCTATGTGGAAAAAAATTAATGGAGCTTCCCATGCCAAAAGGCACCATTCAGAAAGTGCAACTTTATCAAAAACTAATTCGACTAAATGTGCAGCAGGTCGATGATGTGTCCGCTTATGTCAATTCTTTTGTAGAGACAATTGAAAAATTGGCAGAATTGGATATAAAACTCAACGACGAGCTAAAAGTGATTATGTTACTGAGCAGTTTGCCCGATTCATGGAAAATTTTGTAGTCGCGATTGAAACGCGTGACTAGTTGCCAAAATTTAAAACTGTTGAAGTAAAAATGATAGAAGAAAGCACTAGAAAACAGGAAAAAGCAGAACGCGAAAATCATTCGACCACACAAGCAGTATACACACATACACAGCGCAGGTCGCGAGAAGACGAGAATGTCGAGAAGAGCGGAACAAAGAACGAAGGGAACATAGGCGCAAAGCAGCAATCCAATGGAAAATGTTTCAAATGTGAAAAAACTCGTCATCGAGCAAGCGAGTGCAGATCCAAGAAAAAGGGTAGCAAATCAAGTGGACAAAGAGAACAGGCAAGCAGTTTAATGCACTGTTTTGTCGGAGAGCAGCAAAAGAGAGTTTGGTGCGTAGATAGTGGCGAAACATCTGACATGTGTTGCGATCGTAACATTTTCTTTAACTATCTTGAGAAGGAAACATCGATAATGTTGGCTACAAATAAATTTGTCTCATCACCCGGATCAGGCAATGTTAAAATTCAAAGTAAAAATAGGATAATTAACTTGCAAAATGTGTTATACGTCCCTGAATTACATATGAATTTTTTCTCAGTGAGCACAGCAGCTAAATTCAAGAATTTCACTACATTTATTGGAAAAGTGGCACTGAGAGAAAGAGAAACCATTATAAAAGCCAAGCGAGAAAACAACTTGTATGTGTAAAAACAGTGCTCAGAAAAAAGTGCAGTTTGTTTGTTGAGCACAGTTTTTCCGGCAAAGAAGTGGAATAATAGATTTGGCCACCTTAATTTCCAAGATTTAAAACAGCTAATCGACAAGCAGCTTGTTCATGGCATGAGCGTTGAAAAAGGTTAACAGAAGTTAAATCGTACAACGAAGCAAGTGCTTGAGCTAGTGCACACAGATGAATGCGGCCCAATTAATGTAAAATCGATCGGTGGCAATTGCTATTTTGTGACATTTATTGGTGACTACTCGCGCAAGATATTTGTTTACATTATGCACGCAAAAAGCCAAGTTTTTGAAAAAATTCAAAATGTTCAAAAGTTTTGTGGAATGCCAAACGGGCAACAAAATAAAGACTGTGCGCAGCTATAATGGAACAGAGTATGAAAACAAGGATTTTTCTGATTTTTTGAACGAGTTCGGCATTCAAAGGCAATTGACGGTTCCCTACACCCCTCAGCAAAACGGTGTAGCCGAGAGAGCCAATCGAACAATTGTAGAGATGGCAAAGAGTATGCTTATCCATGCAAATCTGGATGAGTTCTTGTGGGCAGAGGCTGTTACTACGGCAGTTTACATCCGCAATAGATGCCCCACAAAGGCCTTAAACGGCATTACACCATTCGAAGTCTGGAAAGGACGCAAGGACGCTTTGCCAGTAATCGCATATTCAAGGACTATTGGATATACGTATGGCCGTCCAGTCAGCACACCGCTCGACCCAGGTTATCTAGTTGGCTGCATTGACGATAATTGTGTCAAGGTAAATATAACACAATATCAGTCATTAATTGGTTCTTTTATATATTTAGCAGTCTTGAGCCCACCGGACATTTTTCAGGCAGTAAGTAAACTGTCGCAACAAAATACTGATCCCCATGCAGAACACGAGATTGCTGCAAAACACATTCTAAGGTATCTGGCTGGTAAAAAGAATTTGGGCATCACGTATCGCACGTGTGGCGAACCAGTAAGAGGATTCGCAGATGCAGATTTGCCCATGACAGACTCGATAGAAGATCTTATAGTGGCTTCGCATTCTTCCTAGCAGGCAGGGCTACAACTAAGCAAACTGTTGTCGCATTGAGCAGCACTGACGCTGAATACATATCTCTATCTATGGCTGCTAAGGAGGCCGTTTATTTACGAAGACTTCTGAACGAGATTGGTTGGTCAACTGTTGCAGAGCCGCTAACCATGTATGGCGACAACATAAGCTCGGAGCATATTGCCCAAAATCCGGTACACCACAAACGCATCAAGCACATTGATATTAAGTATCATTTTGTTCGCGAAAAAGTAGAATGTAATGAAATAATACTGGAATACGGCAGTGTTGCAGATCTACTGACAAAATGTTTAAGCAAGCAAAAGCACGACGACTTTGTTAAATTACTTGGAATGACAAAGTTAAACATGCGTTAGTTTAAAATGGTTATATGTAGCTTAAGAAGAAGTGTTAAAAATGTAATCGATATTTTCTACTGAATAAGTAACAATAATCTGGCCTGTATGTACGTATAATGTAATGTACTCATTTTATTCTCACTCTCAAATAAATACTCAACCGAACCCCTACGCGTCTCTCAAATAAACCCAATATATTTCTAACATTTTCGATAGTCGAAAAAGTGGACAAAATATTCGTTTCATTCTCTAAGTTATCTAAAAACGAGTACACTGTGTGTAACGTCCGTATGGGAAATTAGGGTTTTCCAAATTTAACTGTTAGAATTTTAATAATTTTGATTTCCAAACTAGCTTAATAAACAGAGATTTTTATGCACTTGAATCTGGTGAAAAAAAAATAATACCTTTATTACACTTATTTTTGAAAAATATGAATGGTAATTTGTGTAACGTCCGTAACGGCATGAAAAACTAAACAAATTTATTTTAATATTATGAGTGTATGTGTAAGTATGTGTTTTTAATGGATTTTCTCCTTCTGAATCAGAATCTGGGCTTTAAATTACTCTAGGTTGCCGAGAATCCGCAAAACTTTTCCTCAAATAAACAAAAAGTTTGTTTGAATTACATCGCATTACATCCCCCAATCTGGAATTCTCGGTAGACTCATGCTTCCACATGTAATTTACCTTTTTAAAGCTGATTCTATTTTAAGAATTATCAGCTTGAGCTTGCATGAACATATTGCGGGGTCTATTAAGTACAAGATTAAATGTTAAACAGCTAAATACAAAAAAAAAAAAATACAAAAATATATATATATATATATATATATATATATAAACTAATATAAGAGTAAGTAATGTAAGTAATTTAGTAAGTATCGAATTCATAATTTCAAGGTTAAAAGGATTTTTAATTGCATGAACATTCTTTATTTGCACCATCTGTCTTGATGGAAGGTGACAAGATTTTGAAACAAACTTAATTTAGTGTTATATCCCAGGAGTCTTCACACAAAATCTCTTTTCTCTAGCTTTTATGGTCTCTGCGAGCTGGGCGTCAAACAAGACGGACAGACAGACATGTATCGGCCTATATAGTGCTCTATCGTCTTCCTCGAGTTCCAGGTAAATTCTTTGAGGGAATATATACTCGAGGCGAAATTAAATTTACTACTTATGATAGTTTTCTAAAGTTGTTACCTGGCACGAAACTTGTTTAGTTGCATTTAAGTAACAGGCATAGGCATCTCGTAGCTGACCGCAGCTCTCATAAAGAATTCCCAAATTTGTCCAAGCTTCCTTGTGGTCTTTATCTAATTGCACAGCACATATGTAAGCCTGAAGTGCATCCGTCGGTTGATTTTGTTGTTGATATAAAACGCTTTAGATGTTATTCAGTTAAATTGTTGGTACAAAAAAATTGAAATTATCATAATTTTTACCCAATCGAGCACCAAGTATCCGCATTTCCTTCACTTTTTTCTACAGAATTTCGATATGCCAGAAAGGCATCATGGACCTTATTTATTCCTGCGTAACATCTGCCCAATAAGTATAATGACTGGCCACTTTTTGGATCAGCATCAATAGACTTTTGAAGAAAAATCAGTGCACTTGATTCACGTTCTTTTTTTTCGCCTAGGCATTCTACGCAGTGGTACATCCAACCTGCAAATATATAATCAAATTATTTAAAAATACCAAAAACTTAAAAACAGTGTGTTTTCACAGAATGATGCTGATCAAGAATACAGTGGCGAGCATGCATGGATACATGTTCATCACTTTGCAATGTTCAAAATGTTCAAAAACGACCCAATTCTTGTGATTTTTTTTTTATATAAAATTTTTAATTATATGAAAACAAAATAAACCAATAATTTCAATTAAAAGAGATCGGGTTCCTTAATAGTTTATAGTTTTTCCAAAAAAAAAATCAATGTATCCAACTTTGAACGTTTTGCAATTTTTTAAATCATTAATTTCAGTTGCAATCCAAACCTCAATGAGCAAATCCGTGTACCTATTGCAGCGATTAACAAAAATCCACAGCAGCAAACGCTTATTAGCAAACTGCACTCTGATGACAAACAAACAAGCGCACAAATTTACACAAACGCATAGTTCCCATAGATGTCACGGCAAGGGAATACAGAACATTAAACTCCTGAAAAGGCCTAATTAAATCCAGGGAACTCATTAACATTCCAGAAAGTGAAATACTAAGCGAACTTAAATCTCAAAATTTTAATCTCAAAAAATGAAAGCAATAACCGGCCAAAACAACCTTGACATTCGCAACCCCTAATCTTTCTGATAAAATAATGATCGACTACGAAATAATACGTGTTATAACATACATACCACAACCCCTACGCTGCAAAAAATGCCTTCGTTTCGGACATACAACACATATTTGCAAACAAGATTAACCCACATGCAACAAATGCTCAAAATCACACACATCCCGAAGAATCATGCATCGCAAAACCCAATATATAACAATCGCTACACCCAATCAACCAGCCAAACAACATACGCCCACACACTGACCAACCCACAACCTAACAAACTCGCAATCAACACGGAACCCAATGAATCAATAAAAACACCCATCATCACCCAAAAAGCAACCGAAATGAACGCGAACGCGTTCGCGACTTGTAGATCCAGTATAGTTAGGTATATACAGAAAGCCTTAAGTGTGCAACAAGAACACATGATGGATGATTTGGTTGAAATTTTGAATTAGAATATCGAGGAGACAATTCAGAGGCAGCTGGCTGCTCTCAATCTAAACAACGCCGTACAATCTGTAGGGAATTGTGAGACTGGGAATAGGCAATACGGCTTACGCGCTTCTTTGGCAGGAAACACCTCAAATAATAGTAGTAGTCGATGTAGGTCAAATGCACAGATAGCACCAGAAAAAGCAGCAAGCATAATTCAAAATTGGTGGATAAAGTTTGACGGTTCGAAGAACTGTATGAGAATGGAATATTATATTCCGAATACGCTCTTTAACTGAATAGATCTTTAATAATGATTATCAGCTACTTTGTGATCACCAGTATCTCTTGTTTGCTGATAAGGTTAGGAAGTTCAACCGGAACAATACTAATCTTTATTGAGAAAACTTTTGTGTCGAGTTTCAGAAACGATTTGAAGATGCTGAAACGGATCTTGACATATGGGAATCGAAGACAAGGTAAAAGCGAATGTTTTGATGATTATTAATGCGCAATAGAGGATCTGCAGATAGACTTCAGCAAGGCATGTGGAACCGAAGGTGCCAAGTCAAGAAGTTCTAGCGATTCAACGTATGCCTTCAAACCTAATATGTTGGAACTGTGAAAAGCTGGTCATCGATTTGATCGATTGCTTAGAAAAGCATTCTACCACTAGTTTAAGTTTTTCGAAAATTATTATTTTGTTATATTTTGATGCGTTACTGTATAGACTTTCAAGTAAAATTATTAAACATAAAAGAAAACTTTCGAAGAAAATATGTCGTTTCTATTATTTTTTCCACCACTGTATACCAAAAACTATTTAACGAAATAAAGCACAAACTAAAAACCACAAATTTATCTACACCGACGGATCTTAACAAAACTCCAGTACAACATACGCAGTCGCCACAGAATCAGACATATTAAAATACGGTAGTATACTAACATACTCTTTAATACAATCAGCCGAAATTAGAAGTATCCTTGAAGCAGAACAATTACTATCAAAACAGAGAGGCAAGTTTGTAATCTGCTCCGACTCGCTTAGCGCAATCGAGGCAATAGTCAACACAAACAACTACAACACATACCCAGCCACCATCCGGATCACTCCTCACAGCACATAATCCAAAAATAAAAATTCTGTGGACACCAGGTCACAGCAATATTAAAAGAAATGAGCTGGCAGACAAAACAGCTAAATCGGCATTAAAAATGCCACTTATTTACACCGACAACCTAACCACAAAACACATAAACAGATTTCTAAAACTTTAACTGGCCCAAACCACAAACAACCTCATCACCAAGTGCAATACTTGGTATACAAATATTAACAACAACAATACACACACATCCCATTACTTAAACTTAATATATCAACAAACAAAGCGACTCGACCAAATAAAATTAACAAGACGCCGACTAGGACACTCAAACCTTATACACAAATACTACCTGAATCACACATCTTTACGAAACTGCCCCATCTGCCAGTCACATACAGTCACAACTTACACCAGCGGTCAGAGAAACCGCAAGAAATCGTCAAGGAATATTATTATTTTAGTTAACATTAATTAAATTGAATCAAAATAAAAGGTTAAAACTAAAAACTACATATCTGGACGTTACATATCCTTTATTTTAGATCATTTGACAAAAAAGAAGATATATTCAAATTTTGATAATTTTTAAATACATTTTTTTTTTAATGTAAGTCGATTTGTATTTTAGACATACAATTTTTTTTTTAAGAAGGAACAGGTAGTAGATCTTAAAATAATATATTTGTATAATGTTGCTCCTCCTCTGGCCTGAATAACCGCCATTATCCTTGACGGCATGGAATCAACCAGGACCTTAACTACCCAAACTACTGCAACTACCCAAAAAAACCAAAAATTTTCACGCATACACTTAACAGGCTGGTGTGTGTAGCAAAAACCCGAACATGCCTGATGGCAAAACCGGTTTAGTGCTTTACACTGAGAAAATTGTAGTTAAATTGTAAATGTTTCATGCTGAAACTGTAGTGTTAACTATAAATTGAATTGAAATAAAACAATAATAATACAATAATAAAAAAAACAGCTTCCTTTTGAAATTGGAAAAAATTTCAAGCGCTCATGTATGAGCGCGAAGATTTCACCATTGTACCAAAGACAATATAAACATTTTTGCTGTCTGGAATTCATAATGGAATTGATCGAAATAGATAGAGAATAAAGAGAGCGAACCGCTCTCTCGGCCTATACATGAGGCTGAGATTTAACTGTACGTGTGCACACATCCCTGTGGTTCTGAGGACCAGTCCAGGCCTAGCTATATCACTAGTCCGCATGGACCACCACTAGTACATGACCCACACATTTCAATGTAATTTCCCTATTCCATTTAACATGGGCATGTCATTGGAGTGGACATCTCCGCCGCTCTGCATCCATACGGACTGGTCCAGTCCAAGTCTAGACGGACTGGTCTATACGGACTAGTTCATGGCAAGTCGGACTTGACGGACTTGTCCATGACAAGTCTATACGGACTGGCAAGTCTATACGTGGCAAGTCTATACGGACTGGCACATTCATATTCCCACTGGCGCAGACCATTACTAGTCCATACAAAATAGTAAAAATTTGTATTCCTTTTTTTACAAAATTTAATTTATTGAACTTTTTGAGATCCGGAGGGCCCGTTTTTTCTGTAAAGCGATTGCCTTCCTCAATCCTTGTTCTCCCATGGGCTCTCCGATGGCCTTAAGAATGACGCCGTATACATTTGTTAGGTCCTTGAGCGACTTCTTCCCAAGGACACCATCATAATCTTCACCTGTTGGAAAAGTAAACAGATTATTAAAATGACAATGACTAATTATGTATATTTAAATATATGAATACAAGATTCTTACATAATCAGAGCGGCGACCCTTTTTCAGCTCTGCATCTAGAGCTGTCAGGTCAGCGCTGCTCGTCATCGGTAATTTTCCGCGAAGTTCCTGCACACCCTTCTTCTCTACGGCTGAAATGCAGTGAAATAATAAAATAAAACACAAATTTTCACAAATGCAGGGCCAAAAACAATTATGCATATGCTCTTTGATGCTAAATATCACTTTTACTTACCGATTATCTTTTATTAGGTTTAATTATTCGCGCACAGAAAAAACACACCGCAGCTCATTCACTTCTTCCAGTCAATGCAGCAGCAATCACCAAGAATTAATAGTCAAAGCAAAGCATAATACCTGTTGCCGTCTCGTTTCCACTCACGCTGCCGCTGCAGAGGTACACTGTGCGTTTAGAACATTCTAGAAAAAAAATTTACCGAAAGCAAAGAAGGCGAAAAAGAGATAACGAAAAATAATTAAACGGAGACAGACGACCAGCTCGGTTCGGCGCTGTTTCAGTTTTACATTTTACGAACTCCGTTTTGTTCGGTAATCGGTTGCCCGGCTTGCATCTACCGCGATGCGCCCTGGACTAGTCCAAGTGGGATAACCTGTTTTCAAGCAAATGGGCAAAACAGTTTTTAGGCAGAGTCTCCCGGCGTTGCATCTACCTCGATGCGTCCTGGACTAGTCCAAGTGGGATAGGCTGTTTTCAAGCAATTGGGCAAGAAAGTTTTTTGCCAGAATCTCCCGGCGTTTCACTAGCATTGATTGGCCCACAACTAGTCTACGTGGATCAGTTAAGGCCGAACCTAAGTGTCCCGAGTGCCTCACCCAGACTAGTCTATTCGAACTAGGCAATGGGCTAGTTCATGTGAGCAAGTTCTCCAAGCCAGAACCACAGGGATGTTAGGTCTGCTTGTTTGTATTGGTTTTTGACAACGCCGCTCTCAAAGAAATACCCATTACTTTAGAATTCATTGAGGACTATGACGCTATTTGAAGACGCTTGCTCATAATACAAAACTAGGGGGGACGTTGTGAGCCGCTGCTACGGCCGCGGCTCTACTTTATACCCGGTACTCAGTCAGTATATATGTATGTGAGCTTGTTGTTATTTATTACATGTTCGCAAAAGGAACAAATTTAATTTTAGACAAAAAAAAAGAAAAAATTAAGTCGAGCCTTTTCGGAGATTTTTATCTATTAGATGTTTCCATTTTTGTTTACATACATCTTTTGTGGGGACGGAAGGAGGCGTGGCAAAATTTTGAAATACACTTGTACTGAAGTGATATCACAGGACCATGGATAGAGAGTTTGGTTGCTCTAGCTCTTATAGTCTCTGAGATCTAGGCGCTCATCTGGACGAATGGGCACAGCAGAAGGGGTCGCGTGTGAGAGAGAGCGAGAGGGAACACGATGCATTTCGAAATGGTTTTCTTCATTGTGGCTATATTTATGATCCGATCTGATCCAGATTCAGATAGATATTGTCATTCTCTACGATTCTGCGTTTTTAGTTTTCTCGTATCTTTAAAGTTGTGCATGCTACAGATTTTCTTCTTTTGGTCGGAAGGAGGCGGGGCGAAATTTTGAAATACAAAAGAAAAACGCTTCCTTCTGGGTGTTACACACATCCACTTTTGGCACGAATCTAATATACCCCTATACTTTTCGAGTACCGGGTATAAAAAGTAATATTTTGTATTTCATGGCACTTTGAGCAGGAGAACCTTCCGGTGATCCGTTTGTCTATCAGGTAGGGCAGGAGCATATGAAACCATCAACGATGAGCCAGTGTACCGGTCACAACATCCAGACATGACCCATCCCAAACGAGTTTTCTGAATTAACGGTAATCCTGGCTGCAGCTTGACTTGCCCAACACACAGGAGCTCCAAGAAAAGTTTTGCTCCAATTAACAGATCGATGCCCAGAGGTACATATATTAAATCCCGGATCAGCGAGTGGTATGTTTGAAGGAATGTTCCAGTTGGAAATGTCCATTTCAAGGCTTTGCTGGCGATCGGTTATGTTGCATATTATGCTAATTTTGTTTAATGTACTATATACGAATATAATGAAGTAATGTACCTATGTAAAAATACATAATCTATGTCATAAATGACTTCACATTAGATTAAATGTCTGTTGGGTATTTGTGGGTCGACTTAATATGTAAAGAATTTTGAAGTTCTTATGTATGCATGTATGTGTGTTTATACATAAACTTGTGCAAAGCAGACAAGACAATTTGATACAATTTCTTGAAAGGCGAATTGCGGTATAGGGGTTGATCTTCCGATTGAGCATGTTAGATATAACCAAAAATTGTATTGTCTATTATCATATCAATATTCAGTCATTCAGTAATATGTATCAACTAAAATATAAAGAAACATCTTAAGTTTATGTAAATATGTAAACATGTATTTGTATATTAACTATTTTATATATTTAATATAATAAATTATATAGATACTATATATATTACCCACTTTTAGTATTTGGTATAATAATAAATAAAATATTAGCTAAATGATTTTGTGCTATTCGAATTTGATTTTTTTGTGTTGAAAAATATCTTTATTGTTCTCTCTTTTGTTTTCTTTTCTTCCGTTTCTTGAAAGCCTACAATTGCATAGAGCTGCTGACTTAGATTTTGTAACCTTTTTAATATTTAAACGCTTTCCCATTGACTAAAAGTTAATCAGTTTTATCAGTGCCATATAAAACAATAAGAGCGTGTTTTAATTGTGATTTTTAGTGTTCAAATAGCAAAGTTTTCTGTCAAAAATACTTTTGGTTGTGTGTTCTAAGTAATGTGTAATTTGTGCGCGCCAATTTTACGTGTTGCTGCTGCTGCTTATTGATACGAGGGAAAGGTTTGAATTTGAAAACACTTTTAGCAGCAATTTGTCCCTTGATTTTCCGTTTTTCCTTCATTTTTTCAATTGAATAGCTATTGATTTATGAGTTTTTCTTTTGGGGGAGACCCACCACTATTCTATATATCCACTATAATTTGTAGAAAAAACATTTTTTATAGCCTTTTTGAAGGCTTTTCTGAACATGGCAGAGTAGAGTACGCACACTCGTCGCCATGGTAGGAATCCCCGCTAGGGACGGTACCGCTAGAGCGCCTGGTTGAAGGGATTGTCGGGGGATTTGTTCCACTCTTTCATCAGCAGCTGCTTCCACATGGGACAACGGTGCAGACTTTCCCACTGCCAAAAATCAAGGTCCGATTTTCCGGATGATCCAACAAAATTAATGAAATGGCCTGAAAAATGTCAGTTTACCGAGGATTTTGTGGCCAGCTCTTCAAAGCTCTTTTTATGCCAAGATCATTTTTCCCCAGATAATATGTGATCCAATAAAATGCTGAAGGGGACAATCCCAGATCGAAACCTAATCAAAGATAATAGTTGCAATAATGATGAAATTGATTTCAATGCGTTAAGATCGCCTCCACGGAAAATCACAGTCCCCTGCTGGATTTTGTCGTCAGTGCCATAAAAGCACAACACTTAAATACTACCAAAAGAAATATTTCACATATCAAAAAATGTCTGATGAAAAACAAAAGCGAATTAAGATGCTTCAAAAAGAAAATGCTAATTTAAATTGAAAGATCATTCGATTGGAAGCGAAATCCAGTAAAAACTTTGTCTCTGCAGTTGAGAAAATGGATCTTACTGGAAATGAACAAATATTGACAAAAATACTTCTTAAAGAAAAAAAGGGAAAACAAATAAGACGGAATGATCCCGAAAAATAGTTCGCTCAGAGCATTTTCTACAGGTCTACCTCAACGTATAAATTTTTAATTGCAATTAAATCTTTCTAGTTCATCATCTTTACAAATGTGGAACAGCATAAAAAAATTAGAGCCTGGAGATGTACTCAGCACTTAAAGATGCGATCAAGGGTATGGCTAAATGTGAAAAAGAATGCATGATAACTTGTGATGAAGTTGCAATAATTGACATACAATAACGCTGTTGATATAATATATGGCCTAGAACATTTACTCGAACGTTCTAATAAAATAGGAAGTCACATTTGCATATTTGTTATACGGGCTATTTTCAAAAAATGGAAATTTCTTTTAAACTAGTTCGTGCCAGAAACAAACATAAAGAGAGAATGCTTAAAAAGCTTCATCTTTAAAAACATTAATATTTCTGAAAATATTGGGTTCTCAGTAAGAGGCGTAGTATATGATCAAGGAGGAAATAATAGGAAATGTACCTCATTGCTTCAAGTCAGTAAAGAAAAAAATTATTTCAACTTTAATAATACAAAGTATTACATGTTTTATGACATTCCGCATCTTTTCAAATCTATACGGAATAATTTCCTGAAAGCTAAGTTTGAAACTCCTGACGGACTCGTTGATTTTGATGTCATAAGAGAAGTTCACGAATTAGAACAGGGATCAGTGACAAGAATGACTAAATTAAGAAAAAGTCACGTTAATCAAACTAGATTTGAGCTAATGCGGGTATGTTTGGCAACCCAAACTTTTAGTCACACTGTTGCAGAAGCTGTTACAACTTGTAACCAAAACAAGCAATTTCGTCGAAATAGTCCCGAAGTGGCAGCCTCAACTGCTGCTTTTGTCCAAAAAGTTAATGACTACTTCGATTCCCTGAATAGCAGAGTATTAACTGACAAGAACCCCATAAAATGTGCACTTCAAATTAACAATATTGTTTGGAAGAAACTAAAGGAAATGCAAGAATACCTAAAAAATGTGAAATACAAAGGAAATAATATACACTCCCCGAAATTTAATTAAAGGCACTTCATTTTTACATGAAAAATCGTGATTGGAGATAACGGTACCTTTTATTTCTCATCTCTTTTTGTTATTCTTATTCGTAGTCTATTTTAAGCATCCGACATGTATTTACCGTTAGATTTCAGATTGTTATCGCAGAATTGTCTGCTTAGTTGCAACTTTCGATGCGAAATTCAATTAAAGCCAGTGTCTTTGTAGCTGTTCCAGTAAAAGATTGTGGAGTCAAATAAATTTTGTCCGCCCTAATTTCAAGTGCTGAGTCTATTTATGACCAGAAAATACCCTAAAAACGCTAACTTCTATTCAAAATTTAAAATGGGAAAGGGAACAACACTTTCATCCGAAGAAATTGCTAAGGTCCTTGCTTACAAGGATACTGGCATTTCCAACCGGAAAATTGCACTAAAATTAAAACGTTCAGCCTCAGCGGTGGGCAATGTGATCAAACTAAAGGAAAAATATAACAAAAATTGGTCGAAAAAAACAACCCAAAAATTTCTTCAAGGACTAAAACTGCAATTATTCGATCCGGTTTAAAGGAAAACGCAACATCTGCAGCTGCCAATAATTAAACGTCGTGTGCTGCAAATTTTATCGGGCAGTAACCGACTAAAGTAGAAGAAAATGAAGTCGAAGCCAGCTCTTACTAAAATCCATAAATTAACAAGGCTGAATTTTGCAAAAAACCATATGGCGTGGACAGAAGAATGGAAGAAAGGGATTTTTTCGGATGAAAAAAAATGTAATCTTGATGGCCCAGATGGTTTTAATTATTATTGGCATGATTTGCAAGGATCTGAACGCTTTTCAACAAAGAGAAACTGTGGAGGTGACTCGTTAATGTTTTGGGCTGGATTCAGTTTTTACAATAGGACGCCTATTTGCAAGATTACTGGCAGAATGAAATCAGAAGGTTATACAAACTTGCTGGATGATGTCCTTGTAAGCTTTTTGGAGCAGCAGCCGGACCTGAAACCATTTTCCAACAGGATAATGCCCCGATACATGTGGGGAAATCTAGCTAGACGTGTTTACGCCGGTGGAAGAAAATTTCAGTCGTTAGAGGAGTTACGGACTACTGTCAACAAGGAGTGGGCTGAAATTCCCCAATCAGGATTTCAGAAGGTAGTGCAATCCATGGCAAAAATAATTTGTGAGGTGATTTCCAATGCAAGGGGTTCGACTCATTATTAATTAGCCATAAATCGATCAAAACTGCCCAATTTTATTTTTTTATAATACTTTTTGAAACACTGCATTTAATTGAATTTCGCAGTGCAAACCTAAATTTTTTGACAAAACTGTTCTGAAAACGTCACTCATTTTTTCTTAATTTTATAAATTACATTGTAAAACAACTATTAAAGAATTAAACAGTAAAAAATAAAAAATAAATGTTTCCCTAATTTTTAATATGAAATACGAACGAAAAATGAGGTGCCTTTAATTAAATTTCGGGGAGTATATTGTCTGGATGGCTTGCTCCAAACAACTGAGGCTATTTTTGGACTCGTCGAAGATCTGTTCAAGGATCACTTGGACAATTTTTTCTTCTTAACTAGTCGAGTTAATCAAGATCCGCTTTAAAATATATTTCCGTGCGTTCGTGCAAAGGGTGGTAGCTGCAGAAACCCTTCAGTAAATGAATTTAATGTAATAATTGAGAAACTTATATCTCTGCACAAATTTAACTTTTCGCAAAAATCAAATTGCGAATCTGATGATGATTTTATGTTGCCCGTAGAGTTCGATTCAATTTTATATCAACCTTGCATTAAAAAAAAAAAAAATACAGCAACAAGAATTTTCTGTATCATTTTCTGAAATTGTACAAGGCAATGAGACGTACTTTGATCACAATATGGATAATTTTCTCTGCAATGATGTAGCAATAGAGTTAACATCGAGTATATATTTTGTTGAATACATTGCAAAAGGATCCAATTGTGGTAAATGCATTAAGGAAAACGAGCATTTAACAGCTCCCTCAGAGCTTTTTGTGAAAAAAACTACTCGAGCCACACGGACTTTGGAAAGTTAAGTGCACCATCCGATATATTTTTTAATATCTGCAAAATTCATATAAAAGTTTTCGAAAATATTTTTAACAATAATAAAAAACAACTGAGTATTAGGAAATTTATTGTGGAGCAATGCATTAAGTGCACTTCCAAATGTATTGATTACTCATTATGGTTTGATATCAATAATGAATGTTACGTCCATAGAATAGATATTTTAACCAAACTGATTAAGGTTTTACCTTTTAAGCACTGCAAATGGACTGAGATAGCTGATAGACAAAAGAAGCAAGCTAAACTTAGTATTCTATCCCATAAGTGACGACTGCAAATAAATTTATGTAGATACATATAATACCAAATACGATAAAAACAATACAAGAAATTAAAAAAAAGAACGAAAAGCAATAGTTAGAAAACTAAAGCTTAGTTGGGGAACATGGAAATGTTTTAATGCACAAAATAAAACATTTCAAGTCGACTCGAAGGTCATATGAATATATGACTCCATTACATTTGTAATGTCCTTCTCGTGGTGTTACCTGGGTACCGATTAGAATAAAACCGGCAGCAAATTCGAGCGGCGATTTTTACTAATGTGTACTATTAATAAAGACCAAATCACTTCAATATTTTACTGGATAATTTCAAAACAATAATAATTATATACTTACTATCAAATGTTCAAAATGGGTCATATATTTACATTGTATATTAATGAATTATATTATTAACACTATTTAAATGAATAATGCAATTTTATTATCCAAATATCAATCGCCAACGAATATTTTCCCGCCACCCCAACTCCCAGCAAATATATTTCTGTCTTGTTTACGTCTCGTCAAAATTCGGCAGCTCGGTACAAATACGCACACATATGTGCTTTGAGCTCTGTCTGACACATGCAAGCTCATTCTATTTTTGATCCGTGTTCTCTTCTCTTCTCTTCTTCTTGTGAGCGAGACAGCGCGTACTTGAGCATATACAGAAATCCGCGCTGCTCACGAAATGAAATTGTATGGACGTTTGGCATCTTACTATTTATATTGTCTTTGATTGTACTCTTTAATGCGCAATAGGTCGTTGTTGTTATGTTTGTTATTGAAATGTCTTTCAATAGTAAATTAATCGCATTTTCAGGCAATATAATAGCATATAACGCATTGCGCACCGCCATCCATATTTAGGATGACCAAAAATTCTTTTCCCATTTCTTGTTGAACATATTTTTCTCGCAGTGTGAAGTCAAACAGTTGCGCAGCGTGGTCTTGCATTATCGACAGCTGGAGAGCAATTAAAAACATTTACTATTAAGAATCTAGTCGGACTCGACTTTGTAAGCAGTCCCTGACATTAAATAAATAAAATAAAATAAATCATTAATTACACCCGGTACTCAATGAGTATAGGGGTATATTAAATTTGTTGAAAAAATGGATAACAAATGGATGTAACACCCAGAAGGAATCGTTTCCGACCCCATAATGTATGTGTATTATTGATCAGCATTAACAGCCCAGTCGATATAGCTATGTCCGTCTGTCCGTCTTTATGAGCGCCTATATCTCAGAGACTATAAAAGCTAAAGCAACCACATTTTGCATCTAGACTCCTCTGATATCACACTGTTATAAGTGTTTTTCGAAATTCGCCTCGCCCCCTTCCGCCCACTTCCGCCCACTCAAAGGACTAAAATCTGTGGCATGCACAATTTAAAAAGATACGAGAAAACTAAAAACGCAGAATCTTAGACAATGACCATATCTATCAGAGTGTTGCATCTTGATCAGATTAGATCATAAATATAGCCACAATGAAGAAAACCATTTCGAAATGCATCGTTCCCTCTCGTTCTCTCTGCACACGCGACCCCGTCTGCTGTGCCCATTCGTCCAGATGAGCGCCTAGATCTCAGAGACTATAAGAGCTAGAGCAACCAAACTTTTTATCCATGCTCCTGTGATATCACTTCAATACAAGTGTATTTCAAAATTTTGCCCAGCTCCCTTCCGCCCACACAAAAGACGAGCATCTGTGGAATCCACCATTTTCAAGATACGAGAAAACTAAAAAGGCAGAATAATAGAGAATAGTTATAGCTATCAGAGTGTTGAATCTGGAGCAGGTCGGATCATTATTATAGCCAGAAGGAACAAATTAAATTTCAGTGGCCACACAACGCCTTCCAAGCGCTTACTCTTTCTCTCTCTCTCGCGCACATTTCCACGAGTCGTAGTAAGAGGTAGTAGATGTAGAGAAGACAGATGTAAAAACATATGTAAACAAAAATATAAAAAAATATATATAATATACCTTGTACATATAAAAATCTCCGAAAGGGTTCGATTTCATTTTTTTTTTTTAATTTTATTTATTGACTAAAATTTGATTCGTCCCTTTTGCGAATATTTAATAAATTACATACAGTGGTGCTCATAGACTTAAGCCACAAGACTTCAACCAAGAATTTAAACGAAAATTAAGAAAAGTTTTTATTTCACAGCTCCAATTTTTGGTGTCACATTAGTTCTATATATCAGTGTTCTAATAGAAGAATAACCAAGTTATAAAAATATATATTCAACGAAAAACTTAAAAAATCTGAGACCATCTCCAAAATGTCCTGCTCACATACTTAAGCCACCTGGAAAAAAATGGTTTAAAAAGTTAAAATTTGCCCAATATTCCTTATACTTTTAACAAATTTACTTTAATATTGAGTGGGATGACCTTTCTGCTTAAGAACAGCGGAGCAACGCTTTGGCATTGAATCCACAAGGCGTGCGCACTGTTGAGGGGTGATTTTTTTCCACTCCTCTTGCAAAATTCGCCACAAATCGTTTTTATTTGCTGGTTTTTTTTGGCCAACGACTTGTTTAAGAATTCCCCACAAGTTCTCTATAGGGTTCAAGTCGGGGCTCTGCGGTGGCCATTGCAAAACATTAATTGCCTCTTGGTTAAGCCACGACTTGACTATCTTGCTGGTGTGTTTCGGGTCGTTGTCCTGTTGAAATATCCAGGCAAGTGGCAAATTATCGGCATATTCTCCAGATAAATTGTTAATAAGGATGTCCCTGTACATTTCGCCGTTCATAATGCCTTCTATCTTCACTAGGGGACCTACGCCCGATGCGGTGAAACAGCCCCAGACCATAATCGAAGCGCCACCATGTTTAACGGTCTTCTTCGTGTATTTGGGGTCCAATTGTTTGTTTGGAGGACGTCGTACATATGGTTTACCATCACTCCCAAAGACATTAAACTTGGATTCGTCGCTCCAAACAACCATGTTCCAAA
Organism: Drosophila helvetica; assembly: GCA_963969585.1. Lineage (NCBI taxonomy): Eukaryota > Metazoa > Arthropoda > Insecta > Diptera > Drosophilidae > Drosophila > Drosophila helvetica. Next base: position 27,986,853 of record OZ018402.1, on the reverse strand, counting down.
AATTGGGACCTTTTTGAATATGCTCTGTGGCGAATTGAAGGCGCTTTTTAACATTTTTAATAGACAGCAATGGTTTTTTTTGGGCAATGCGTCCATATAACCCGAATTCATTTAGCCGTCTTCTTATGGTCTGAGCTGACACATTCACGCCATAATCTGCCACCATTTGACCTCTGATTTGCGTCGAAGTCAAGAACGGATCGGCTTTACTGATTTTGGCAATCCGTCTATCGTCGTTTAAAGTGGTTTTTCTGGGCTTTTCACGTGGAATATTTTCCCAGGTTCCATGTTTCTTATAAAATGCAATGGCATTTCTGACTTTGCCACGCGAAAAATGTAAAGTCTTACAAATTTGTAGAATACTTGTGTTTTTTTCGTAATATTCCCATATTAGCTTTCTTTCTGCCGGATTTGTATTTTTATTTTTAGCCATAGCGGTCAAATTGTTTTGGGAAACGTATTTAGTATTCAATATTTTAGTTTAGAAAATAACCAGCACAACTTTCCCGGAAAAAACACAATTTTGACGATTTTAGCTCAAGGTGGCTTAAGTATATGAGCAGAGCGCAATACTCCTTTTTGACATTTAGTCAATTTTTTGGGAACCCCCGAATTCCTACTTGTCATTTTTTACTGTGATCAACTGCTTAAATAACAGTGTTGCAAAATGTAAAAATTTCAGGCCGAAATAAATATGTTCAAAAAAGTTATTAAGAAAACAGTTTATGGTAGTGGCAGTGGCTTAAGTCTATGAGCACCACTGTACATCATAGGCTCACATATATACTGACTGAGTACCGGGTATAAAGTAGAGCCGCGGCCTTAGCCGAAGCTTACAACTTTCCCCCTCGTTTTATATTAAGATTTGATCCAAAGACCCTTAGCTTTTATTACAATCTTAATGCGTGACCCCTGGTTCTAAGGGAAAGGATGAATATAGACCAATTTTTATTCTGCCCTTTATATCAAACGTATTTGAAAAACTTATGGCACAACAAATTAATGACTACCTAGTAGTGTTGGGTTGCTCATGAGTGAGTGAACAAAAAAGAGTTGTTCACTTCAGTGAGTGAACTGAACATGTTCCCTAATTTTCTGTTCAGTTGTTCAGTTGCTCAGTTGCTCACTTGTTCACTCAGTTACTCACTTGTTCACTCAGTTACTCAGTTGCTCACTTGTTCACTCAGTTACTCACTTGTTCAGTTGTTCAGTCAGTTACTCACTTGTTCATTTGTTCACTGAGTTACTCACTTGTTCCGTTGTTCAGTGGCTCACTCACTTGTTTAGTTGTTCAATGATTCATTTTTCCCTTATTTTTAAACTTCCTAGTATAATTTTGTCAATATGTATGTAATTTAATTCATTCTAGGTTTTTGGTCAGGAAATAAAATTTTTCTGTTATCGGCCAATAATAAATAAAAGTAGCAATAAATTAATATTATGTCTTTATTCAAACAACACAAAATAGTTTATTCGTATTTTTCATTACGACGTGTTGGGACTATTATTAATTAATAAGCTTCGAGCCATGGACTAGTGGCTGAGATCCAGAAGTGTTGCGCTAGATAAAAAAAAGTTGCCACACTAACAAGTGAACCATTGAACAAATGAGTGAACAACTGAACAAGTGAGTGAGCCACTGAACAAGTGAACAAGTGAGTAACTGAGTGAACAACTGAACAAGTGAGTAACTGAGTGAACAAGTGAGCAACTGAGTAACTGAGTGAACAAGTCAGCAACTGAGTAACTGAGTGAACAAGTGAGCAACTGAGTAACTGAGTGAATTTGTTCACTCACTAAAAAGTGAGCAACTGAGTTTGTTCACTAAAGTTAACACTCTTTACCCAACACTACTACCTAGCACAAAATTCATTACTGTGTAATAAGCAATCGGGCTTCCGTAAATCCAGATGCTGCACTATAGCCATTCTTGATGTTGCTGAAAACATTAGAGAGCAACTAGACGATAGTAATATTACATTTCTGACGATGCTGGATTTTAGCATGGCATTTGACATGGTAGACCACAATAACTTATGTACTAAGTTACACAGATTCTTTAACTTTACAAACACTGCTGTAAAACTGATATCGTCTTATCTGAATGGAGAAGCCAAGCTGTGATAACTGACAGGGCACGATCAACGTTTCTGCCTGTAAGACGTGGAGTACCCCAAGTTTTCATTATTGGTCCACTTCTGTTCTTATTGTATGTTATGTTAATGATCTTACAGACTCGCTGTCCAACTGTAATGTTCATATGTATGCCGATGATGTCCAAATGTATGTTAGTTGTCCGTTAAATAGAATTAATGAGTGTGTAACTTTATGTAATGTTGAATTGTCAAATGTTAGTAAATGGGCTAAGTGTAATGGTTTATCACTAAACCCTGTCAAGTCTAAATGTATTATTATATACAAAAAGTTGCTCAGTACCGAAAATCTGCTAGAGCTATCGGTTAATAATACGCTGATTGAATAAGTAATCTTGGTATCACCATTAATAAAACGTTGACCTGGAGTGACCAATTATCTATGGCTGCGGGAAAGACCTATGGCTTACTAAGACAACTTTCGTTGACTCAGCAATTTTTGCCCATTGACCACAGACTCTTAATCGCTAAAACATACTTCATACCCACACTTTGTTATGGTATAGACATTTTTGGAAACTGTGATAATGGGTCTCTCCACAAACTAAATGAAGCACAAAATAATATAGGCAGATATGTATTCAATGTCAAAAGGGGGCAGCACATATCTAGATTGGCTGATAGCATTTACGGTATGAAATTTGGAACATGGGTAAACTCCCGTTTTCTAATTATGTTGTATAAAATCGTATACACAAAAGAAACGAGATATTTATTTTATACTTTTCGTTTAACTAATTCTTTTGCCTAATACACTGACATAAAACAGAAATCGCAATAAGGTCCTGTTATTTCTATTGAAATTGTTTGCTGCTTTTCTTTGCACAATGAAATAATTGAACTGACCAAGATAGTTTCTGACATCGTTTGAGTGCATTCACATGCAAAATTTAACAAAATCTTTGATTTTATGTGTACAAAAACTAAAAAGTAAGTTTTGACTGTGGTTTTGTGCTAAGATATGGCATATCCAGAAACAAGAAGGGCAATACGTAAAATTGCATCAAAAATGGAAAGAAGCTTTTTTACAGTGCAAAAGTTTCCAAAAGACCCCGAAAACCACGGAAAAAATACACGTTCTAGTGGCCCTCCATTGGTAAAAAAAACCGTGATAAGCGGCGAATTGAAAGCTTGGCTCTGAAAGAAAATCTAAGTGAAGCAAAAATATGTCAGGAACTGAGTCTTCCAGTCTCTAAGCGTCGTGTTCAACAAATTTAACGAGCCGACCAATTCATTTCATATGAAAAAAAGAGTCGCCAAATGTGAGCTATTCGACAAAAAGTTGCCCGCATGCACTTTGCAGAAAAATATAAGTTTTGGGACTTGGAGTGGCGAAATATCATCTTCAGCGATGAACAAAAATTTAATTTAGACGGTCCCGATGGGTATCAATATTATCATCACGATATCAGGACCCCCAAGCAACAAAGGATGTCAAGAAATTTTTTTCAAGGAGGTTCGCTTATGGTGTGGGCTGCTTTTTGCTATAATGGAAAGAGCCCAATATGCTTTATATCACACAAGACGATTATATAGAGCTATTGGATAGTCATCAAATTATGTTTGGAGAGGAAATGTGTGGCGATTCCTGGATATTTCACCAGGACAATGCGACTATCCACGTTTCGAAGAGAACATAAATATTTTGACCGAAATATATAGCTTTTGAATTGTACCGCCAAAATTCCAGACCTCAACCCCATTGAGAACCTTTGGGATATCCTTTCCAGCAAAGTTTACAGTCACGGCAAACAATATGGGTCCCTAAAAGCGTTGAAGGAAGCAATTGTGGCAGAGTGGGCGATATTGGACAATTCACTCCTCCAAACCTTAATAAATTCTATGCCAGGTCGCATATTAAAAGTGATTAATAACAATGGAGGAAAAATTTAATTTTTAAATATAATAAATATGCCAAAGGCTGGCAAGAAACCCTCTAGCTGAACCCTCCCCGAGGGTGCCGGCTGGGCAATGGGCACTGCATTATCCCGGACAAGGGTAATGCATTGTCGCTTGCTCTGTCCGAGGCAATGCAGTGTCTAGCTAAGGCAATGATTCAGCGTCCTCTCGATCTCGAGTCGGGGGAGCTGGGTCAGAGCCATGGCTAGAGGTGCCTGGCGGTCAGGCCTAAAACGCTAGGGGGTGGCTCCCCCGAAAAACATTAGCCGCATGGACCTTCGGGCCAACCATGGAGGGGACAAAAGAGAAAGCAAGGGTTGGGATGTCAAGGAGGCGATGAGGGCAAAAGCTCAGTATAAGGCGGCCCTGAAGATTTTTAGCAGGCTACAAGGCAAGGCAGATATCTCCCCGGAGGAAAAATCCAAGCTAGCTTGGGCCGAGCTAAAGGTGGAAGAGGGCCGTAGATACTACGCACGGTTGCCTCAAATGAAGGCTTCCACTAGTGAACACGAAAATAAGGTGGAGGAGTTGCTAGCTACCAAGAGGCAGCGCTCGACCGACAACACCGCCACCCCGGCAGGCAAGCGGCAGCGCGGGCCCAAGAGAGCGGAACCACCCCCACCACCACCGAAAACGGCGAAGCAGAGGTCTGTCAATGCTTTTGGTCAGCGATGTGTCCAAGAGACACCTGATCGTAGCTCTCATCGACAGACGTGATGAGAACGGGAAGATGACGGCGGCGCAGTGGAAACTGGTCCACGCACGGCTCGTCGACTCCCTGCTTGCACGGATGGAGGAAGACCATACAGTGCCCATGCCCACTTTTGATGGCGCTGGATGGCTGAATGGGGTAAAAATCCTGAAATGCAATGACGACCCGACGCTGAGGTGGCTGACGCAGACGGTCTGCCAATTGGAGGCGTTGTGGGAGGGGGCTAAGCTGGAGGTGGTGGACAGGGAGCTAATCCCCTCCATTCCAAAGGCGAAGGTACTCTTCCCCATCGTCATCCAAGGAGACCGCGCGCTGAAGCTCCTTCAGCGTCAAAACCCGGACATACCAACCGCAGACTGGAAGGTACTGCACGCTGGTAGCCCACTACCCAACGAGGGGGGCCAGCATGTGATCCTCCAGATCAACAAAGACGCAGAGGACGTCCTTTACCCCAGATACGGGAAAATGGCGTGGGGCATGGGCAGTGTGTACCTGCGCCTCAAGAAGCGCCGCCCCGAAGACACAGACACACACACCCTGCAGGCAGACGAGGTGGAGAAGGACCTCGGTCTAGACACCATCGTGGAGGCCGCCTAGGGTCTGGCTCTTGAAGACTCCCAGGAAGATGAGGACGGTGACCTGACGATTACAGTCAACCCGTCGTATGCAGTTGAGCCAGCCGCCCATGAAACTGAGTGTGCTGCAAATCAACCTGCATAAAAGCAAGGTAGCATCGGCGGAGCTCCTTATAGCCATGGAGCAAGGGCCCGCTGACATAGCTTTGGTCTAGGAGCCCTGGATTGCGTCAGGCAACACAGTGGCCGGACTGAAGTTCGCAAATTACAACTCGTTCTACCCAACATCGGTAAGCAGGAATAGAACCGTCGTACTAGTACGAAAGGGAATCCACGCTTACCTTATGTCTCATTACAGCACAGACAACCTGACAGTAGTGATGCTGGAGAGTGAGGAGAAGCGCCTTCTGGTAGCCTCCTGCTACATGGCACACGACAGGCCCGCACCACATGAAGAACTAAGGAGTCTGGTGGAAAAAGCCGACTCCAAAGACCAGCAACTCATCATTGGTACGGACGCCAATGCCCACCACAGTGTGTGGGGAAGCCCCGATATCAATGACCGAGGTGAGTCACTCCTAGACTTTATATTATCAAATAACATAGATGTAGCAAACGTGGGAGAGGACTACACATACGTAGGTCCCACCTCGTCCAACGTGCTAGATCTAACCCTCGTAACAGGAAAGAGTACCTTGGTATCTGGATGGAGAGTCCTCGAAAGACCATCCTTCTCGGACCATAGGTACATTCAGTTCAAGTGCGAATTCAAATACACTCCGAAGGTGACAGTCTTCAGGAACCCCCGGAACACAAACTGGGAGAAGTTTAGGAAGACCGTTACCTCGAAGCTCGCGAATCCGGGAATAGTGAAATCCGCGGAAGACATAGAGAAGTCCTTGGAGACCCTCTCCAAGGAACTTCTGTCTGCCTACCAAGGAGCATGCCCGCCATCAAGAACGAGAAAGAGGACCAAACCACCCTGGTGGAATAGGGACCTCTCCCTCAAGAGAAATAACCTCAGGGAACTCTTCAAACTCGCCAGAGTAGCGAATGAGGAGATCATCAATGAGGAATACAAAACACTACTCAGAGACTACAAGAAGGAAATACGCAAGGCACAACGTAGCTCGTGGAGGAACTTCTGCTCGAACATCGAGAAAGTGCCTGAAACAGCAAGACTCAGGAAGCTGCTCTCGAAGCAGCCCATCATACAGAGTCAGCTACAATTAAATAACGGACAGTGGTCAGAAGACAGCGAAGAGGCTCTGACAGCACTAATGGAGGCCCACTTCCCGGGATGCACCGAGGTCACTGATGCTGAAACGCATCAGGACCTAGCAACCGAGGAACAAACACCCCCGACAGATCTAATAACCCACAAGAAGATCCAATGGGCCATAGACTCCTTTGCGGGCATTAAAGCACCTGGACTGGACGGAATATTCCCAGCCATGTTGCAGGCGACCAAAGAGACGATCATCCCATGGCTCTTCGCAATATACTCGGCATGTCTAAGTACAGGCTATATCCCTATCCAATGGAGAACGGCTAGAGTTGTCTTCCTCCCAAAGGCAGGAAAGTGCAGCCATGCTAGTCCCAAGGACTACAGACCGATAAGCCTTACCTCTTTTATGCTAAAAATACTGGAAAAGCTGCTGGACGGATACATCAGGAAGGAGGTGGGAGGACTGATGTCAACCAACCAGCACGCTTATACCAAAGGGAAATCGGTGGAAACAGCTCTACATTCACTAGTAGCTACCATCGAGAAGGCTTGCGACCAACTCTGCTGTATGGAGTCCTAGTGTGGTGGCAAGCAACTGAGAAGAAGACGTACCACAAGCTTATGGAAAGGACCCAGCGACAGGCTTTGCTATGTATCACAGGGGCGCTGAGGTCAACCCCAACTATAGCACTCGAAACCATACTCGGGATCGATCCCCTCGACATCCACGCTCGGCTGACTGCGGGTAAAGCAGCACAGCGACTGATTGCATCGGGGAACATGTCACCCCAAGGATACGGGCACAGTTCAATTGGGAGGGACATGACCAGTCATACAGACTACATGACCCCCCAAACTTGCCTAGAAGTCAAAACCAACACATTTTTGGGACCCGAAGACTGGAAAAAAGGACGGGACCAGACTCAACACCTCAACATATATACTGAAGGCTCCAAGATGGACGGAGGAGTAGGAGCGGGCTTACAAACTTGTACAAACTTGTACAAACCCCGAAATAAGGGTGTCAACTGGACTTGTTGGGATTTCAGGGCCGTTGAAGCCGATATGCAAAACTTTATGAGACAAACTCATAACGAATTAGCTGCTTCCGCCATACCTATTAATAATGTGAACCCTCCATCTACTCTTTACGCTCTCGCTCCTCTAAAATCCATGTTTGTGTCTCGACTTATGGAATCTGGTTAGAGATTACATCTTTTCCAAAAACTAAAATATCCTCTTCCGCTAATAATCACTTATCAGAATGTACGTGGCCTGTGCAGCAAGCTCTGCCAATAACATACTGATAATGAAAATTTGGAGTCCGGTATCTTAGCCATTTCCGACACCTGGCTTAATTTCTCGAATTCTGATTCCGAGATTTTTATTGGCAAATTTAACATTTATGGATTATATCGTCCATCTCGAGGTGGCGGTGTCCTGATAGCTGTTCATTCGGACATAGCTTCCAAACTCTTTTCCGTCGAAGAGCGTAACAATATCGAAATAATTGTAGTCAAAATGTGTCTGTGTTCTTTTAATTTATGTATATCATGCTGACATCCCAACGTCTTCTGAATTTTCAAATTACAGGCTTCACGCTGCCTATCTTCAGTCTGTTTCGTCCCAGCTTAACGATTCCGATCGTTTTTGTGTCCTTGGTGATTTTAATATCCCAAATATTACTTTGTCTCCTTCTGAAGACTCTAACCTGATGTTCCCATCCATGCAGTACGACTTCGTTTATTCTCTGTCAGATACTTCGTTGGTTCAAGTAAATGGCATACGTAATGACATGATGATTTTCAGTTGCCTTCTTCTGGTCCCACCAAATCTTTAACAAAGCCATCAACTATCTTTTGCTTTAAAAAGTTTGTTTTTCTCTCTTTGAATATTGCCCTTTCTCTGATTAATTGGTCATTCCTCGACGACTACCAGGAAATTGAGCCTGCTACTAATTCTTTCTACAATACTATTTTTTCATCTTTCCTACTTATGTTAATTTTAGGCTTGTTACACTGCCGCATCATTGTCGAAGGTGCTGAGAAATAATGAAAGGCGTTTACACCTAAGCCGCTTCTTTTCCGCATCATTTTGTCAGCTGTTCGGGCTGCTAAAGTAAACAAATGAGGTGAGTAAGAAGAAGAGAGCAAAAGCATTTTTATTGAAATTTAAAGAAATTGTCAAAATAATTAGCGTTTTATTATTAAATGTGGAAAACGGTGCATTTGGGAGTTTCACTACGAGCACCCAATTGTTTATGGAGCAGTACGATGTATGTGAACCTGTTCAAGCAGAACATAATTATATTATCACACTGAACTGATCTATATATAACGTACATAAAATAAGTAATTTATGACTGCTAGGGTGTGTGTTCATAAAACATGAACAGGAACCGACAAAGGCCAACCAATAAAAAATACAGTCCACTTGAAGGAGGCCACTTGAGAAAAAGGACACATAGAGTTCGACCATAAAATCATATACATGGGCACGTCGAACCCAAATCTATTAACACATGTTGTTTGCATGTAGTAGGTGTCATTAGAAGGGATGAGCGTGGGAACAAGTGCCGCACATCCCTCCTTTTCTTAGCGTTGGTCTTAGTTGTAATTACCTTGTATATATAGTGCATACGTTTTGAAAATAAAACAGTTTGAATTTACAACTCAACTCGCAAGTGTTTTGACTTTTCCTCTAAGGTCTTAACATTTTGGTCATTCGAGACTCTCCGTTGTTTCTCCACTGTGGTAAGAGCACGGAGTTAAACCAGCTCCTTAAAGACTGCAGAAGTGTCAAGTACACATACAGCTAAATGTAGCAAAAATAAAAAACTCTGGTTTTCCCTCTTGGAGTAAGAAACCGAGTATAAAATTAATGAAACGTAAGTTTATATTAATAAAATAAAATACAAAAAAATTTGAAAAAAGAAAAAATATAACAGCAACATCGGAAGTGCAAAGCGAAGTGAAGGCCAGCGAAAAAAAAAAAAATCGCAAACGGCCGAATAATATAAAAAAAAAAAATACATAAAAAAGGACTGAGTGAACAAAAAAAAAGAACGAGGGGAACGTTGTGAGCCGCGTCTACGCCGCGGCTCTACTTTATACCCGGTACTCAGTCAGTATATATGTATGTGAGCTTGTTGTAATTTATTACATGTTCGCAAAAGGGAGAAATTAAATGTTAGCTAAAAAGAAAAAAAAAGGAATTAAGTCGAACCTTTTCGGAGATTTTGATCTATTAGATGTTTCCATATTTTTTTACATACATTTTTTACATCTGCCATTTCTACATGTTTTTATCTACTTTCTACATATACATACACGGCTGTGTGCGAGAGAGAGAGAGAATGAGTCTGCGCTTGAAAGGCCACTGAAATTTCATTTGTTCCTTCTGACTATATTTATGATCTGATCTGATCCAGATTCAATACTCTGATAGATATGGTCATTTTTTTTATGATTCTGCGTTTTTGGTTTTCCCGTATCTTCAAAATTGTAGATTTTCATCTTTTGTGGGGGCGGAAGGGGGCGTGGCGAAATTTTAAAACAAACTCGTCTCGGTTTGATATCACAGGAGCTTGGATAGAAAGTTTGGTTGATCTAGCTCTTATAGTCCCTGAGATCAAGGCGTCAAAAAATTCGATCAGGCATATCGCCCACCCCTGTGTGTGGTTTTTTTCATTGTAGCTATATTTATCAGCTGATCTGATCCAGATTCAACAATCTGATAGATATGCTCATTTTCTTTGATTCTGCGTTTTTAGTTTTCTGCCACAGATTTTCGTCCTTGGAGTGGGCGGGGCGAAATTTTGAAATACACTTGTAACAGTGCGATAGGACAGGAGTCTGGATACAAAATTGTGTTCCTCTAGCTTTTATGGTCTTTGAGCTATAGGCGCTAATGAAGACGGACAGACAGACATAGCTATATCGACTCGGCTATTGATGCTGATCAAGAATATATATACTTTATGGGGTCGGAAACGCTTCCTTCTGGGTGTTACACACATTAATTTTTTGCACAAATCTAATATACCCCTTTACTCTTCGAGTACCGGGTATAAAAAACATTTGTGTGTTTCAAAAATAAAGCCACAACAAAACCAAAGCAACAACGACGGCAGCGACCAAAAGCATCCACGGCAACGTCAACTAAGACAGCAGCGCTAACAGCGGCAAACAACAGCAGCAGCGGCATCAACAACGACGGCAGCGACCAACAGCAGCATCCCCGGCAGCGTGAACTACGGCATCAAGCAGCAGCAGATACAGCAGCGGCAGCAGCAGCAGCACCAGCAGAAGAAGAAGTCCTCAGTTAAGTCAGAAAATTTTTTTTTTATAGATATACTTCTAATATAGATATTACTTCTAATTTACTTAATAAGATGTTGTCGGATAAAATCATAAAGCTACTAGAGGCTCAGGCCGTAATAGCAAATTAAGTTAAAGGGATTGAAGCTGGTATATTGACCAGTGACGTAATCTGTAGGCTAGGAGAGCTTAAAAAAAAAGCTGCAGCAAATAACACTGCATTAATGCTATGTGGAGTAGTCGATCATGATTACTACAAGAAAAATCAATTTGTTAAAATGATGAAAAATATAGAGGACATAGAAAAGAGCTATGATGAAACTTCTACTGTAACTTCGATGAAAGGGAAAGTAGAAAAAGCAAAGTTAGAACCAGTGGTGACTGGAACTTTGAAAGAAGATATGGAGCCAAAAATTGACCAGAGTCTTGAGAAAGTATCGGACAGTATCGATACATTTGTGGAAAATCTAAAAAGTATTTAAAAGAAAGTATAAAGAGGTTAGATCAGGCTAAAACAAGGGAGTGTAACCTGAGAAAACCCAAAATTAAATTCTTTAGTAAAGGACCAAACAAAAAAGTTGAGGAATTCTATAATTTTTATGAAACAAATGACAGCTTCGACGAACAGATCGCCGAGCTAGACTTTGATATTCAGAACACGTTAAGCAACTTAGAAATAAGGATGCAGGAAGTTATGGAGGAAAAAGCTAGCGTTAGTAAAGCGTCAATAGCAAAGAAGGAAGATGAAGATTTTCCGGTTCTACCAAAGGCAGAAGTACACACATTTTCGAGAGAAGAAAAAGAATGGGATGGGTTTTCACAATTATTTAGGGAAATAATTCATAATAGAGATGGGCTGAGTACATCTCTTAACTTTAATTATTTAAAAATGGCAATAAAAGGGTGAAGCAAGGTGCTCACTTATTAACGGGGCCATTGGAAAATTATAATGCCGCTTGGGAATTGCTGACCAAGCGGTATGAAAATAAAAGAAAAATATTTTCAGATCAGCTGAATCGGTTGCTAGATTTGCCAATGCTAGACAACGATTCAGCAAAATATATTAAATTGTTTTCTGACTCGATAAATGAGTGAATACATTTAATAAAGTTAAAGTCACAATTAACAGAAGAAGTTTATGTGATTTTTGCCCACATAATTTTGAGAAAATTTAATAAAGATGCCCTTCAATTATATGAAAGTCATATAAAAAGGACAAAAGAGATTCAAACATTGCCCGATGTAATGGAATTTCTGGAACAACGGTATACTTCTCAGTACTCATCGCAGGATGTAGAGAAAAAACCGCTAAAAAAATTGGTGCAATATAGTAGCATTAAAGAAAGTTGTCCGCTGTGTAAAATGGCAGGCCATACAATAATGCAATGCTATAGGTTTAAGAGAATGAGTCCGATAGAGAGACGCCAGGTTATTCAAAAGCGACGCCTGTGCAAAAGATGCTGTAGGCACGACATGTATAAGAAATGCTCCTCGAAAATGTTTTGTGGGATTTGTAAAAAATCCCATCACACGATGCTCCATATTCCCTATGAAAGAAGGGAAAATGTTAACACTTGTTTCACAAAAAAACAAGCGTTTTTAGCCACAGCACTTATAAAAGTAAGAGCGGTGAATGGTGGCTATGAAAACCTCTAGAGCTCTAATTGATTGTGGGTCGCAATGTACCATAATTTCAGAGGAAGCAGCACAAATATTTAAAGTGGCGCGCAAAAGGGAAAACACCCAGGTGAGTGGAGTATCATCGACAGACTCTTCCACTTTAAAGTATAAGATAACTTTAACGGTAAAAACTCGGGATGCCGATAAAAAACCTCTTAATATTGAAGCAATCATTCTCCCAAAACTTATGAAGGCTTTACCTGTAAAGTCGTTCAAGATTGATAAATCGAAATGGAAAGATTATGTGTTGGCTTACCCTAACTTTAATAAACCAAGTAGGGTGGATATAATAATTGGGGTAGATTTGTATGCGCATATTGTAAAAGACGGAGTAGTGAAAATAGATGGTCAAAATACAGAATTCGGATGGATTATATCCGGTTGCACCAAGTCAAAAGGTGATAAATTGATTGTAGCGACAACAATTGAAGTCGGGGACTTAGAGCGTTTCTGGGAAATGGAAAACGAAAGTACTGACGTGGAAGAAGATGTTTGTGAGAAGCATTTCTTGGAAACTACAAATAGAGTTGAAAATAAAAGGTATGTGGTGAAAATACCATTCAAAAAAGATAAGGATCTAGGAGATTCAAAGGCACAAGCTATAGCGCGATTTTACAATTTAGAAAAGAAACTCGGCCAAAATAAAAAATTAAAAGAAAATTACATAAAGTTCATGCATGAATATAAAAATTTAGGACATATGGTAGAGTCCAAGAAAGAAGGAAAATATTATTTACCCCATCAGGGAGTGATAAGAGATTCCAGTCTAACGACAAAACTTAGGGTGGTTTTTGATGCGTCAGCAAAAACCACAAATAATAAAAGCTTAAATGATATCATGTGGGTGGGACCAAGAGTCCAAAAAGATATCTTCGATATTATGGTAAAATGGCGAAAGTGGCCATTTGTAGTATCAGCGGACATTGAAAAAATGTACCGGCAAATTAATGTTGATGAAGAAGATCAACATTATTTGCATATAATCTGGAGAGACGATCCAAACGAAAAACTAAAAGAATATAAACTAACAACCGTTACGTACGGTACAGCTTCAGCACCCTACTTAGCTACTAGGGTGCTTGTTGCAATAGCAGATAATTGCGGAAATAAAGCAATTAGAGAAATCATAAAAAAAGATTTTGACCTGATGACAGGTGCTGATTCCATATTAGATGCCAAACGGCATGTAAAGAAAGTTACCCAGGAGTTTGATAAGGTTGGGTTTAACTTAAGAAAGTGGATAACAAATATCCCAGAAATTGTTAAGGACGTTAGAGATAACGAAGAAAATAAAGTATTAACCATTGAAGAGAATGAATCCGTCAAAACATTAGGACTTCAATGGGAGCCAGTTAAAGACGAGATTAGGTTCAACTTCCATGGTTGTCTCCAGTTACAATTGTTGGAAAATTGTTTATGCAAAAACTTTGGTTGTCAGACAAAAATTGGGATGAAGAATTGTCAGATCAGGATATTCGTGTATGGAATGCATTTAAAGACAATTTAAAAACATTAGAGAGCATTCGGATACCAAGATGGCTTAATTCTCAGCATAGTAATCCGATGCAAATTCATGGTTTTGCCGATGCATCCGAGAAAGCTTATGCTGCCGTAGTGTATGCAAAGGTAGATGGTTCTTCTATAATAATAGCCAGCAAAAGCAAGGTTAATCCGAAGAAGAATCGGAAAACCATTCCCAATTAGAACTTTGTGCAGCTCATCTTCTAGAAAAATTGATTGAACGGGTGAAAATAGTGGTTGGAAGTGAAGCAGAAAGTTATGCTTGCAGTGATTCTACGATTACTCTAGCCTGGATAAAGAATGGAGACAATAAAGAAAAGTTTATTAAGCGTAGAACTAACGAAATTAGAAAAGTTAAAGAAATTAAGTGGAGACATGTCAAATCTGAAGACAATCTAGCTGATGTAGCATCAAGGGGCATTAGTGCAGATAAGCTGAAAGATTTTGAAATTTGGTGGAAGGGTCCTCAGTGGCTAGCGAAATCTAAAGAAGATTGGCCAAAAGAGCAGGTTGAAGAAAAAATAATTGTTAGCACAACGTTTATAATCGATAAAGCTAACATAATTAATGAGTTATTACAGAAATACTCGTGTATGCATAAACTAGAAAGAGTCATTGCATATATATTAAGGTTTATTCAAATAAAAACCGAAAATAAAGAATTTCCATCATATTTGACAGTCAATGAGATTAAGATCGCCAAGATATTGATATTGAAAAAACAACAAGCTATGCAATTCAGTTCTGAAATAGCTAGCCTAGTTAATAAAAAGGAAATAGAAGCAAAAAGTAAAATATTGTGCTTAAATCCTTTTTTAGATGAAGATGGATTACTGCGAGTTGGAGGAAGATTACAAAACTCCAGCGCAGAATTTGAGGTTAAACATCCCTTGATTTTAAATAAGTGTCACTTAACGTCTTTAATTATCAATAATGCACATAAGGAAACATTGCACGGTGGAATTAATCTGATGCGAAATTATATCCAGCGAAAGTATTGGATATTTGGGCTAAGAAACAATTTAAAGCAAAAGCTTTAGGAGTGTGTTACCTGTGCTAGGTATCGGCAGAATACGGCAGAACGAATTATGGGAAATCTGCCGAAATACAGAACAAAAATTTCACACCCTTTTACAAATACAGGGGTAGACTTCGCCGGACCGTGGGACCGTTCGAAAAACCGTGGGCAGAAATCTTATAAGGCATATATTGCCGTATCTGTGTGCATGGCGACAAAGGCTATTCATTTGGAAGTTGTCAGTGATCTAACTTCGGATGCCTTTCTAGCTGCACTTAGAAGATTTTTTTCAAAAGGAGGAAAATGTGCAAACATCTTTTCGGATAATGGAACCAATTTTGTGGGGGCTTCGCGTAAATTAGGCGAAGAATACCAGAGAACCCTTAAGGACAATATAAAAGTAGGTCCAATATTAGAAAGAGAACAAATCGAGTGGCACTTTTTCCCCCCGGCAGGACCTCACTTTGGAGGTATTTAGGAAGCTGGGGTAAAATCAGTGAAATATTACTTAAAAAGAGTGATTGCGGACAATAATTGAACCTACGAGGAAATGCCAACCCTCTTATGTCAAATTGAAGCTGTACTGAATTCACGCCCGTTGTATACTGCTTCAAATGATATTGACGATTTGGATGTATTAACATCAGGTCATTTTATTATTGGAAGGCCAATATTCAGCCCCATTGAAACAGTGTCATATGAAAGAATTGGAAATCTGGATAGGTGGAAATTAATTCAAAAAATGAAGAGAGACTACTTGATTAAATGGAAAGAAGATTATTTACACACTCTTCAACAAAGAAATAAATGGAAAATAGGAATGTAGAATATTAAAAAAGGATAGATAGTTTTAATAAAAGATGAAAACTGTCATCCAGCTAGATGGCCGTTGGCGAAAATAGAAGAAATACATAAAGGTAGGGACGATAGAGTCAGAGTAGTCACCATCAAACATCAGGATGGGTCGATTAAAAGACCGATTACTAAAGTTTGTCCATTAGCAGGAATTGAGTCTGAATAAAAGGACTCAGAAACGCCTCCAAAAGAAGCCAGAAGTACTCGCGGTAGACCTCGAATACCCAAACTAGGACTCATGGCAGTAATGTTAATGCTTATGTTATTTTGCCAAGTATCAAATGCAAGCATAGCCAGAGGAAAAAAGAAGTGGTCAATTGAAAAATAGAACAGCTCCACTTCAATATATTTGGACCCGATGGGAGACGTAGAAATAGTCGCCTCATCTTGAGATCTAATAGTTTATTATAATATGGACCCGTATTTTTAAATGATAAAGAAGGGCAAAGAATTAATTGGGAAAATGAGAGTTGTATGCGGTAAACTTTTCACTTTTGAAGAGCAATGCAATAATGTTTTAGATAACACTGACAAATTGCAGATCTAGAAGAAAATAATAAACTTTGTATGACTCAAGATAACAAAAGAAAGAAACGAGCGAGTTTATAGGGAAGATAGGGAAACTTTGGAAGGAAATATGAAAAATTTGTTAGAAAACCAATATAATATAGACGGTTTAATTAAAAGGCAAACGTCAGTAGTAGAGTCAACGATAAATATTCTCAAAAGAACTACCGAGGAAATAAACGTACATTTTAGAAGTATGAGCACTAGAATAGAAAACATAACGGAAGTGTTAAAGGAAAAGTTACTATGGTAACAAAGCAACTAAGTTCATTGATTAATGAATGCGAGAAAATCCAAGCAGGAGTAATAAGTCTACTGATAGATATTAATCATGGTAGACTGAATCCAAATATTTTAAAACCTATGCAGTTAAAAGCAGATATATCAAAAATAAAGGATAGGTTATTAGAAACATTAGTTCTTCCTGGAAAAAGAAGAGGTACGGAATTAAAGGAAATTTATAGCCTATTAACCACGAAAGGGATTTTCGTGGATAACAAATTAATTTTGAATGTGAAGATTCCACTGTTTGGTAGACACCCATCCCATTTGTTGAGGATTATTCCAATGCCAGTTGAGCACGAAAGGGAATTGGTCAAGGCAGAGTTGAGCTCTAGGTACTTAGTATATAACTTCGAAATTGATTTCGATGACTGAAGCTACTTTAAACAAATGTCAAAAATGGCAAGCAAATAAAAGAGTATGTGAAGGTAATTGGCCTTGGAGCAGCGCCAATGACAATTCTTGTGAGATAACTCCATTCAAACCAAATATTCATTAAAATTGTGTTTATAGAAAGATATCAGAGACAAGGTAATTTTGTGTCGAATTAGAAAAGAAAGGTAGTTGGCTCTTCAAAGTTCCAGTCAACACTAATGCTAGTCCCTCAACAAGGAATTTTAACAATAATAAATGGTTGCACTGTGCGAACCCATGATAAAATATTAGTACCTCATCATGCAGCCTTAATTATCGGAATAATAATGATGTTAATATTAATAATCTATGCCATAAGAAGAATTAAGGTAGCGCGAAGACTTCAAACAATAGCACTTCCTTATCCACTGTAATTTACGTTAAAATGATCATCGGTAATTGTAATTATAACTATAAAGAAATTATATGAAAATGTAAAATAAAAACAAAACCATGCCACTTCCGGCCCCTTTGCAGAATGTTCAAGCAGAACATAATTATATTATCACACTGAACTGATCTATATATAACGTACATAAAATAAGTAATTTATGACTGCAAGGGTGTGTGTTCATAAAACATGAACAGGAACCGACAAAGGCCAACCAATAAAAAATACAGTCCACTTGAAGGAGGCCACTTGAGAAAAAGGACACATAGAGTTCGACCATAAAATCATATACATGGGCACGTCGAACCCAAATCTATTAACACATGTTGTTTGCATGTAGTAGGTGTCATTAGAAGGGATGAGCGTGGGAACAAGTGCCGCACATCCCTCCTTTCCTTAGCGTTGGTCTTAGTTGTAATTACCTTGTATTTTCCTATATATAGTGCATAAGTTTTGAAAATAAAATTTAAATGAATTAAATGAATTTAAATGAAAATTTAAATAAATAATAAAATGAATTTACAACTCAACTCGCAAGTGTTTTGACTTTTCCTTTAAGGTCTTAACAGAAGCTATCGTTGGCTCCATCAAAGAAAAATTGTGTGCTGCCGAATTTATTTTTCAAGTGGCACTTTTAAAGTTGGAATATTTGCATTCTAAAAGATTTTTGTGGACTCTTGTAAGTTGTTGTGTTACCATTTTGTTGTTTGCTATCAGATTTAAATGTTAAAGACGGTTTGGCGGTTATTGTTTCACAAAAACATATGTTTGCTCTCGATACCGCGAATAATTTCAGAATTTTTTAAAAATACTACACAGAATACGGCAACACTTGCCAATGATGCGCCGCATGATTAAAAATGCGGCCACATCATTGTCTTCTTACATCCACAGGGCTCTTATGGGCATGATTGTCGCATGTTACATTTAACGGAAAAATGCAATGATGCGCCCCAGTGTAAAAAGGGTATTTAGTCACCCCCTTGAGAAATCTTTCTGGCCCTATTTTCTAAATAAAAATTTTAAAAATCCGGGGGGCAATCGAAGTTTTCTAAGTAGAGTCAGGTGGGGGGAAGTGATTCGCTTTTTTTGGAGGCTTACAGCACCCCCAAAAATCATCATTTTTGAAAGGTTTTTGGCCTAAATCGAAGAATGGACATTTCTCTTCATTTCTATGCACTCGGATTTGAACATTTTCGATTTCGACAAGAAATTATGGCGGTATTACGAAAGTGCTCGTTTTTCGAGTTTTCAAAAATGATGGGGGGTGAAGCGGTTCTCCAAAAGAACCTTCCGTTTTCATGTATAAACATCAACATAAACCGACTTATGTTGATGTTTATGGCCTCGGGCAGTCTCCTTAGTCAAAAAGAAATTAAAATACTGAATAAGAGTCATCGAATCCAATATAAAATTCTTTTATTTAAAGCACAAAAATCAATGAGAAAATATTATGAAAAATAAGTGAAAATACGACTGAAAATTTATTATTCATCGCTAATGTCGAGGTCAGAGTCGCAGTTTCGACAGGTGTAGTAAGCACAATTCTGAACACAAAAAGCTGAAATCTCGGTCTTCTTCTTCGGAAGAGGGTTCTTGACGACACTGTTTCTTGGCTTTTTTACATGTTAGTTTGGAATAGTGTTTCCAGCCGCGCTAACTGCAACTGCCATAGTCACATTGGTTTCTCTTTCCACTGAGGAGAGCTGGCATACAAGGGCGCCCTTTTTGGCAACGAAGTTCGTAGGTAGTAAAACACACACAAAGACACTAAATACGCATTAAAACATTAAAGAATATTAAACCAACACGACTGATATTTTTATTTTGAATTTGTGTTGAGTAGTTCGCATAAAATACACTGCATCAAAAAACAGTTTGGAAAAAAATTTTCAACTCGGTTTTCAAAAAGCAAAACAATGTTTTTTTTTTAAACTTCGAAGTATCATGAAAAAAATTGCGGTAATGAAAGCAGCACGTGACGGTATAAGACTTGGTTATATGTAAGCGCGCTGAAAAAATTTCATGGGTGAACTACATCACCCCACCGAACCACTTCATCACACCTGACTCTACAATAAATACTTGGCCAAATACAAGCTTAACGCGATCCTCAATTTCCGTCATCTCTACACTTAAATGGTAGTTATGTTGACATTGCAGACCACTTCGCCTCTTTTTTCCAACGTTGCTACTCTGTCCCTTCCATGAACCATCCCTCTATTCCATCCTCATCAAACGACTTTCGTACCAGGTTCTCATATCCTATCTCGTTAAATAGTTCAAGTTGTATCTATCCCCCCTGCATGCCACAGATCTTTGTGTGGGGGGAAGGGGGCGGGGCGACATTTTGAAATACATACACTGGTCCAGGAATTTTTCGCTTGCGTTTTACTGGCCTCCGTATCCAGCAAACTGAACGAAATCCACAGATTCTTATCGATAATCCTATCGACACGATTGTGGTGGTGTTCCCGCCAAAAAATATATGCGCCTATTACACTAGTCAACACGACTTATCCGCTGTTGCCAAAAATTACCTTTTCTGATAAATTTGGAGATTTAAAAATTTTTAAGCAATTAGAGAGATGCAAATTTTCAACGTGAGGAGAAGATAGCTTTAATATAAACAGTTGAGGCAAGGCCATGTCTTCGGCGGATTACGGAAAATAAGCATTTTGATAATTATGACATTCTGGTTCCTCCGACTGCGCTGTACATCCTCCTTTGTTTTTGGGCACAATATATGCCGTCAAATTTCTTTGACCTCTTTGGATTGAGATAAACCAACCTTGTACTGGACACACAGCTTAACATCATCCGCATATATAAGTAATCGAGAGTATGTTAATACCGAAGGCAGGTCATTTATAAAGAGTGTAAAGAGTAAGGGGCCTAGATGGCTGCCCTGTGGTACGCCCGAAGTAACCATAACTGGTGAAGACAGGGAGTTTTTGAAGAGGACTCTTTGGGACCTGGAACAAAGGTAGCTAGAAATCCATCTCAAGAGATTGGGTGGAAATCCTAAAAGGTCAAGTTTTTGTGCTAGGAAAAAGTGGTTTACAGAGTCGAATGCTTTACTGAAATCTGTGTAAATTACATCCGTCTGTAGATTACCTTGGAAGCCTTTAATGATGAAGGAGGTGAACTCCAATAAATTTGTGGTTGTTGGTCTCCGCCTTATAAATTCATGCTGAGCAGGAGATATGTGATCTGCAAAGATGCTGCAGGTGCGGAGTTAAAATGTTTTAAAACACTTTAGGAATATCGGTTAACTTGGATATACCTCTGTAGTTCTTCGCGTCAGACTTACTACCTTTCTTATGGAGAGGAATTATGAACGACTCCACCAATGTTTGAGATGCCAAGCTTTTTTGGCACCTATTTATGTCCAGAAACAAAATGAGGACGAATTGATTTAATGTTTAATATTTATTTATACAGGCGGCTAGCAGAAGCCGATTGCTTGCTCTTTGCCCAGCCAGATAAATGTTCACGAGATCATATGCAACCAATGCGCAGAGAGATTAGCATATGGAGGGGAAGCATGAAGAGTTTGTAGACAGGCTGAATAGTTTAAGCAACGGTCCACACAGAGACTCGGCGCAGTACCTAAGTACACAGCCGGGAACTCCGTCCGGACCCGGTGAAAACACCGGCTTAACTTTCCGGAGATCATGAATCAGAGAGCTTTCATTTAACAAGGGACTGAAGATGCCGTTCGACCTCGGTAAGTCGTATGGGTACGGCTGACCGGAGTAACATTCCTAAGAAAAGGTTGTTTGGAAAAATTGAGCAAAAATATCGGCAATTGCCTAATCATTATTTGTCGACGTGTTAAGGAATGATAGCAAGGATGGATGTGCGGACGTTTTACGCTTACTGTTTACGAAGCTATAAAACTGCTTAGGGTCCTGAGAAAAACGTATCGTGCATCTATATAGGTAGTTCTTATAGCACTGCGAATTAAGAACTGAAAAGCGGAGCCATTACATAGCGAGAGAAAGAAGGAGAGTCAACTTCATGAAATTTTTTGTAAAGTCTTGATTTTAAGTTTTTTAGACTGGATAACTCTTTGGTATACCAAGGGGGTTTCCCAGATCTAATAGGACAGGAAAGAGGGACACAAGACTCAAAAGTAAGTCAAGTGCATCGTTGAAAATATTTGTGCCTATCGTGACGTCAGTGCAGAAATACAAATTCGACCAATCAAAATCCCTAATGAGGTTATTAAGCTTCACAAACTTGGCTTTACGAAAACAGCGGACACATCGAGGTAGCCTACCCGACCGATCCAATGCGGTTGGTCCTATGTCGAGCGACACTTCGAATGTAGGATGGTAGGCGTCTTCAGGTATAGTGAGCGGACGGACTCGGGTTAACAACGGTACTTGGTGACACTGCTTCAGTTTCGTTCCACACAAACGAAATAAATAGCAGATTACTCGCAGTGCTGGAGACAGACCTTAAAATGGCATTTGGGAAGATACTGAACGGAATTTAAAAAAACAGAATGACCATATCTAGCAGATTGCCGAATATGAATTAGATCAGAACATTATTATAGCCAAAAGGAACAAATGAAATTGCAGTGGCTTCGCAACGTCTTCCACACGTTAACTAATTCACTCACTTTCACACGCTTTTCGGGTGCAGTGTGCAACCACTGGCGGATGGGGACCAAACTGACTGAGTATCGGGTATAAATGTAGAGTCGCGGCCCTAGCTGCTTCTCTCGTTTTTGTTGAGGAAAAGTGATATTTATTTTTCAAGCTACTTGGAAACCTACTCCTTGATAATTGTCTTTGATTGCAGAATCTGGTTGTGAACCGATCATTATAAAAATGTCTAGTATTTGATCTTAACTTACCAAGCTGTCTATAAACATCTGCTTTTAGCTTCAGTGAAATATTTTTTTCGTTGAGTAGAAATTCGTAGGCTCTTTTTGCCGCCTTATGCTTATTTTGAACCTCATAAAGGTGAGCAATTTGAAACTTAACTGAAAAAAAAATACCAATTACTTTTTATTATCAATATGGAAATATACGTACACATGGGTTAAAATGAGCAAAAAATTAAGATAAATTGTAACAAAGAAAAAAAAAATCGCTAGACGCAACTCCTATCTGAAAGAATAAAAAATCTGCAAATAAACACTGTATAAACTTTAATCCTTACCATGAAGCTCAGAATAAGTCGATGGAGACGTATAAAGCAGCGCCAATTGCAAATGTTTTAAAGCAATGTGATATTCACCGCAATGCTTCAACATGAAACCCAATCGTAAATGAACATCATTAGCACAAGTGAAATTCGGGTTTAAGTATAAAAGCTCCTGAAATGATTTAATTGCCCTATAAAACGAAGAAAAAAATTTGTTTAAATCTTAAAAAAAAAAAATGGTCAAATGTTGATTGTATTTGGCCATTTGGATTGTATATACAATAAAGAAATGAAACCGAAAAATATATGGTCTTTGGTTTATATATTGTGTCGTCTTATTTTAGTGTTCAAATTACACTACAATTACCACAATACTGAATGGAATTTGTTCGGAGCAGAACGCAAATTGATTTTAATTTTTGAGTTTTATAATACAAACTGAAAAATAACTTTTATTCTAAATTTGTATTATAAAAGAGAGATTTAACTTTATGTAATAACCTATTCCCACAGGCCATCATCCACCACCCCCCTTCCATTTCGGGGATGGTCCGTAAGGTTTTGCTGTTCCGAAATTTCCCAAGTTAGTTCCACCATCCATTTTTGAAGTTCCTAAACCGTACGTTTCTATGCGATATTCAGCCGATGTTTTCAAATACAACTCTGAAAAATTGACATTCACAGCGGAAAAATGGAATTCATTGTTAAATTGTAAACAATGAATGACAAGAATAACTGATGTTCTCCAGCAAATGGCGAGGAGGACGCTCAATTTTCAATTCGAAATGCTCGAATTTCTTCGGGAGAAGAAGGTGAATAAATACAAAAAAAACAATTGTAGCTTAAGAAATGTTTTTATTTGTTTAAACAATGTTTTGCTTATTACTGGTAGCGACACTCGGCAAATTTCCTTGGATTTTTCCTCCAATATTGCCGACGCTTCGATCCGTTGTGCAAGGCTCGACTTTTGATATAATGTCGAATCGTTACACCTTCCTGGAGAGCCCATGCTCACTTGCAAAATTGAAGTACATTTGGAAGACTATGACTAATACATTCTTCCTCATCGAATTCCTCATTTTTGACTAACGCTACCATAAATTTTTGCAGCAAAATTTGTTGCTGGTGATTCACAGTCGAAGCCATAATTAAATTTTCCATATTTGTTGTTTATTATCACAAAAATGTAGGTCACAAGTTTGTTATTGTCAGCTATTTTTTCAATGGATTGTGGATTGGGGATGGTGGATGGTGGCCTGTGGGAATCGAGGTTTCACATCTGTCAAAAAATCCCACCGTTCACCGTAAATGCGCTGTGTGGGAAAAAGCTATTAGGAACAATTAAGTCATCGAAGCCAATTATGAAAATGCCATGGATAATCTCAAACGAGTATATGATAAGGAGTGTGTTGATTACCGTGGTCTGAACAAGCTAATTGTTAAAGATAATTTCCCGTTGCCCCTTATTAGAAAAATGTGCTGTTTTTCCATCATAGATTTTAAAAGTGGGTATCATTAAATAGCCGTAGAATAAAAATCAGTTCTGTACACATCGTTTGTGACACCGCAAGGACAGTATAAGTACTTAAGAATGCACTTTGGTCTAAAGAATGGATCCGCTATCTTTCAGAGATTTATTTCAGAGTTGCTTAGAGACTTTATTAGAAACAAAAGTATTGTAGTAGACATGGATGATATAATGGTAGCGACTAAGACAGTTGAAGAACACTTGGTTTGGTTTAGTGAGCAAAATTTAGAGATAAATCGGAAAAAGTTTATAAAAAGAGACATTGAGTTTCTGAGGTACAAGGTTAATCAAAACGGAATAGTTCCGAGTGATTCCCACATTAAGGCTTTCAACATTACCCAGTCCCTCAAAATGTAAAAGCACTGCACTCATGTCTTGGATTCTTTCCTATTTTCGACGTTTCATGCTTTCATTTGCGACGATAGCTAAACCTTTAGTGCAGCTGCTAAAAGAAGGTGGTCCGTTTCCTATGAATAGAGAACTGGTGAGGACGTTTGAAACTCTTAAAAATGCGAGTAAATCCTCCGGTATCAGCCATTTTTAGTCCAAACAGAGAAACGGAATTACAAACAGACGCAAGCTCATATGGGTATGGCGCAATACTGATGCAAAGACAAGATGATGGAAAAATACACCCTGTGTCCTATTATTCCGGCAAAACAACAGAAACAGAATCTCGGTATCATAGTTTTGAACTAGAGACGTTGGCCATAATTTATGCATTGAGACGATTTAGAGCATATCTGGAGAATAGGTCTTTTAAAATAATCACGGATTGTAATTCGCTAGTGCAGACGTTAACCAGAAACTCTATTAGCCCTAAAATACCGCGTTGGTCCTTAGAGTTAGAGAACTATGATTACTCTATTATGCATAGACCTGGGACCAGTTGACGCGTTGAGCAGACAAGATCAAGTAATGAATATGCTAGAGGATAATCATAAAGTCAAAAATGGTTTAGAAAAGCAGGACAGTAGTGAGCAATATATGAGGAATTGTGTAAGTAGAGACAACCCTGATAGTGAGAATAGAAGTAGATTGAGTGTAGAGAATAAGTCTCAGTAGAAAGTAGCTTGAGAAACATTGGTAGTGATGGTAGAGATATTCTAGAGCAGGGGTGCCCAAAGCCAGCATACGGAAGAGCAATCACCAACACTCACAAAGAAAAACACTAATACCAAGAGGCGAACGATTTTTTTCATTTCAATTTGTGCACTGGAAGAAAAGAGTTTGCATACTTTTCACTTATGTGAAAAATATGGTTTACCAAATGATTAAATTTTGTATTCAAAATCAATTTTGTAGGATATATAATGTACTGCTATTCGCAACAATAGTTTTGAGCGAAACAAAATGTACTCAAACATGCGCTATTAAACATTTTGCCGGCAGGTTGAACACAAAAAAAATTTTTTCAATGCAAGCTCGAAGATAAGGCAGAAGCAAAATGAGTAAGAAAACAACAAAAGCATCGAAATTGTTGTTGGTCAGTTTGCGTTCGCGAGCAACGACGACCCACACAAGCAAACAGAAACGGTTTCGGTTCCACGCATAGCATACACTCACATAATTTTTGCATGTGTTGGGTTTTTTATTCTTGGTGCCGTTCATGTATACGTTCTGTGAGTTCCTATCCCAAGAGTAAAAACAAAAACAAAGCGAGCCCAAGAGCATAGGCCTGGGCACCCCTGTTCTAGAGAATGTAGTGCATAGAAGTACGGTAGAGAACCCTGTGAGGTAACCTAGAGAATGTAGTGACTGAATTTAAGAAAGAAGATGGATCGAACATCGAGTTTAAAGATTTTAGTCAAAGTAGAGGAAGCGGTAACAATGTGGTGGGGGGAGTAGAGTATATTCGTTGTGAAAATTCAGATAAGAAGATCAAATGTATAGAGGATGCAGAGAGGGAGCAGTTAGATTTTCAGCAAGAAGGCTTGTTGAAATCATTGATTCATATCGTTAGAGTTCTCTAGTTTTCTGCAGGAAAGAGGGATAGAGCACATTAAAGTATCGCACATTAAAGTATACAAGTATCGATATGCCAGGGCACATCCATTCGAATTGATACAGTGAAGAAATAAAGAAATATAATACGAGCTCTCAAAAGTTTACATGTATGTGTTTTGAAATTCATTGGAGTTTGTAATTCAACCGGACAATGGCCGTGAATTGACCTTGCAGAGCACATGCTCATTTTTAAATGCATTTTTGCATTCCATTGAGGTTGGATCTGAATATGAAGTCTAAAGGAAGTGGACGAGCCGGAGCTCAAATTGGCAACAACCTAAATTTATGGGTATTCGCCAAAGCCAATAGATGTAAAATTGGACATTATGAGCTATTGGAAAGCTGAAAAGCACACATACAGTTAAATCTCAGCCGCGATTTTTATAATACAAATTGAGAATACAAATTATTTTTCAATTTATAATAAAAACAAGAGGGAACGTTGTAAGCCGCGTCTACGGCCGCGGCTCTACTTTATATCCGGTACTCAGTCAGTATATATGTATGTGAGCTTGTTGTAATTTATTACATGTTCGCAAAAGGGAGAAATTAAATGTTAGCAACAAAAAAAAAAAAGTAATTAAGTCGAACCTTTTCGGAGATTTTGGTCTATTAGATGTTTCCATATTTGTTTACTTAAATTTTTTATATCTGCCATTTCTACATGTTTTTATCTACTTCCTACATATACATACACGGCTGTGTGCGAGAGAGAGAGGGAATCAGTCTGCGCTTGGGAGGCCACTGAAATTTCATTTGTTCCTTCTGACTATATTTATGATCCGATCTGATCCAAATTCAATACTCTGATAGATATAGTCATTTTCTACGATTCTTTTTTGGTTTTCCCGTATCTTCAAAATTGTTGATTTTCATCTTTTGTGGGGGCGGAAATTTTAAAACAAACTCGTCTAGGTTTGATATCACAGGAGCTTGGATAGAAAGTTTGGTTGATCTAGCTCTTATAGTCCCTGAGACCTAGGCGTCAAAAAAATCGATCAGGCATAGCGCCCACCCCGGTGTGTGAGAGAGAGCGAGAGGGAACGATGCATTTCGAAATGGTTTTCTTTATTGTGGCTATATTTATCATCTGATCTGATCCAGATTCAACACTCTGATAGATAAGCTCATTCTCTATGATTCTGCGTTTTTAGTTTTCTCGTATATTTAAAATTGTGCATGCCACAGATTTTCGTCCTTGGAGTAGGTGGAAGGGGGCGGGACGAAATTTGGAAATACACTTGTAACAGTGTGATAGCAAAGGAGTCTGGATACAAAATTGTGTTCCTCTAGCTTTTATAGTCTCTGAGCTATAGGCGCTAATGAAGACGGACGGACGGACAGACGAGAAGGTGATATATATATAATTGCCCATGCAAAAGTCGGTGCCAACATTCGAAAAAGTTTTTCCCTTTGATTTATTTATCGTAAGGGCAAACGATATTTTTACCGGGAACTGTAACCTTTTAAAGGATATTGGCGAATCCGTTGGAATCATCGGGATACGCGGAATGTGAGCGAGTTGCCCGGCCGCCGGCCCAGTGATGATTGTTGCTACGATCACATTATCAAAAGTCTTGTGCCATTACACATACTGGGAGGGCTTAAATTTCTCAAAAGCATAATGGGAGTACCTCCTTTTAATTTTAGTTCGTGGGGTGGCAAGCCTTTAGGATTGAGGGGATCTAGGGTAGTGCACGGTATCTTCGATGTTGCACACGGTGTCAATAGATTTGTAAAATTTAAAATTATCCGGTACTTTTTCTATAATTATTCTATTTATCTCATGTACTGAATCGTTTCTCGGTGACAATATCGCCCTCGAACAGAGCCAATTGAAATTTCTTCCTGTGAGATTTTCGATGTCGGGATAGATTGTGTT
The DNA here is from genome assembly GCA_963969585.1 of Drosophila helvetica. Taxonomy (NCBI): domain Eukaryota; kingdom Metazoa; phylum Arthropoda; class Insecta; order Diptera; family Drosophilidae; genus Drosophila; species Drosophila helvetica. Next base: position 27,958,659 of record OZ018402.1, on the reverse strand, counting down.
TATAAGAATGTCTAGACTGTTTGAGCCAATTCATTGTCCAACAATACTTGGGGGCTATTTGCAACTGTCGATATTAATTTTCCATCACCAAGTGGAATTTAATTTACACTTCAGTCTAAGTAATACGTGGCCTGCTATGTTTACACCAAAAATTGGAAAAGGAAAATACAATGCCTCAATAAAACGTGGTGGTTATGCTAAATTGCGACTATAATTATAGCCTATGTTACTCAGGGTGAATGTAGCTTTCTAATGATAAAATAATTATTGAAATCGGCTCAGTATTTTTGGAGTTTATTCGTCACAAACATGCACACAAAACACAAATCTTTCCTCTTTATAATATTAGTGTAGATTGAGAATACGTTATTTTTCAATTTTTATTATACAAATTTAGAATAAACGTCAGAAATTAAACTAATATATAAAATTCTCGTATCACAAAGTTTGTTGCTAAACTCCTGCGAAATGGTTCAACCGATTTTCGTGGATTTTGTGTGCTTATCGGACTAGGCATCGGCCAAAATCTATTTTTTATCCCGATCAGACCACTGTTTCGGGTACCTCCCAAGCACCTACGTCCTTTTTTTTTTATGGGAGGTGCCCAAAGGAGTGGTGGAAAAAATAATAGAAACGACATATTTTTGTCGTATTTTTCAAAATTTTGTTCAGTGAACATTTTTTTTTTAATTTCATAATTTAAACAAAATTTCAAAAACCGAGTCAATTTTGCGAAGGTGCATTTTTGTTGTCCAAATTGCAAATATTTGTTGTAGTCGAATGAAACTAAGATCAATTGGTTTGGATTTGTTGGTAATCCACATATTAGGCATTTAAAGAACGCTTTCCACGACCCAAGGTACTCTATTAAAACGGAAGATAATGACCCGAAACACTCCCAAATGCTGACCTCGAAATGGTTCTTGGAAAAAAAAGTTCCACTGATGAAATGGCTACCAGACCGTAATCCTATACGGCAGTATTGGGGGATCTTAAAGAATAGGATTGGAGGATATAAGTCCAAAAATTAAAAGGATTTGTGGCAAAAAGTTCAATTCGAATAGTACTGCATTGATTCATCAATTTGGGCCGAACTGGTCGATGCCTTGGGTCGTCGATGTGCCGAAGTCAATCGCAGTGCCATAACCAAATTTTAAAGTTAAAAGTAACTCTACTAGCCTTTGAAGCTAAAAATTTGTTTTTCTTAGCCTCAAGTCTCCCGTTTCTATTATTTTTTCAAGGCCTAAAAAATAAATTTTGGTTAGTTTAAGTTTTTCGAAAATTATTATTTTGTTATATTTTGATGCGTTACTGTATAGACTTTCAAGTAAAATTAATATTATTATTAAAAATTTTCACTGAACAAACTTTTGAAAAATACGAAGAAAATATGTCGTTTTTATTATTTTTTCCACCACTGTATATAAAAATTGATGCCACTTTTCGTTGAGGTTTTATAACTCAAGAGCGCGCTCACCTATCCAAACCAAATGTTAAGGCTTTGTTCGGACTATTTAGTAGATGGTTTGTGTGAAGTTTGCACAAAATAGGTCGAGCAATTCTTCGTTTATCGCATTTTTTGTAACAAATGCATTCAATGAGTGGGATTGTACTGTCAAATTGAAACTTTTTCAGTGTTAACAGAACAACATGTTTTTATATGTCATTCATGCGATCATTTCATTTTGGACGTGCTTCGCTTAAAGCTAATTGTCTGCGGTAATTATTGCTTTGTTGTGTTCATTGTGTTTACATTGTGATTACATATTGTTGAGTGCATTCATACAAACGGTGAGTCTTGAATTGTAGCAATTTGTTTTTAATTTAATTTATTCTTTTTTGTATGAAGGAAAAATGCCACGAGCCAGACGAGCAAATATAGGTCGGCAAACGCATAGTGTAAATGATATGACATTACTAACACGATCACATACTGCAGATAAACGCGCACAAGCTAATGCATCGCAGCGTGAACGTAATGCACGAAATAGATCTGTTGACCCTGTACCTGTACTGAATCTTGCACGGCGATCACGAATACGTCGTGCTGTTTTGGCTGAAATGATGCGTGCTGCTTTTAATTACAACAGTAAGATGGATTATGGTATGTACGGATACATTGGAATGATGGACGCAATATGTCCACATTGTGATGCGGCTAACTTTCCAGGTGAAACGCCCGGCAGGTGTTGTGCTAATGGCAAAGTGAGATTGCCAGCATTAGAAACTCCACCCGAACCATTGTATTCATTTATTTTTGGGACGTCTCAAAACTTCGAAGCACTTTTTGAGTCATATTCAACAATACAATTCGGCATTTCAAATGACTTCTTTTGGTGCTACGAAAATTATTAGAGATAATTTTATGCCGACGTTTATCCCATTAAATTTTTTAATTCATTGGAACCGTCTGGTATGCCACCGCATTGCTTGAATCTGAAAATTGGTTCTTTGATTATATTGTTGCGAAATATTAATCCACCAAAACTGTGTAATGGCACCAGATGGGCAGTGAAAAAGTTACGATTTTAATTGGTAAATCAAAAGCAGAAGTTTGTTTGATGCCATCAACAAGGCCCAAGGGCAAAAACTTCACGTTTGTGGTGTGAATTTGATCTTTTTTTGATCTGTGCCGTAGTGACGGATTCGGTAAATGAAGCTACGATCTTAACTAATAAATCAAAAGGAGAAGTTTGTTTGATACCGGATATCCCTATGATTCTAACTGATTTGCCATTTGATTTCAAACGATTACAATATCCTATGCGTTTATCATTTGCGATGTCCATCAACAAGGCCCAAGGGCAAACACTTCACTTTGTGGTGTGAATTTGGAGGAATCATGTTTTTCACATAGCCAACCTTATGTTGCATGTTCCAGAGTCGGGACCCCCAGCCGTCTGTTTATTTATGCTCAAAATGGAAAAACAAAAAATATTGTTTATCCAAATATTTTGGATTAAGTTTTAATAGAGCTAATAAATTATTATTTCACTTTATACGTACCGAAGCACTACTGTAGGCATGCTTCCCCTTCTAATATTTTAAAACAATTTAAATTTCTATATATTTTTCATAACGGTTTTCTTTAACGATAAAGTTGCACAACATGCTTGTACACATAGCTATTCTGGTAAGTGTATGTACATATATGTATATTTAATATCCGAATGCACTTTGCAATTTTATACAAAATATACTGAAGGTATATAAGCGTGGATTTGTAAATATGTAAATGTGAGAACAAGTAAACACAAATACATATTTATACATATGTATGTTGACACCTTTGCACTTGCGAGTAATTTTTTAATACCAAAAACAACCCGAAATATATATATTTCGGCAGTAAAAATAACAATAATGAATGTGTATACATACCTATGTATATATATATGTATAGCCCCTAATATTTACCGAACTATCATGTTCTTACTTTTATGTTATACGAAATTTTAAAAATTAAAATATTGCTTTAAGAACTTTATTTTGGGCATTCGACAGTACTATTTTTCTGTAAACAAGTTGTAACAAACGAGTGATGTAGTGTGACCGCGGACTAATCGATAAAATATACCGTCTGACCCCTAGAAATATACTGAAATATACCGTCTCAAAATATACTGATACAAAAATTTGTATACCCGTATGACATTAGACTTTGAAGCCTAGTATTCAGTGGCGAAGAAATGGCTATCGAGAGGAATCAGGGTTGATATTCGTATGAAACCGATAAAAATATTCTGCCAGCAGAATGATAGCCTGTTTACACTACAGTTGCGTTATTGAGTTATTGAGTTTCGGGCAAAACTCGAGTTTCATTCACATGGGGAAGCATAGGGGCCCTAGAGGTGGCAAAAAAGTTGAGTTTTGGTTGAGTTTCAATCGTTCCTCGCTTTCTGAAGCGAATGCAAAGAAATCATTGGAGATTATGACTTTATGAAGACGCAACTCGGCACAAGTACGCACACATACATATGTAAGAACTTGCAGCTCTGTGCGCACTCACACATGCAAGCTCGTTCTATTTTTAGATCCATGGCTCGACTTCGAGCTGCCAAATTTGCGACGAGAAAAATGTATTTACTGAGAGCTGCATAGGTAATGACGATAGAATACCCTACAGACAATTAATCTCATGTGAAGTCATGTATGCTATACATTTTGTATTTTTACACATTTACATTTGTTCATTATATTCGTTTATAGTACATCAAACAAAATTAGCATATAAAGGCTATACAAAATATTATTTTTATTTGTATTGTGGGCAAGCGTCTCCATGAAGTCATAATCTCCAATGAATTCTTTGCATTCGCTTCAGAAAGCGAGGAACGATTGTTGGGCTATGACACTAAAATGTGTATAGACCCATTCAATACCTATTTATATGTCATTAATATCCATAATAATGGATGATACACATATACATATATAATTTTTTCAGCGCGTATAACTTTTTTGTATGTGATCATATATATTAATATATTATATGATATACCATACAATTAAATATACATATGTGTATATATAGTACAAACTGTATAGTCTTTATGTTTATACGACTTAATTATATACAAATATATATATTAAATGAAAATTATTTGCTTATTCACAATTTGCATCCTGAATACTCTAATGGATAATTATTCCAATGGGAGTTATGTATGAAATATATTATATGTATATATTTACATATGCATATCCGCTCATTATATTGATATTTTCTATATTAAACAAAATTATCATCTAGAGCATATACAAAACAAGAGTTATTCTGATAATATAAGGCAAGTGTCTTCAAAACGTGTCGACTCTAAAAATGCTAAAGTAAAGGGTAACAAGAGCACAGAAATCCAAGAATCTTAAGGGAATTGAGAAATTTCGTTCTACCAGGCAGCAATACTTAAAGAATGTACGTGAGCATATATGTGCACCCATACATCCAAATACGCTGAAGCAAAACAAAATAAAACAGAAACCAAAAACCCAAGAGCCCAAGAACTGACAATGCCTACAATAAAAAATTTGTTGTGTATAATAACACACACACATCAATGCCATTGCTTCGTTGCTGTCGGCTTCGGCTCTCGCCGCGTCATGAGCCGAACAGTTGTAGTACCGAGCCGAACGCTTGGTACTACATTTCTCAGACTTCGCTTGCGACAGCCGTTTGTATGAAATGTCTTATCTATGTATTGTATGGTTAGTGGTTGTACTCAGTACGAGAAAAATAATTGCCGATATAAGCTGAAAAAGTATTTCATGGTATTTGTGGTATTCTGCCAGGCACGACAAATTTATTTGGCCGGTCAAATAAATGAAGTGGTGCGCGTGCATATGTTTTTGATTACAATCGAAATCGACACATAAACACAAAGCTATGGAGTTCAAAAAGCAAAATAAAACATGATTGGGGGAGTTTAGCGACGATATTATATTATTATTAAAGAAAATCGAGCAGAGGCATTTGCTATGGAATTTTGCGGATAAAAAGAAATTGGATGCAAACGGAATAAGAGGCGCATGGGAGTCTATGGCTGCAGTGATGAATAGTTAGTACAATTTCAAATACTTATAAAATGTAAATGAATTTTCATATGTATTCCAGGTGATAAGTTCAAAAAAGCTTGGAAATCGTTATGGGATGAAAATTAGTGGACAAATGGGAATAAAAAATATTTCACTGCATTTCTGTTCCGCAAAAACGGTTTTACCCAATATTGCTGTTCTTTATCCGTGTATTGTCGTCCTACAGCACCACAGCGCCCACAAATAAAACATGTCTGCTTGTTTTGATACAAAATACAATTTCTTTGGAAAACATAATTTTGTTACAAATTGGGCCTCAGTTATTCGACTGATAGCAGGGAGTAGTGCTCAGAGACGACCACGAAAATTAATTTTGGATTTTGTCTATCATTCTATCTCTATCTTCGCAGCAAATTTAGCAGAGTCCAATGTCATACCAAAGACAATATAAATAGTAAGATGAACATCGCCATACATTTTTGAGGTACATTTTCCTGTGTGGAATTTACTTCCATTCCACCATGAAATAGAGACAGACAGATAGACAGAAAGCCAACCGCTCTCTCGTTCTATACGGGAGGCTGAGATTTAAATGAATGTGTGCACACATTTTATGTCGGCTTGTTTGTATTGGTTGTTTACGACGCCGCTGTCGAAGAAAACACCCATTACTTCAGAATTCATTGGAGATGACACTTTTTAAAGACGCTTGACCACAATAAAAACAAGTAATATTTTGTACATCCTTTATACGCTAATTTTGTTTAATGTACTATAAAAAAATAAAATGAAAGAATGTAATAGCCTTTTTACACTGCCGCAGCATTGACGAAGCTGCGGAAAAATGCTGCGAGGCGTTTACACCAGAGCCGCAGCATTTGTCAGCTGTTCGGCCTGCTAAAGTAAACAGACGAGGTGAGTAAGAAGAAGAGAGCAAAAGCATTTTTATTATTATTAAATGTGGAAAACGGTGCAATTGGGAGTTTCACCACGAGCACCCAACTACTTATGGAGCTTGTTACGGAGGACTCTGATGTAACGTTAGCTCCATCAAACCAAAAATTGTGTGCTGCCGACTTTAATTTTCAAGTTGCACTTTTAAAGTTGAAATCAGTGCAATCTAAAAGTTCTCTTGTAAATATTTGTGTTTCCATTTTGTTGTTTGCTATCAGATTTCTATATATAAAATTTTAATTTATATGTTTATGAAAGTGTTCGCGGTTATTGTTTGACAAAAACAGATGTTTGCTCTCGATACCCCAAATAATTTCAGCTTTTTGTAAAAACACTACACAGAATACGGTAACACTTGCCAATGATGCGCCGCAGCATAAAACATGCGGCCGCAGCATTGTCTTCTTCTATCCGCAGAGCTCTTACCGGCAGCTGCGCCCAGTGTGAAAAGGGTATAAATATGTGCAAATACAAAATGTGTATCAGAAATGACTTCACATTAGATTAATTGTGTGTAGGGTATTCTTTCGAAGCGTCAATAAGCAACTTTCAGTATATACATTTGTGGCTCAAGAAATCGCAGAAATCTCGTCTCGTAAATTCGGCAGCTCGGTACAAATACGCATACATATGTACTTGCAGCTCTGTGTGTACTCACAAATGCAAGCTCAAACTAGTTTTAGATCCGTGTGCAACTTCTTGCGATCGAGAGAGTGCGTATTTCGGCACATACAGAAAATGTCGCTCCATACAGCACTTGAAACTGTAAGGGAACGCCCTTACATCTTACTCTTTATAAGTCTAGTACCTTTAACCATACAGTATATAGATGTGGAGGTTCATAAAAACGGCCTTCGCTAACGATGCACTATGGTCCCAACGACCGGTTTTGTTTGCAAAACCTATTTTTTTAAAGTTAAATAAATAACGGTTTTTTGGTTACTCTGCATTGGAAAAAGAGTGAGTTGCGTACCAGAAATTTTGATAGATTTCGCCACATTCGCGAAATCTGCTGTGCAACCCTGCTTTTGTTATCGATAAGCTTGTGCAGTGAAAAAGTAAAATTTTAATTACAATTTTAAATCCGTAATAAATTGGAAAAAGCCATTAACAGATCAAATTTTTGTTATGAATTTTAATCAGACAGGCTTATACTAAGTGTTTTGTAATGTGAACTGTATCTAGTAGTTGTTGTCTTCGTAATTGTATGCTAAAGTTAGTGGTTTAAAATGAACCAAGTTGTAATGAAAACTTATTTTTGAAAAGGCATGCAAAGTGAGGCCCACCTTGAAACCTATTGTGTGTCGTAGATTAATAAGTCCTTGTTAAAATGTATACAGTAAGAAATGCCACATTTTACCACAATTCTTGAAATTTGACTTAATAGATCATAACCTCAAATTCAATAATTTGAATTTAAAAACTTAACTTCTAGGCGGTAAGCAGCAGCTACAAAGATTTTGGGTCCGATTGACAGCTGTAGGAATGCGCATTTTAATACAACCAGACGTGAGATGCTTGGCTAATGGGAAAAAAAGAAGCACTACCACTGAAAAAAACATGAAAAATGATCCCAGACTTTAAAAAACCTTATAAAACAAAACTACACTCTGAAAAAAAACCACAATTCCTCAAAAAATTCTAAATCTCAAAATCTATCAGAAAAAGTCGGTTTGGGCCATAGCGGAAAAAAATATTTAAGTTTTGTAGCCAAGTGTAATTGAAATATGCCTAAATTAAAAAAAGGCGGTGCCACACCCATTTTTTTTTTGCAAATTCACTTCCTATTGATTATATATGTCCAATACAAAAGACTTAACAGACACGAGGGGGAACGTTGTGAGCCGCGTCTACCGCCGCGACTCTACTTTATACCCGGTACTCAGTCAGTATATATGTATGTGAGCTTGTAATAAATTACATTATTACATGTTCGCAAAAGGGATAAATTTAGTTTTAGCCAAAAAAGACAAAAAAAAATTAAGTCAACCTTTTCGGAGATTTATATATATTATTTCCATTTTTGTTTACATACGTTTTTTACATCTGTCTTTTCTACATGTCTAAATCTACTTCCTACATATACATACACGGCTGTGTGCGAGAGAGAGAGGGAATCAGTCTGCGCTTGGAAGGCCACTGAAATTTCATTTGTTCCTTCTGGCTATACTAATGATCCGATCTGATCCAGATTCAACACTCTGATAGATATAGTCATTTTCTATGATTCTGCGTTTTTGGTTTTCCCGTATCTTCAAAATTGTAGATTTTCGTCTTTTCTGGGGGCGGAAGGGGGCGTGGCCAAATTTTGAAATACACTTGTACTGACGTGACATCACAGGAGCATGGATAGAGAGTTTGGTTGCTCTAGCTCTTATAGTCTCTGAGATCTAGGCGCTCATCTGGACGAATGCTCACAGCGCCCAACCCTGTGTGTGAGAGAGAGCGAGAGGGAACGATGCATTTCGAAATGGTTTTCTTCATTGTGGCTATATTTATGGGTCGATCTGATCCAGATTCAACACTCTGATAGATATTAACATTTTCTACGATTCTGCGTTTTTAGTTTTCTCGTATCTTTAAAATTGTGCATGCCACAGATTTTCGTCCTTGGAGTGGGCGGAAGGGGGCGGGGCGAAATTTTAAAATACACTTGTAACAGTGCGATAGGACAGGAGTCTGGATACAAAATTGTGTTCCTCTAGCTTTTATAGTCTTTGAGCTATAGGCGCTAATGAAGACGGACAGACGGACAGACGGACGGACGGACAGACAGACATAGCTATATCCACTCGGCTATTGATGCTGATCAAGAATATATATGTATACTTTATGGGGTCGGAAACGCTTCCTTCTGGGTGTTACACACATAATTTGTTTTGCACAAATCTAATATACCCCTTTACTCTTCGAGTACCGGGTATAAAAACAGGCCAACAAAAGTGGTCTCTTGGACCATAGTGAGATGTCTGAAAATGCGGTACCAAGGGCTCGGATCGGTGCCAGCTACTTGCCACAAAAAAAGGACAAATGGACCAAAAACTAAAACATCATCTTCGTCTTCATCCGTGGCATATGACGCATTTTTTGCGCTAAATAGGTTTTTACAAAAGTCGGCCTCCTGGCGACAAAGTTTATTGCTTTTCATAGGCTGGAAGTCTATTTTGTTTGCCTGAGCAAACGGCAATGTATTATGTGCATGCTTTTTGCGGGTCATATGTGCACGGATTTGGATTTGGATTTTGAATTTAAGCTGCATTTTCAGTATTTGCCACTGTCGTTTGCATCATGGCACATCCAGTTTTTAAAGGCTCATTAAGCCAACTCTCACGAAATTTCAGCTAATAATTATCTTTTGGCATTTTAATACAACTTATTTGTAGAATATTTATTTCACAATGAGCCGATTGCTCGCACCGATACACTTAATAGATATCGATTACATTGAATTCGATATGAGCGATGGCACCTTATTAGAATTGAATCATAATGACCATATGACATTAAACTTTGTTAAATTTGCTGCGAAGAGAGAGATAGCATGATAGAAAAAATCCAAAATTAATGTTCGTAGTCGTCTCTAAGCCCGACTCCCGGCTATTAGTCGAATAACTGAGGCCCAATTTGTAACTAAATGATGTTTTCGAACACACACAGCCAGCCAGCAAAATTATATCTAAAAAGTATAGCAATCGATAAACTCTGCCGCAGCGCTGCTGCCAGCTCAACCGCAAAAATAACTGGACGCATATATCTCTCTCGCTCTCACTGCATGCTTTTTGCCTAAGGCTATCTCTATTTTTGCAGCTAGACCAGCTTTAAAGTCTAATGTCATACGGGTATAAGTACCCAAGTTTAAGTAAAAAACGAAGGCAAACGTTGTGAGCCGCGTCTACGGCCGCGGCTCTACTTTATACCCGGTACTCAGTCAGTAAATATCTATGTGAGCTTCTTGTAATTTATTGTTCGCAAAAGGGACAAATTTAATTTAAGCCAAAAAAGAAAAAAGTAATTAAGTCGAACCTTTTCGGAGATTTTGATCTATTTGATTTTTCCATATTTGTTTACATTCATTTTTTACATCTGCCTTTTCTACATGTCTACTTCCTACATATACATACACGGCTGTGTGCGAGAGAGAGAGGGAACGAGTCTGCGCTTGGGAGGCCACTGAAATTTCATTTGTTCCTTCTGACTATATTTATGATCCGCTCTGATCCAGATTCAATACTCTGATAGATATGGTCATTTTCTATGATTCTGCATTTTTGGTTGGATGGTGGATTTTTGTCCTTTGTGGGGGCGGAAGGGGGCGTGGCATAATTTTAAAACAAACTCGTCTCGGTTTGATATCACAGGAGATTGGATAGAAAGTTTGGTTGATATAGCTCTTACAGTCTCTGAGAACTAGGCGTCAAAAAATTGGATCAGGCATAGCGCCTACCCCTGTGTGTGAGAGAGAGCGGGAGGGAACGATGCATTTCGAAATGGTTTTCTTCATTGTAGCTATATTTATCATCCGATCTGATCCAGATTCAACACTCTGATAGATATGGTCATTGTCTATGATTCTGCGTTTTTAGTTTTCTCGTATCTTTAATACTGTGCATGCCACAGATTGTCGTCCTTGGAGTAGGTGGAAGGGGGCGGGACGAAGAATGAGGACGCTAATGAAGACGGACAGACGGACGGACAGACAGACATAGCTATATCGACTCGGCTGATCAAGAATATATATACTTTATGGGGTCGGGAACGCTTCCTTCTGGGTGTTACACACATCCACTTTTTGCACAAATCTAATATACCCCTTTACTCTTCGAGTACCGGGTATAATTAAATGCGGAAAAATGCTAACTCAACCCAAAAAAAGGATAGATTTCCGGATAGGGGATGTTTGAAATTTTTTCTGGCCCACGTAGTTTCAAAAGGGACAGATCTGTCCGGAAAAAGGCTGAATTGGCAACAATGTCGGGTACTGCAACGAAGCAATCACACATTGATTAGGCGTTGTTTACGGTAAATCTCTATGGATAAACGATTAAGTTGAGGCCGTTTGCCCAAACCTTCGTATGCCGAATTTTTCTGATAAATTCCGTTAGTTGAAATATAACCGTTATCAGTCTTATAAAAAATACAAAAAATTATTTTTTGGAACAGTTTTTAACGGTAATAGGCTTTTCCCACACAGTACAGTAACGGGGAACGATCCCACAGGCCACCATAAATAATCCATAGAAAACATAGCTGACAGCAAAATACAAAAAATTTGAAATCCCGAAATCTAGCAGAAAGTCATTTTGGGCCACAGCGGGTAAAAAAAAGTTAAATTTTGTCGAGTAGTGTAATTGATTAAAAAAATATATTTTATTTTATTTTTTAACTTGGTGCTAAACTTTTTATATTAAACTCATTACAAAAGTAAGACTTTAAATATACTGGACCGTATACAGTAGAAAACATAGGAGAAAGAGATAACATCATAATCTCTGACAGTAAAAATAAACAACAAAAAGTATATAAGGATAGATTAAATATTTATAATATTTAATATGGCCATTTATAAGCATTACCATAAGCCAAATCCAAAATACTTCTATGCAAATTAAAATACTTCACTGATAATTTAAAAATATAATTTATTTTATATTCGAACTTGATGCCAAACCATTTTTTATTAAACTCATTACACAAGAATTATAAACTTTTACTCCGAACTCGTATGTTCGACCGATCTCAATCAGATTCCCAAATTAAACTGTCGCTTCATTCTCAAATTTTATCCAACGAACCTCGGCCAGAAGCTTTTCTTTTCGGGCTTCAAGAACTTTTAATTTTTGTTTAAAATATAAGCTTAAGATGAAAAGGGCTGACTTGGAACGCAGATATTTGGGTTTCGAATGGAAAATTGGTTTTACGTTAGGATTGGTTTATTTATAACAGCGCTAAGAGCGGCCCTTGAAGCTAAAGCCAAAGTCAAATGCAAAACAAAGGCAACGGCAAGATTGCTAAGTGGTCCCGCTAATGCAAAACAAAGGCAATGGAAAGTAAAAGTGAATTACAGATGATTAATCAATGAAATTAGTGTGTGTGTCCTTTCATATTCTTCTTCATATTCAGACTCATTACCGTATCACTAGTTCGGGGGTAAACGATGTGGTGTCGCTGGTCCCCATGTCCAAGGACATTGCGGGTAAAAATGGAAATGAAGAAAAGCATTGGATAGGGGTTCTCCGGGAGCTAGTGGTGGTCTGTTAGGGCCGAGTAATATCACCACCCCCGAACTAGTGCCCAGTACTGCAGGGTTGTTCTGCTTCAGCGTATTTTAATGTATGGGTGCACAAGCATTCTCACGTACTTTGCGTGTGTGTTGTAGTATTGATGGGTGCTAGAACTGAAATTATTTGTGTTCGTTCGAGTTTTTTGATTTCTGGACTCCTTCGTACCCTTTACTTTACCATTTTTGGAGCTGACACTTTTTGAAGACGCTTGTCTTACAATATCAGAATAACTGTCATTTAGTATATGCTTTAAATGATAATTTGGTTTCATATAGAATATACGAATATAATGGGCGGATATACATATGTGAATATAAACAATATATTTCATACATAACTCCCATTGGAATAATTGTCAATTAGAGTATTCAAGGTGCAAATTGTGAATAAGCAAAGAATTTTGATTTAATACATATATTTGTATATAACATAGTCATATAAACATACTATAGGGGAAACATGCCTACAGTAGGCACCCCCCAGTTACGGCCAATATGCTTTGAGCATATTAAAAAAAGTTTCCATAAACACAAAAGTAATTTTTTATTGTTACCAAATTGCGATATATGGGTGTTAAAAAATTTAAAAAATGTGAGTGTTTCATTTTTTTGCAGTGTTGTCATTGTACTTTCCGATTTATCTTCGTATTCAACCAAAATGTATGCATAACAAAGTTTTTTGGTCTCTTGAAATTATTGTTATTTCCAAGAATAGGCCCCACTTTTTATACCCGGTACTCGAAGAGTAAAGGGGTATATTAGATTTGTGCAAAAAATTAATGTGTGTAACACCCAGAAGGAAGCGTTTCCGACCCCATAAAGTATATATATTCTTGATCAGCATCAATAGCCGAGTCGATATAGCTATGTCTGTCTGTCCGTCCGTCTGTCCGTCCGTCCGTCTGTCCGTCTTCATTAGCGCCTATAGCTCAAAGACCATAAAAGCTAGAGGAACACTATTTTGTATCCAGACTCCTGTCCTAACGCACTGTTACAAGTGTATTTCAAAATTTCACCCCGCCCCCTTCCGCCCACTCCAAGGACGAAAATCTGTGGCATGCACAATTTTAAAGATACGAGAAAACTAAAAACGCAGAATCATAGAGAATGAGCATATCTATCAGATTGTTGAATCTGGATCAGATCCGATGATAAATATAGCTACAATGAAGAAAACCATTTCGAAATGCATCGTTCCCTCTCGCTCTCTCTCACACACAGGGGTAGGCGCTATGCCAGATCGAATTTTTTGACGCCTAGTTCTCAGAGACTATAAGAGCAAGATCAACCAAACTTTATATCCAAGCTCCTGTGATATCAAACCGAGACGAGTTTGTTTTAAAATTTGGCCACGCCCCCTTCCGCCCCTACAAAAGATGAAAATCTACAATTTTGAAGATACGGGAAAACAAAAAACGCAGAATCATAGAAAATGACTATATCTATCAGAGTATTGAATTTGGATCAGATCGGATAATAAATATAGTCAGAAGGAACAAATGAAATTTCAGTGGCCTCCCAAGCGCAGACTGATTCCCTCTCTCTCTCGCACACAGCCGTGTTTGTATATGTAGGAAGTAGATAAAAACATGTAGAAATGGCAGATGTAAAAAATGTATGTAAACAAATATGGAAACATCTAATAGATCAAAATCTCCGAAAAGGTTCGACTTAAATTTTTTTTTTTTTTGGCTAAAATTAAATTTTTTCCTTTTGCGAACATGTAATAAATTACAACAAGCTCACATACATATATACTGACTGAGTACCGGGTATAAAGTAGAGCCGCGGCGCAGACGCGGCTCATAACGTTCCCCCTCGTTTATTTTCTAAAAATTATAACTTTAGTGAATTCTTGATAACTTTTTTCTATTCGAAGGAATCAATTTTTTTTTCTTCACTAACGTTTAGCTAAGACATCTAGCTTTTAATTCGTATACATAGGTTTGTATAATATGCTTTTGGTCAAAAGTTATGAGGCAAAAACGACACGGTGCCCATAACTGGTATGTTCCCCCTACATAAATATACCAGCGTTTGCATTTTCTGCTCCGTAACAGCCAGAGCTATACAAATATTGCTATGCTCTCGCTACCGCCCTCACTTTTTTCAGAGCCGTAGAAGAAAAATCAAATCGTATTTGCTATAGCTGTAGTTTTGTCGTGTCATTTACAACAGCTATAGCAAGAGCAAAAAAATGAACTATGTTCGCTCCGGGAGCGGAGCGGTAGCCGCAAAACTGAGAGCGGGAGCCTATGGATTTTTTTCATTTACTACGAGTCAACATAAAATATGGCAATATTTCAAGATCCTGCTGTTGTTCTGGCCAACCAGTAGATACGAATTGATAGACCTTGTTCAGAATACGGTCGCTTTTAAGCTTTTGTTTGACTATGTGGGCATTTATTGGACATGACATTTCGACGACATTGTAACATGCCTCTTTTTTGTCAAACGTAACATCTGAGCTGGATAGGAAGACGTGGGAGTGTGTCCGCATTTCCATGAGCTGTTGTACTGCGATATTTAATTTCAAAGTTGTAGGCCATCAAAATTATAGCCCAACCCTGAAGTCTGTTAGAGGTCATCGTTGGCAGATGCTTGCTTGGATTGAATAAGGTGACCAATGGCTTATGATCAGTAATGAGAATAATCTTTCTGCCGTAAAGGTACTGATGAAATTTCTTTACCCCAAATATAATCGAAAGCGCTTGCTTTTCTATTTGTCTGTATCGAACTTGATGGACATCTAATGTTTTTGATGCGAAAGCTATTGGCCTTTCCTTACCATCTGCTTGAATGTGTGATAAGACTACGCCAATGACATATGAAGATGCATCTGCTAGATCAAGCGGCTGATGCTCGTTGAAATGTGCTAGCTCTGTAGCGTTAAGAATGTGCGTTTTTAACGTGGTTAAAGCCTGCTGCTGATCGGTGCCGAATTTGAAGACTACGTTTTTCCTCCGAAGCTGATGGAGCGTAGACGCTAGCTGAGAAAAGATAGAGATGAATTGCAGTAGTAGTTGTATCCGGAAAGATGCCCTTGATGCTTACTCTTCTCCCGAGATACTCAATTTCGTTTCTCAAGAAAAAGCACTTCTCCCTTTTACATTTGATGCCATTCTCTTTTAGAATGCAAAGAACTTGTTCGGGGCGAGCAAGGTGCTGTTCAATGTTGGAGCTGTAATAATGATGTCGTCTACATAATTTCCACAACCTTCTATGCCACTCAGAATTTGTTCGAAATGACGCTGGAATATAGCTGGTGTGCTAGCTATTCCATAGGGTAAACGTTGGTACTGAAAGAGACCCAAGGGCGTGTTGGTGACCATAATTTCCTTTGCAGTATCATCTAACTCCATTTGTAGATATGCGTCTTTCAGATCGATTTTGGAGAATTGGGTGCCGTGACGGATAGTATGTAATAAGGACTCATTTGTTGGCAGCGGATATTGCTCGATGGGAATTGACACCTTGTTTGAAGCCGCCACAGATCCGTAGTGCTCCACCTGGCTTGGGTGCTAGTACTATGTGCGAAGCCCAGTTGCTGCATTTCACTGGTTTCAAAATACCGGCATCTTCCTCCTTAAACTGTTCCATTGGAGCAAATGGAATTTGTCTGCTCTTGTAGAATTTGGGCACGAAATTTTGATTTAAGTAGATGCTCGCTTTAAAGCTTTTTATTGTACCAATAGCCGGTTCAAATACTTCCTTCTACTTGTTACAAAGATCAGTAATTTGAGAGCCCTGAGCTTCACTCACATTTGAAATCTGTTGAATTTCGAAATTGAAGGTTTTTAACAAATCCAATCCAAATAGATTGTTTGAGTTTTCTACATTTTCCACGATTATGACATTTGCCACACTTTGCCACAGTGGGCAGTTCACCCAGCACGGGAACTTGTTGTTGGCCAAACGCATGCAATATACGGTCACACTTCTGCAGCTTTGGACTTTTGAGTTTCTTGAATGTTTTAAAATTCATAATTGATACCGTTGCGCCAGAATCCATTTGAAAAGGAATGATTTCGTTGATGGTTTCTCGTCTCTTTACTATATATTTAGACTTTAATTTAATCGTCCACCCGGGGGCGCCATGAAATTTAAGCACCGAGTACTTTATACAAATATAATACACCGAGTACTTGGTGGTGCACATTAAGTATTTTTTTGACGAACGAAAAGACGGGCGCACGCTTGACTCTTTTTTCTTCCTCTTAAAATTAGACCTTAAGACTAACGAATTCGCCAAGAGCGAGAGAGCTTTTGTGCTCCCACTTCGCCCTAAACTATCTTTTACTATATTTCAAGAAAATCAAACAAAATCCAAATTTGCGGCTCGACGGTCAAAACGACATATGAGGCATGGTGCGGAAGAAAATCCAACGTACAGGGTTTGCGCGTATCAAAGGCATACCGGCTGTACTATAAGGAGAAACGATGCGTGATCGAGAAGCGTGATGTTTTGTTTGAGGAGCCTTGTAATATACCCTGTAATGACTTAAAACTTGTGGCCAAGGATATTTCAGTGAAAGACGCCGAACGCCGAGGAACCAGACCAGGACCAGGACCAGGAACAAGACGACGAAGGTAGACTTGTGCATCAACCTTTGAAGCCATTGAAGAAGACAAGGAAGAGCATCAGCAGCAAGAGCAATGGAAACGTGTGCGTGTTCGGTCAGGGCAATCAGCTTAGTACGATGTAAAACGCCAAAACGTCCGAAGAAGGAGTATATCGAATTGAACGTATTTCTGTCTAAGGAGTTATTATTACCGCAGTCGTTCCGAGAGGAAACGCAGGGTAAGGAGGCGTCATATTGGAATGAAGCCATGGCAAAGGAGTATGACTCACAGGTAAAGTATGGTACGTGGACATCAGCAGATTACCCGAAGGACAAAATGGAATTGGATGCAAGTGGGTATACACGATAAAAAAAGACAGTTTGGGTAACGAGAAGCGTTACAAATCCCGTCTGGTGGCCAAAGGGTGTCCCCAGATGTGTGGCATTGACTACAAATTTATTCCTGTGTGCCGATATGAGACTATACGGCTGAGTTTGGCATTTACGGCTGAGTTAAAAAAATATGCATCAAATGGCGTACGGCGTATCTTAATTACGAGCAGAGAGATGTTGTCTAATTGAAGCAGCCTGAAAGATTCATCGACGATACAAGTTCACACCAGGGGCTGAGGCCGCAGCGCTGTGCGAACTTCATAATTGAAGATGTTAGAGCATACCAATTGACTACTGGCGAACTGATGTGGCTGGCTCTAACCTCGAGGCCAGCCATCTATCATTCCGTTGTGAAGTTGGCGCAGAGAAGTAAGGAGCCACATGACGAACATGTCGCATGAAGCATGCGATGCGTTATCTGGCAGGAACGATGAACCTCAAACTTAACTACAGTGGACCTACAGACTACAGATGGACCTATCTCATGGAAATCAAAGAAGCAAGGTTGCGTGGCTTTGAGCAGCACAGAGGCCGAGTATATGGCTGTCTTTGGAAACGAAGGAGGCTTTACACCTGAGACGATTGATCATTGAAATTGGATTTGGATATGGGGACGGAAGGGGGCGTGGCGCAATTTAAAAAAAAAAACTTGATTCACAGGAACTTGAACACAAAATTTGGTTGCTCTGGCTCTTATTAAAATGGCTCTTTAAAATTATATCTTTAAAATTGTGCATGCCACAGATTTTGGTCCTTTGTGTGGGCGGTAGAAGGCGAGGTGAAATTTTGAAATACACTTGTAACATTGTGATAGTAAAGGAGTCTGGATTTTGTTCCTCTAGCTTTTATAGTCTCTGAGATATAGGAGCTAATGAAGACCGACGGACGCACGGACAGACAGACATAGCTATATCGACTCGGCTATTGATGCTGAAATGAACCCCTGCCACGCCCCATGATAACGACACCAAATGACCAAAAAATAAAAGACAAAAAATAAAAACAAGACTGTTAAATAAACAAGTATATACACAAGTATACAAGTATATATACAAGTAAAGTATTATTTAACACCAAAAATTGTACAAACAAATGTAGTGGATTTCATGGTTTTCAAAATTTTCTGTACCACTAATATTATTTGGATCGCGTCGAAATGGTGATGTTTAGCAATAAAAGCTCAAAATATGACGCAAAATAAATAGTCTTGACCTAGCACTTCACTTCTTGCACGTCTATTGCGAATAGCTCTTTAATCTGACACCGTCTGAACCGATCCCCGCGTCTTCAATCTGACCCCGTCGTGAATCGAGCTAATCTCCAACAGACGTGCTCTCGTCGTAGACCTAATTCGAAATTTCGCTATTCCTATGACTCTGTATCGCATTATATACCCCACAATAACCCTATTAAAGTGAACAATGGTCAACTTTTCATACATCGCAAACTACGCTGAAAAAGCTCAGTAGCTCAACAACCAATTTACAAAAAAATCAATATTTTTATAAATATGTACTTACCATTTAAAGCACCGGAGCTTAAAGTAAGCAACCCCTATTCCATAAATAAATTCATGATTTGTCCAATAATTATTCTGATTGAATTTTAAAAATTTTTGGTATGCCGATAGCGCTGAAAAGATTAATTATATAAGATCTCTTTAGAATAAAGTTTGAGTATTTCGACTTCAAAGGATTCAACGTCCGTAAACAACAACACAAAGTGTCATGCATTATGTACACCCAGACTGTGGTTTGCCCAAAAGTTACTCGATTCGTCGATTTTTTTGTAGTTCCGAGTCAATAAATCAATTCATAACAAAGCACAAAAATAACAAAATAAAATTTGTTGATATCATTTTCATATAATTAGATACAAATATTTTCCCAAATCACACACTTAGTAATTTGACCAAACGATGAATAAAATGCATCATAATTATAACAAGGAAGGGGAACGTTGTGAGCCGCGGAAAAGTCCAACCCTTTCGGAGAATTTTATATATTACTAGCAGACCCGCGCGATTCGCTGCTTACTAAATGAATTTTTATTTGTGACGCATTGCATTTCGCGTTCGCCGGCACATTTTGGATCGACTCGACATTTAACTTTAAAGACCATACAGGTTTATTTAAAACGCACAGGTTTTCAAAATAAACAAATATACTTAAACAAATTGCAATTTTTTACACGAAAAAAAATTGTTCACACAAAAAGGTATAAAAAATCTATCATAAAACGATCCGTTCTACAGAATGACACAAAATGAAATTAAATGAAATAGGTGTTCTAACACAATGTGCATTTTGCTCAAATTTGAGATTTTGTTGACTAGTTTTTAACTTTTGAGAAACCTATTTATAGAAAAGTAAAAAACCGCATGCAATTTGGTGCACGCCTCTTTCACACACATTTTTTTCTACAAATTTATAGTATAGATATGTTATCTGTTTCCATTTTTGTTTGCATTTTTTTTTTACATCTGTATCTTCTATATTTCTACATCTACTATACGTCTTTACATATAGTAACATATCTGTAACACAAATAACATGTTCTCAAATATATTAACAGCCAATGATCAACGATCGATCTTCTATTAAGCTTCACGTTAATCAAATACACAAGCCATGTTAAACAAATTATAACTTTAAAAAAACTTTAATAAACAAATGTAAAAGCTCAATAGAACTTCACGGTCTGCAGAGCTCAGATCGAAGATCTTTGATTCAGTCTTGAAATAACCTTTACTCAAATGAGTACAATCAATAAATAAAAATATTAAATGAGTGTTTTTTTATAATGAATTAAAAACCGTGCGGTTTAATTGGCGCAGCCGGTAGGATACAGATAAAAGTCAGTAACAGTAGTCAAAGTCTTTTTTATAATCCAGTGAAAAAGTATCATTGTACGACCAAGGATCTTTCAGAATTGCCACGATAACATTTTCGAGTGAGAACATTACATTTTTGACAAATCGGTATCCGCACAAGAACGCGAGTGTATTCGTTTCAATAAATTCACATTGGGCCCGCTTATCCAAGTGTGACCGCCACTAAAGTGAAAAATAAAAGGCAAAGGTAATCTACGTATGTTCTGCGAAGAACTAGAAGATAATATTCAATATACTATAATATTCAACAAGCTTGCTTTAGATAATTATCAGAATAATTCTGCAGTCTATACTCAAGCAATGGCAAATACTATAAAAAATACAATCGAACGTAAACTTCCCGATAGATTGTTCATGACATTAGCAAGGCATGATATTTCAACTATTCAAAAATTAAGACAAGTCGCACAACAAGAAGATCTATACGTAGACTCCACTTCGCGGAAAATTGATAATCGTCCAAAACTAAAACCCAAATACTAACATTAACTATAGCAGAAACACCCATTCGAATCAACAATACATTCAACCCTTTAATCCATTCAAATATTCAGGACCGAACCAAACGAATAACAAAAACAATAACAGCAATTTTACCAGAATACCAAGAATTCAGAGAAGACTTGCATTCTAAAGACTTGCATTCTAAAATTATCACCTTAATAATAAAAACTATACAAATATTTACTGTAACTATAAAGCTACTTCTATATCTGGTTATGTATAAATTTGTTGTGAATTAGAGAATCCTCTTGTGTTGTGCGTTATGTGTCATTAAGTGATGTCTTAGCAATTAGATTAGATGTATTAGATGGGGGCCATTATATCCTCCTGCCAGGTAGGTCAATCGGATGAATCCTCCGCAGCCGTCGTCTGAGTGTTGTTCTGCTTAATCTTCTTGCCAGCGCGTTAGCATGAGTCCTGAGCTTCTCTAAATATTTGTTTGCTCGTGTATTTATGACGTCACCGACAAGAGAGACCCCAAGGTCTCTGGCTATGTCCCGGTTACGTAAATACCACTCAGCTCCTTACAATGAGCGCAGTATTTTGTTTTGTGTTGTTCCTATTCTCTTAAGGTGCGTTTTTGCGGCAATGCCGTAAATCTGAACACCATATTTCCAAACTGGGACCAATATTGTTTTGTAGATGAGCACCTTGTTTTTAAGTGACAGTTTATTTTTGGCATTAAACAGCCAGTACATCTTGCGTGCCTTGGCTGTCAGCTGGTCTGTGATGTTTTTGATATGGCTTTTAAATGTTAGTCTTGAGTCTAATGTGATATCCAGGTATTTGTGTTCGTTCTGCTGGTTTATCAACACTCCATGCAGGAATACCCCAGGGCAGCTTCCTTTTTTCAGGGTATGGGTTATTGCGCATTTATCAGGATTGATACTAATGTTCCGTCTGCATGCCCAGTTCTCAAATTTTTGGAGGTATTCCTGTAACAAGTCCGTAGCCTCGTATATACATTCAGCTGAAGCCATAGCAGCAGTGTCATCAGAAAACGTGGCCACCGTAAGACTTGGTCTACTGCTCATTCCAGAGGAGTTAGGCTTCGGCATATCGTGTGTATATAAAGTGTATAGCAGCGGCCCCAATACACTACCTTGCGGGACTCCAGCTCGGATGCATTTGACTGCAGAGGCCACGCCACTTTGCAACACACTGAAGCTTCTCTCAGCAAGGAAGCTTTGGCTCAGTATATACAGCTGCGGTTGATTAACTGTTGATCTTATAGAGTAGCCCATCGTGCCATACGCGGTCAAAAGCCTGTTGGATGTCTAAGTATGCTGCCACTACATACTGTTTGCGCTTGGAACCCTTGAAGTATTGCCTCAATAACTCTGTGTAGCTGCTCAGGCGTGCCGTGCTGTAGTCTAAATCTGAATTGGAAGTCCGGTATTGCCTCCTCGATCTTTGTGGTGCCCAAAACTCTTAATATACAGCGTTCAAAAAGTTTACCAAACGTTGCACGACTCAAGGCATACGGGACTATTGTGGTAGTGAGTGATGCTCTTTTTAACAAGCACCGCTGCTTCACCTCTGGTTCCTCTGCTGCTTGGATGATCTGCTCTATAGCACTCATACCCTTGTAGCTCAAATCTTCTCTCTGAGTGTAAATGTGATTCAGAAATCAGCATGACATCTATGTCATGACAGTGTAGAATTAATGCCAGTTCGTTTGAGTTCGCGACCAGGCTACGAGCATTCCAGAGACCTATTTTTATCTTGTTCAGCATTGTTGACTTCTGGCGTTACGGGTTGAATGGGGAGGGTCTGAGCTACGCATTTGGTTTAGTGTTTGCAGTATGTCTGCTACTGCCGTCGTCAGACCAGCTACTGTTTTCTGAAGCTCAACGAGGACCTGTTCGATTGAGCCAGTGTCTGCCGTTCTGTGTGAGAGACCTGGGTGGTATTAGGCCATGGAGTTCGGCTTGTGCTGCTTCGGAGCTGCGGATATTGTTGGTTGTAATCCTGATTGGATTGGCTGAGGTTGAAGGCTTCATTGTGAGTCCGCTGAGGTTGATTGCCTCGAAAAGCATCCGCAAAGGAGATACCGCGTTGCACAGCCATGGTTGGAATTGGAAATTGACTAAAATCATCAACAATACGAATCGGATAACGAATATGAAACAGACCAACACGATAAACAACCCCACGGCGACCAAGTTCAATATAAACAACGATACGAGAAACAAAACAAAAAATCCAGCGACGATCAATTTCAGTGTTAACAAAACGGTCAGTACCACGACGATCAAATTCACTGTAAACAAAACGATCAGAAGTATGACAGGGCACTCAAACATAAATAAATTGTTAAACTTACCACCCAATGGTTTATTTCAGCAAACACAAAAATTTTATTTGCATCAATTATTTGCATCACCATATTATGATATTCTTATGGGCAGAAAAAGTTTGAAAGAATTCAGGAATTTAAAGAATTTATCATCAATGAGCACGTTAAGTTACTTCATCCAGGTATTAAGAAAACTATCCGCCTTTTTAAAGAAACCCACTATTTTCCAGACTATCAAAAAATAATTCAGAACATCATTAACGAGTGTGAAGTTTGCAATATTGCAAAAACAGAACACCGATCCACAAAATTTACCTTTGAATTAACCCTTGAGATCAATAGTCCAAGAGAGATTTATGTTATAGACTTCCATTCAAACGACAATGAACAATATCTTTCATGCATTGACGTATTCGAAATTTGCATCACTTATCAAAACTAATAGCAGAGATTGGTAAGAAGCCAAACGTGCCCTCACTAGAATTTTTAATGACATGGGAAAACCATAAAACATTAAAGCAGATAAAGATTCAGCATTTCTAAGTAGCTCTATAAAAAGTTGGTTAGAAACAGAAGAACTACAAATAGATATCACTACAAGTAGAACAGGAATATGAGACGTAGAACGCCGTCACAAAACAACCAATGAAAAAATTAGAATTATCAATAATGACAAAACCGTGAAAATAAAGAAACTAGACTATACATTTATAACCATAAAATTAAACACAATACAACTGGACAAACTCCAGCTATTATACTACTATATGCAGGAACACCTGCATACAATTAGCAGCTAATAAAATAAAACAAAATTAACATATTAAATGAAAAGCGAAATGACTACGAAATTGACACAAAATTTAGACAAGGACCTTTAACACGTGCAAAACAATCTGTAACAATCTCTCTTCATTCTCCCCGCTCAAGCTTGCGCTCTCATTTATGTATGTACAGCTGCGACGGAAAAAATAGCACCATGCGGTTTATTTGTCTGTCTTGAAGGTTTTTCTCGAAACAATGGTTCTAATGAATGCTTTCAAAACTTATATACAAACTTTAAGGTGTAAATTAAGATATCCCAAAGGTTGGTATGAATTGCAGGACTCCAAATGAAAAAGTTTCAAAAGAAAAGGATTAAAGCCGAAATTAAGGCGCCATCAAAAATAGCACCGATTTACCAAAAAAATTTAAAAAATATATAATACAAAGAATTTGTCCGAAATTTTTATTAGAATCTGTTTCTTTAGTTGTATTTAAAGGTTAATATTTATGTGTAAACCTTTGGGCAGCAAGAACAGTAGCACAACGTCTCAGCATTAAAGCTCACCTAATTTTCGCATCTTTACTTTGGGATATTTATCCACGAATCATGCAGGATACCTCAAAGATCTTTATTACTCCTTGGTTTCGCATAAGAAACATATTTTTTAACTTTACGCCAAATATTTGCAATGGAGTTCAATAGACTGAAAAGGCCAATCCATTACATTAATTGAAGTGTTCTCAAACCACTTTCGAGCTTTTTTCTGGTACTTTTTGGGTCACTGTCCTGCTGGAACACGGCATTTCGTAAAAAAGTTTTGTCTTTCGTTGGACCCAAGGATATTTCTTCAGTTTTATTTGGGCCAACTTGAGTGCTGTTTTGCATACTGAATTCGATGTGCCCTATGCCTTATAGTCCAAATTTGAATTTTCCTCGGACTACGGGCACCCAATTTATGTTCTTGCAAGCAATATCTAACTTTGCTGGTACCTGCCGATTTTTTAAGATCCTGTTTTAGCTCTATGGGCGGCTTAAATGGGTCCTTCTTGCTCTCACGAACCAGTAGTTTTATCAGAAATTTGCATATCGAGGGCTTTCACATTTTTTTTGTTTGTAACATAATTTGAAGCATTAAGAATAATTTTATTTCAACAACCGACAATTTGCCCCACCTTAATAGAGTCCTGTCTTCTGAAATTAAAGTTTTTATCCTTTGGCTTTTTTCTTCACTACAGTGCTTTCCACGACTCATAACTACGTATATTTTGTAACTGTCTTGTAACAATCAACGTAAACCACGGATTTTTAATTCAATCAAGAACTTAAAATATCAAAAAGCTCAGAAAAGAAAAAGTTTTGATACAAAAGCGTTATTTGGTGCTATTTTTTTAGGCGTTCTATTTCGCTCCTCTTTCTCAAAATTGCCAAAAGTAATAAGAACCGTTAGGAATGAGAGTGTAAGCTCACTTCTCTCAGAGAGAAGACATGTAAAGCTACTTGAAATTACAGTAAGGTCCAACAAATGTTTGACAGTGGTCATGTTATGAAACAATAAAGACTGTTGTACCTAGCGGTGCTATTTTTTCCGCCGCCACTGTATCTTTCGTCGGATCTGAGCTTTCGGTTGCTGCTGCAGCCGGGCCGCGCTTATTGAGTTAGTGCAGCTCCGAACGTAAACATAATAAACTGACATTATATTCGAAAATAACCTATCGTGCGTTTTTTAATATAAATCTAGGTGATAATTTGATATCTTCCTCTAAACACTAATTATAGTAAATATTATTCCCCAGGCAGTCGCAGGCAGCCGACACTTCACTATCAACGGATTCACAGCAATCATGATAATGACCATGACCACATTAACAATAGGAGGAATAATAGAAATCAACCCAATTGAAAATAATCAAGGCTTCATTCTGTTTGAATCAGGAACTATTCATTTACCTATCCGATTCGAGAATCAATGCTTCACAGTAAATATTACACAAATACAACAAACATTCAATAACCTTCTAAAAAAAAGTGAACAATTCAACAAAATCCCAAAAATAAATTATTTAATTGAAAAACGGAAAAATGAATGGAATACGCATTACAAGTCGTAACAAACGAGGACTTATGAGTTTTATAGGTTCTGCCCGTAAATACATTTTTGGGCACTCGACGAAGACGATAAACAAATAATTGAACAGAAAATTGAAACTCTAGCACATAACACCGTTCAGATTAGTAATTTAAACAATGTCATCGCACTCTTAATGAAGGCATCAATAGGATTAATAACCACGGTAACGCTATGGAAGCCGAACAAAAACTTAATCTTTTAACATTTAAGGCAAGTATCCAGCACCGCGGAAACGAAAAATTACTGCCTCACTCCATATAAAAAAAACTGAGCCAGACATTTTTCGGTTGCGTTTTAATGGCCTCAGTATCCAGCAAGCTGAACGAAATCCACAGATTCTTATCGATAGTTTGCCTATCGACACGATTGTGGACTCAGAGATCAGCTGGTAATCCCGCCAGTAAAATTTATGCGCCTATTATTACGTTGGACGTTGACGTGCAATGACTGCATCATCAAGTGGCCCATGGGACACCAGCCGAATGCTGTTACGCGCGAATCCCAGGCCAAAACGCAGCCCTCCTCCCACCCAACCGACCGAGGGGCGCTGTCGCAAAACGCGCGACTCGTTAACCGAACCGATCGCGATCATGCAGGAAAGATAGATGTTAGACTAGTATTCGAGGAAAATTAGAACTAATCTTACTAAAGGAGTTAATCATGCATTAAAACTATCGTACACCACAACTACAATTACTAACTACGAGAAAGGTATGTGAGTATTAGTAATTTGAGAAGAGGAAGGGAATTAGTTGCCGATATAATATGGTAGAGGGAATTATAATCCGAGCATAAAACTCTAAAAGGTTCATGCAAGGAATAATTCGATCTACAAATCGGAAGGAACAAAGGTATATAATTTCTAGTAATTCTAATAGGAATCGTGAAGTTTATGCGGCTCAACAAGTCAGGGCTATCTACGTCACCCTTAATCAAGTTGTGCACAAAAATCACACCAAGCATTGTTCTACGGTTAACTAAAGATGGAAGGTTTATTAAAAGCGATCTACTAGAGTAAGACGGCAGTCTCACACTTGCATCCCAGTTGAGGCCGCGTAGAGCGAAAATTAAAAAGTTTTTCTGGACTGATTCTATACGGTCCTGGTGTACTTTGTACTGAGGGCACCATACACAAGAACCATATTCTAAAATCGGACGAACAAGCGATACATAGAGAGTCTTTGTTATATAGGGGTCGTCAAATTCCTTTGACCACCTCTTTATAAACCCAAGCACGCCCATGGCCTTATTTACCATGGTAGAAATGTGTTCAGAAAACTTTAACTTGGGATCTAGAAGAACACCAAGATCATCAACTAGGGTAATTCTCTCGAGAGAACCCCCGCCTAGTGTGTAAGGAGCCAGAAAGGCGCTGGAGCGATGAAATGTCATTACTTTACATTTCGAAGCATTAAGGTATAACAAATTTGCACAACACCATGACTGAAAGGTATTAAGATCGGATTGCAACCTGGAGTGAGATAAGCTGTCCTTGAACTGGACACACAGCTTAACGTCATCCGCATACATAAGTACTCGAGAGTATGTTAATACCGAAGGCAGGTCATTTATAAAGAGTGTAAAGAGTAGGGGGCCTAGATGGCTGCCCTGTGGTACGCCCGAAGTAACCATAACTGGTGAAGATAGGGAGTTTTTGAAGAGGACTCTTTGGGACCTGGAACAAAGGTAGCTAGAAATCCATCTCAAGAGATTGGGTGGAAACCCTAAAAGGTCAAGTTTTTGTGCTAGGAGAGTGTGGTTTACAGAGTCGAATGCTTTACTGAAATCTGTGTAAATGACATCCGTCTGTAGATTACCTTGGAAGCCTTTAATGATAAAGGAGGTGAACTCCAATAAATTCGTGGTTGTTGATCTCCGCCTTATAAATCCATGCTGGGCTGGAGATATAAGTGATCTGCAAAGATGCTGCAGGTGCGGAGTTAAAATTTTCTCAAACACTTTAGGAATTGCGGATAACTTTGATATACCTCTGTAGTTCTTCGCGTCAGACTTACTACCTTTCTTATGGAGAGGAATAATGAACGACTCCTTCCATATGGAGGGGAAGCATGAAGAGTTAATGGACAGGCTGAATAGTTTAAGCAACGGTCCACACAGAGACTCGGCGCAGTATCTAAGTACACAGCCGGGAACTCCGTCCGGACCCGGTGAAAACACCGGCTTAACTTTCCGGAGGTCAAGAAGCAGAGAGCTTTCATTTAGCAAGGGACTGAAGATGCCGTTCGACCTGGGTAAACCGTATGGGTACGGCTGCCCGGAGTAGCATTCCTGAGAATAGGTTGTTTGGAAGTATTGGGCAAAAAGATCGGCAATTGCCTGATCAGTGTTTGCCGACGTATTAAGAAATGATAGCGAGGATGGATGAGCGGACGTTTTACGCTTACTGTTTACGAAGCTGTAAAACTGCTTAGGGTCCTGAGAAAAACGTATCCTGCATCTAGATAGGTAGTTCTTATAGCACTGGGAATTAAGAACTGAAAAGTTTGACCGAGCCATTACATAGCGAGAGAGAGAAGAAGGAGAGCCAACTTCTTGAAATTTTTTGTAAAGTCTTGAAGTGAATGTGAAAGATGGAGTCAAAAACGGTTCGAAAACCAAAAAGTTCGATGAAAATTTTCAACGTAAGGAGAAGATTGCTTTAATAAATTTAGTTGGCAAGGCAAAGTCTTCGGCGGATTATGGAAAATAAGCATTTTGATCAATTTGACATTTTGGTGCCTCCGTCTGCGCTGTACTTCCTCCTATTTTTTGTTTGCAACAGTATATTCCGCCCCCAACACAATAAATTCATCGTCAGAGTCAATTTTTCTCCTTTTTCAATTTTAATTGAACTATCACATTTGGCGCTGTTTACAAAACACAGCTGGTTTATTAGAGAAGTCGACCTTTTTTTAAGTACTTGGTCACACTATATCAGTTTCGTTCCACACACACGAAATAAAGAGCAGATTCCTGGCAGTAATTTTTCGCGGTGCTGGGTACTAGCCTTTAACATTGAATACTTTACAGAATATATTGAAGATACCGAAATGGGTTCCCAACTAACAAGTCTTGGAATTTTCAATCCCAAATTACTGCAACATGACAAACTTGACACATTGACCATACAAATTAAATGACATAAAAACTTCCGCTTGGTATAACATAGCCACTAATGAAATATTCTTTTTATCCCATATCCCTACTAATATAATTGAAACATCAACATTCCTAATAACACCATACCCTGATAATAATGAGCAGATTACACTAGTCAACACGACATTTCCGCTGTGACCCGAAATTCTTTTTTCTGTTTTTTTATGGCATTTTTTTTTAAGAATTTTTTAAAATCTGGTACTTTTTTGTTTTTTTTTAGAGGTAATGCTTCTATTTTTCACATAACTTAAGTATCTTATATCTGGTTGCATAGAACAGTTCTAAAAAGCTGAAAAATGCAGCCATAAATCCGACTCAGACACTTTGAAGCTGCAAGCTTAACGTCTGGAAGATACAAAGCTTCCAAATTCTATCTTTTTTTTGCGGAAATCCATTACGAAACTTTTACTTTAAAAATTCAGCAAAAGTCGAAAAAAAAAATATTTCTTAGGCTTTATTTCTGGTTTTAGATAGGTACATTAATTAGGCGTCGTTTAAGGTATTGTTTGTAAAAATCGATAGATGCGTTTTTTCTCGTATCTTAAAAATTGGGGATTCCACAGATTTTCGTTTTTTGTGGGGCGGAAGGGGGCGTGAAAAAATGTTTAAATACATACACTTGTATTGAAGTGATATCACAGGAAAATGGATAGAAAGTTTGGTTTCTCTATCTCCTATAGTTTCTGAGATCTAGGCGCTCATCTGAACGAATGGGCACAGCAGAAGGGGTCGCGTGTGAGAGAGAGCGAGAGGGAACGATGCATTTCGAAATGGTTTTCTTCATTGTGGCTATATTAATGATCTGAGCTGATCCTGATTCAAATGGTCATTGTCTATGATTCTGCGTTTAGTTTTATTGTATCTTTAAAATTGTGCATGCCACAGATTTTCGTTCTTTGTGTGGGTGGGAGTGTGACACAGTGTGACATCAAAGGAGTCTTTCATAGTCTCTGAGCTATAGGCGCTAAAGAGGATGGACGGACAGACGGAAGGACAGGCAGACATAGCTATATCGACTCGGCTATTGATGCTGATCATGTATATATATACCTTATGGGGTCGGAAACGCTTTCTTCTGGGTGTTACACACATCCACTTTTACAAAAAATCGAATATCTATCTATATATCCATATCTATCAAAGTGTTGAATCTGGATCAGATCGGATCATAAATATAGCCACAATGAAGAAAACCATTTCGAAATGCATCGTTCCCTCTCGCTCTCTCTCACACATAGGGGTGGGTACTGTGCCCATTCGTCCAGATGAGCGCCCAGATCTCAGAGACTAATAGAGCTAGAGAAACCAAACTTTCTATTCATGCTCCTGTGATATCACTTCAATACAAGTGCATTTCAAAATTTTGCCACGCCCCCTTCCGCCTCCACAAAGGACGAAAATCCAAAATTTTTAAGATACGAGAAAGCCAAAAACGCAGAATCATGGATAATAACCGTAGGTATCGTATGTATAGATATGTACCAGATTGCTGAATCTGGATCAGGTCGGATCATTATTATAGCCAGAAAGATCAAATGATATTTCAGTGGCCACGCAACGCCTTCCAAGCGCGTAGTAAAGACGTATGTATTTAGATATGGAAATGTAGAGAAGACAGATGTAAAAAACAAATGCAAACCAAAAGTGGAACGGGTTCGAATTAATTTTTTTTTTTTTTGGCTAAAATTCATTTTGTCCCTTTTGCGAACATGTAATAAATTAAATATGTATGTATATCGTTAGCTCACATACATATATACTGACTGAGTACCGGGTATAAAGTAGAACCGCGGCTCAAAACGTTTCCCCCAGTTTTTTTTGTCTTAAAGTCGTTTGGGGTGAGAAAGGGGAAGGCGTACTCAAAAAAAAAAAAAAATAAAATAACTCATAATTAAACTAACTAAGGGGTTCTTTCTAAATTTAAATTTCTTATCTTTATATTTAGAGTTTATGCCAAAGAATCGGACTTTTTTTCCTATAGTGCAGTAAGCCACGTAACATTCTTGCTGGTAAGAAACTACTACGAGAAATAACAACACTGTTCAGGCAATTCAGTTGCCTGGGGGCCATCATCATTAGATTAAAAAATACATAAAGAAAACTGAACTGTAAACTTGAAGCAAACCCTTAACTAAGAGCCAGCCATACAACAGGCTCTCTTAAGCTAAATACACGTTACGAGTACACTCGCTCAGCCGCTAACAATTCACCACAGAGACATTAGCTTGAAAACGCCCAAGAAGGGCTAGAATAAATATGGAGGCTCTCTAAAATTGAATTCGAAACTGTTCAGACGTGTTCTTTCTTGGTCGGTCCGATTTGATTGTGTTCCCAACATTTGTTCGAAACAACTAAAAAACAAAGTTGTTTTCTCAATTTGTGAATTGCACAAACAATCACCTTGCCCACGAAACCGCCATTAATGACATTAAAAGATTCTTTTACATTCTCCGTCTTCGGGTCTTATATAAAACCGTAAGAAATGCATACCAAAGGTGCAAGATAGCCATTTACGTTCACAGGATTAATACTGTTTAGGTGATCAGCATTTGATTTATAATTTACATACATAGTATTACATATATACAACTCGTCAAACAAACTATATAAATTAAACATTCCTGCAAAAAGAAGTGAAGAAAACACGAAATGATCCAAAAAAAAATATGTGGAAATATTTTGCCAACACATTGCGATGTTATGAAACATTACTTGTGGACAAGAATCGATTTTCTTGAGTTGAGTAATGGAAAAGATCCTGCAGTAAAGGAAATATATGACGTGATTGCTACAGACATCGAAAACATTTGGAAAAAGTTAGTCACCAACAAGTTGTCAATAGGCTAATTCTGTATCACAAAAAGTACCAAGGCGTTAAGAAATTACGTGCAGTCAACAAAAAGCAGACTTTTTACAAATATTCGCTCACTAAATTATTTGACTTCGCAACATGTAAATGTGCCCCCAGAGCAGTATGTAAATGCCCAACCAAATGACCTCCATCAGAAGAAATATTCTTAATTGACCAACGAAGTGATCGGAAAATGTATATTGGTAATGTGGATACAACTATGACGAAAATCTATTCAACGTAATGAAATCCGAAAGCGAAAGTACGACGAATTTTCTAAGAAAGCGGTCGACAGTTTAAGTACCACTTCGTCCGTACAAGAGATGAGTTTTTTTATCAGATACATACGTCTTCCAGCGAATCTTCAGAATGCGATGAAAATGGGAATTTTACAAAAATGTCCGCAATAGAAGGAAACAAAAACAAAAGATCTCAAACAGACAACAATCAGATGAGACATAGTCTGCAAAACCTTGCTACATCATGTGGTAAAACTGGAGTTTCTGATCGATCAGCTGCTTTTATAGTAAAAGCTGCCATGGTAGATATGAATATGATTAGTTCCAACAACTCATCTAATGTCAAACACCGAAGCCAGATTCGTCGAGAGCGAGGAAATGTTCGCAAAGATTTGTAATGTGTTCAACGAGATAAACCTATGATGGCTATTTATTTTGATGGTTGTAAAGAAAGATGTGTCTGTATCACAAAACTTAACTAGCAGAGACCCAGGAACCCTAGCACACTTACGTTGGCCTACTTGCGCAAACAGGATTCTTCAAGTATACATCGGAACTGCAAAGCCATGGACCCGTCCACATTTTTAACATGGTGAAAAGGAGTTTATATTTGAAAGATCGTCTAAAGAACATTGTTTTGAAAACCATACAAGAAACTCCTTTTTCGCACACCCAGAAAATATTTTAATGGCCATGTTACAAGATGATGCTTCTCATATAAGGGAACTGGCTATCCGAAAAATACTAATACGTAAGGAGGCCAAAATAATTAAAACTCGGGATTTTTATCTTCCAGAACTTCAAGTTAATGCGTCTGTTTATTATAATTTTATAAATTGGGCGAAAGCAGAATTAACAGAAACTCCGATGACAATGACGTACACAGACAGTGAAGTTAAGAGCTGGATATCATCAGTTACTGATTTCCTACAATTCGATAAGTTTCCTTGCCACACTCAAGCTGTAGAAAGATGTGTCAAGCTTGTGGCAGAGGTTTCATTGTCTTTCTGTGGACCAGAAGCTAGCTAAAAGTCTCATAATGGGTTGTTTCTCTAAATTAAAAACTAGTGCGGAACCTTAAGACATTATTTTTTAAAGTAAAAATTTTTCACAGATATGTTTAGGAGAAGGGATCCTCGATTAATAATACAGGAAAAACAAATTAAAAAAAAAATTGTTTACTCCACCGTAATGCTCACACGCTCATCTGCATTGCTTTCTTGGATTTGTACTCTTATATCTCGCAAGGTTCTAGACTTGATTGTTGACGACTCAAATTGGCCCCTTATTGGCATTTTGCGAAATGGCTCGACCGATTTTCGTGAAATTGTATGTGCTTTCCATTATAGGATTTTTTTTAGATGTTTTCGCTTCCGAGATGAAACGAATAATGATTTCATATACAATATTCAAACCCCTGGTCCGAATTTTTGTTTCGGCCTACTGGGATTTCATATGTGGTTACAAAATTTTGATTCAGTTTAATATTTTTCATAATATTTCTTGAATTTCACGACGCCACATTTACATTAAATGGTATTGGCTCAGATTAGGGAGATTACCTTGGTAATCGTAGTAGCAATTTTCTTGGTTTTACAGGTGCTTCAGCTCCAGATGGCGATAGGCGCTTCGCACGATGCTATGCCTTAAAACTAATCAATCTGAATCAAACTTTGTCAAAACATAACGGAGTGTAAAAAAATTATGCATACCAAATCTTGACCCGATCAGACCACTCCTTCGGGTACCTCCCATAAAAAAAAGGACATAGGTGCTTGGGAGGTACCCGAAAGAGTGGTCTGATCGGAATAAAAAATAGATGTTGGCCGATGCATAGTCCTAGCCAATAAGCACACAAAGTTTCACGAAAATCGGTCGAACCATTTCGGAGGAGTTTAGCAACAAAGTTAGGTTAGGTTAGGTTTATAGGGCTGCTCGACCAAGTCGAGGTCACTCGGTGCCAGATCTGCCCATTGTGATGCCCTTACTTGTCATGTGATGGTGTTCTCTAACTAGGGAGGATTTTTAAACCATCCTGAGGCATCAATAAAGAGTGACAGTCTCCAAAGCGGCATGGTTGCCAGGCTGTCCAGGTCCTCAAAGAAAGCTCTCCCGAGGGTACGGTGCCGCCTTCCCATAAGTGCAGGACAGCCACAGAGGAGGTGCTGGACACTCTCTATCTCCTCCTCATCCATACAGCTGAGGCAGAAGTCATGGTGGGGTAGTCCGTATCTCGTGGCCATGCGGCCGATGTCACAGTGCCCCGTTATAACTCCCGTCAGTGTGCGCACCTGGCTTTTCCTGAGACTCACGAGAGTCTCGGTGCGCTTATGGTCGTAATGAGGCCAGAGCGAGCGTGAGATCCCACAGTTTGGGGTGGTGTTCCACTGCCTGTCGGCTCTCGTTCTAGCTAGGCCCATCATCTGCGAGATAATGTCTCGTAGTGGTCTCCGTATATCGCTAACCGCATCCGCAATCGGCTTTGCCGATCCTGCTCTGGCACACTCATCGGCGCTCTCGTTTCCCGCGATGTCACTGTGACCCGGGACCCACGTGAGCGAGTGTGTCCTGATTTGTAAGGACAGTGGTTTGCTTCCATTCCTCCCTGTCCGGTATGTGTCATGGCGGAGTATAGTGGCATGGCCGTATTGCGATGGCTTGAAGAACCGTGACGCAAGTAGTCTCGCGGCACTTGCCTCCGCCTGGCACTTAAGATGAATGTTTATCGGTGTCAGATTCAATATGGTGTCTAGAGCCGCCTGGGGGGTGGATTTAAAAGATCCGGTGACCCCGAGGCATGCTCCTCGTTGGACTCTACGGAGGTTTTCTAGGTAGGATTTAGTGTTGACTGCCTCCCACCATACCAAACCTCCGTATGTCAGAACCGTATACAACCGCTGTGTACAACCAATGGATGATGCGTGGTTGTAGGCCCCATTTTCGTCCGAAGGTCTTCCTACAGGTGTAGAAAGCTGCCATTGCGTTTCTCTTTCTTTCCTCCGTGTTCCGTTTCCATGAGAGTTTGGAGTCAAGGATGACGCCAAGATACTTGGCATCGCTCCATAGCTTGAGTGTCGTTCCCCCGATCGCGGGAAGTTTGAAACTCGGTTTCTTATATCTACGTGAGAACAGCACCAGTTCGGTTTTCTGGGGGTTCACCCCTAGGCCGTTTTGGCGTGCCCATCTTTCGGTCGCTACTAGTGCAGATTCCAGCAGTTCACTGATTATGGGAAGAAACTTGCCCGTTACCAGTATCACTAGATCGTCCGCGTAGGCCGTGACCTTGTGTCCCCTTCTCCTCCACAGTAGTGGGGATATAACTCCTCCCTGTGGGGTGCCTCTTGTGACCGCTTTCCTTGAAGGCGCCCTCTATATCGAGGAAGGCCGCCATTGCGTATTTCTTATGGCTAAGAGTCTTTTCGACTTGCCCAACTACTTCGTGCAGTGCGGACTCTACTGATCTACCTTTAAGGTAGGCGTGTTTAGCGCCGCTGAAGACTCGTTCGTTGAGCATAGATCTTATATGGAGATCCATTAGGCGTTCCATCGTTTTCAACAAAAACGAGGACAGGCTGATCGGTCTGTAGTCTTTGGGTGAGACGTGGTTTATCTTCCCAGCCTTGGGGATGAAGACCACTCTCACCTCCCTCCATCCTTGGGGTACGTACCCGGTTAGAAGGCATCCTTTAAAGATTCTCTCCAGCCACGGCAGTAGGTGTGAACATGCCATCTGCAGCATAGCTGGTCTTATCTCATCTTGCCCCGGGGATTTGTAGGGACTGAATGATTTAATGGCCCATGTGATCTGGGGCCATTATTTCTCGTACGAGGTCCTCGAATTCCTCTCCCTGTTGCTGCAATACGTTGTTGGCTGGCGGATTAGCTTCGCCGCTGGTAACGCTAGAGCAGCCAGGGAAATGGGTTTCCATTATGAGAACTAGGCCAGCCATTCTTGGCTGCTTTCCGCGAACCTACCGTCCTGGTTCCGCAGTAGGCCAGATGTGGTAGGCGACTTTGACATCACTCTTCGAAGCCTTGAGGCCTCGGTGGTGCTGTCTATTGATTTGCAGAAGGCTGCCTATGATGCGCTTCGCTCTCCTACAGGCAATCTTTGTAGAAATTGAAGATGTGATGATATTCATCCCAGCCTTCCGGTGTGTTCGTCACTTTGGCCTTGTTGAAGAGTTTCCTCGACTCCTTCCTGACTTCGCTCAACTCTCGTGTCCACCATGAGTTGCTGATGGACTTTGATGGTCGGCTGATCGGGCAGGATATAAGAAACGCCTTCTGTAGAGCCTTGGGGACGTTATCGTTACCCTCCTTCCGCGCTTGACGGACGAGGGCCCTGACATCCTCCGAGGGTGGATCTTCTTCGTCGTATGGCAGATAAGCAGAGGCCAGGTATAGGCTTTTCCCGTCCTTCCCTCTCGCATAGTGCCACCGTTAGGTCCGGAATGCTGTACCTGGAAGACAAAAAAAAATTTAGGTCGTTCCTTACCACGATACAGGTTCTTGGCTTACCTGCAGATTGTGGTGTGAGAAGACGGTAACCGCGACCACTCAAACCCCCAACCCTTTCACCTACGATTCAGGGCTCTTGGATGAGGACCACGTCTACCGTCTTCTCGTCCATAAACCGCAGTAGGTCCGCCGATGGTACACTTAAGTGATGCAGATTAATCTGCACCACCTTCATGTTCTTCAACGATCCTAGGTCTACGCGGAACTACCACCGCTCTACCAAAAGATATGCGGCAGTTCGCTGCAATGAGCTTGGCAAGGCTGTTCTGGCCAATACTGATCCAGAGTTCCTTACCGTTCCCCTTGTCACGCACTATCACCCTTGTGATGGTCCAGTCAGTCGTCTCCAGGGTCCGGTTCTGAGTTTTGATTAGCACTAGCGTGTCGTCCTCCGCCTTGATCGGGGGAGGGATCCACACCTTCATGATCGTTCTCGTTGGAACCTGGTCCGTGGGTACCACACAGAGTTTCGCTCCTGGCCAGAGTTCACCGAAGCCGTGCACCGTAGTCTTGAGAAACTCTAAGGTTTCTGCGTTACCACAGGCCACTGTCTGCGCGAACAATGGCATCCTTCATGGCGCTCAGTATTGCTGACTCTGCAGTCAGCCAGTTACCGTCCGAGATCTTTCCCTCTGGGTGACCGCGATCGATGATGGCTACCTGCAGCTCAGGCGTCGAATCCAGGCTGGCCAGAATATCCTCTGGTCTAGCCCGCTTCGACGCGGAAGCGTTTATGGAGTCATCCGTCCTCTGGCGCGTGAACCTTGGCTGCCGGCCAGTCGGTTCCACCGATGCCTTCTGTTCAGAGGGCTTTGGTGTTGCCTTGGCACTCGCCGCGTTCCGCGCCTGAGGTGTGGTCTTCCCC
Organism: Drosophila helvetica; assembly: GCA_963969585.1. NCBI lineage: Eukaryota > Metazoa > Arthropoda > Insecta > Diptera > Drosophilidae > Drosophila > Drosophila helvetica. The sequence continues at coordinate 27,920,713 of OZ018402.1, read as the reverse complement.
TTTCGCTTCCTGTTCCTTTTCCTCAGCAACAAAGTTAGTGACACGAGAATTTTATATATTAGATTACTATATATTACTTTATTTGTATTGTGGGCAAGCGTCTTCAAAAGGTGTCATAATTTCCAATGAATTCTAAAGTAATGGGTGTTTTCTTCGACAGCGGCGTCGTAAAAAACAAATACAAACAAGCAGACTTAAGTTAAATCTCAAGCTCCCGTATAGACGGAGAGAACGGTTGGCTTTCTGTCTCTCTATTTCATGGTGGAATGGAAGTAAATTCCACACAGTCAAAATTGACCTTAAAAATGTATGGTGATGTTCATCTTACACTTACACTAAATGGTTCGAAAAATGCCCTCCGATTAAAGTTGGAAGTATCCCAGCCCCCTAGGATGGGGAATTTTGCCGCCATAAAATAAATTTAAGAAATAATAATATATATATATATTTGTATTCGATATAATTATCGATATATTGCAGAATTTCCAAGGAGTCTCTGAGTGGGTGAATAGGAGAAAAAAAAGAGATGAATAATACTAATTGTTTTTAAGCCTCGCTTTGCTGAATAAAATCAATCTGAACAGATACATAAAATTAAAAAAATATTGATAATTGGTGTGAGCGGCAGCAATCTCTAAGAAAAATCAGCTTCTCACGACAACAATGATGGACCCTCCCCTATTATAAAGAAGAGAACATTTGAATATTAACATGTCATATACAAATGTAAGTACGAATCATTTATCGGAGGCAATGTCAATCAAATATAAGAGCAAAAAGGAAAACAAAGGTCGTGTATTACAAAAGCTGTTTCTAATGCAAGCCCGGTGAGACTTGACAGGATCAAGAATAGCATCCTCACGCCACCAAATTCTCCGCTGAAGAGGGTTTAGCATTGTTTTTAGATTTGGGAATGTCTAAGGAGAAATATTCAATATTGTGAAATTCCTTTATCCATCATAACGTACCCATTCTGCCTGTATACAGACACATTACACAAACAAAACTAATGGCAGTGCCGGAATCAACAATATCGACGGAGATATCAGCGGAAGTAAAACTTCAAGACCCGATGGAACACACTGCGAAACGGCTCATTGAGAGTTTACCTCACCATCAGATTGAGAGTCTTCCGCAAAATCTCACATTGATCAGCAAATGGGTCTGTTGAGAAATTAGCCGGCTAGCTTAGTTGTCATATTCGTTCATATTATAACCAACCCTATTCATATGCTCATAATTGTGTTGTAGCAAGAACCGCAACTGCACACGCATACATTGATGCTGCATTGGACCGTCGCATCGTATGATCTTCCAATTCTCTTTTGCTCGACTTCTGTTCGTGAAGTTGGAGCAGTAGCAAAATCGACTAGAACACAACCGCACGCGTATCGTTTAACCACCTCAATCGCACCCCCGCTTTTTCATAAAACTGTAAACCGCTAATTATTACGTAATCAGTATATTAATCAAATAAAACCTAATTAAAACACATACAGTCCACTCATTCATCACCAGGGTCTGTGGTTGATCTTCTGTGCAAAGCGAATATGAGCAAGAAATATCCAGAGACGATAAAACCATTACAGATTCTAACACGAGTATGGCTTCTCTTGTACCCATGCTACTTAAATCGGATACATCGGAATATTACAAAAATTCGCGACTTTCGTCTGCTCACTATTGCAGCCCTATATTATAAAAATACGCCAAGGAATCTTCGGAGTTAATAAAGCCCACTGTAAATGATATTAAGAATCCGATTTAAAATATAAACAGTAATAAAAAAAAAAACAAATATCAGGTTTAAAAAATTCTTAAAAAAAAAAATTACGTTGGTTTTCTATGTCCCAACAGAAATAAAAAACCACGTGCTATATAAATATCTTAACGAAATCGGACATATATGTACAGATGAGTTCAATAAAATAGCAGTGCTGCCTTTCACCACTTTCAATCACCACTCAAACTGTTTTTGAGATATTTCTTGTCTCCCAAACTGAACAAATGATACCTTTTTAGAAAGCCTGGAATGTAAGCGATAGAATACTGAAAAATTTTGTTACATTTGCATTCCATCTTCTTGTTTTTCATTACTTCAGAAAATCACAGCAGATTTCATTGATGTTAATTGAAATGGGGCTAAGTTAATTTTGAAGAAATTAAAAAACAAAACAAAATGAATTTGTAGAAGTCGCCATCAGTAAGCGCAATTTACTTATCGAATATTTTGCGAAAGAAATTTTTATGACATAGCGGTACTGTTGTACTATTGTATTTAACCCAAATAACTATAAAATGTTATTTGACTGAATGACTGAAAATCGAGTTAGTATGCGAAAAACGACTCTTTTAGAGAATGGTCGAACTGATTGATACATCACGACCTACACGACCTCAAAAATTATGAAAATTTATTTCGCTCTGCCAGTTATGTGACAGTTCGTAGATGAATGAATTGTGGTACAATATTTTAATGCAAGAAGTCCAAGAAAGCTACGCGCTTAGAAACGAGAAGATGGGAGCACGACTCAAGTTTGCAAAAACGCATATGGAGTGGCCTGTGCAACAGCGACGAAACTCTATGGGCCGATGAGAGTAAAATGGTATTATATAGTCAGATTAATTCCAGAGAATGAGCCCAGCTCATATGGGCTAGAATCTCATATTCTGAAGTTGGCTTATTTGACAAAAATGTGTATGCCATCCTACTTTAAAATATATTACATTCATATTCCATTTGAAAAATGATTTTTAAAAGGATCTTTCAACAGAAAAGGAATCGGGTTGCTTTCGAAAAAATCCACTTTTTGCCATGTCTAGCTCAGTCACTGGATCCTAAACTCACTGAAATCTTTTGGGGGATTGTCAAAGACATTTTAGCAACTGCAAATCCGTCAACCAGAACTAATTATTGGCAAGTTGTTTAAGAATTATTGGCTCAAATCCTACTGAAACTTTGGCAGTACCTTATTGACCCATGCCAGGCCGGGGCATGTCTGTAATGAAAACAAAATTGATTAGGAACTAAATTTTAAACCTCAAAAAACATGTAGACTATCTAACATAGGTTTTAATTTGAGTTTCGTGTTTTTTTTTGGAAAAAAAAGTGCTTTCTAAATAAACACAATGAAATATGCTGTAATTGTCTTAATTAATGAAAAACAAGAAGATGAATTGCTAATGTATCGCTTACATTCCAGGCTTTCTAAAAAGGTACCCTTTGTTTAGTTGGAAGACTAGAAATATCTCAAAAACGGTTTGAGTGGTGATTGAAAGTGGTGAAATGCAGCACTGTTATTTTATTGAACACAGCAGTACATATATGTCCGATTTCGTTAAGATATGTATATAGCACGTGGTTTTTCATTTCTGTTGGGACATAGAATAACAATCTTCCGTCATTACTTTTTCTTTAAACTACCCCCAAATTTAATTAGCTTTCATTTGAGTGGTTAAACACTGAAATCGGTTGACTTCTCGAAGCCGTAGAAGTTACCGCGCGTCGGAAAACGTTGTTTTGAGAAAACGCATTTAAAGTTTTATGTAGTACAAAAATCCTACTGTAAAATCCGAGGCTGTTCCGCCAAATCGAGCATATCTCGAGGACTACATGGGATATCGAAATATCCTTTCTGCCACGTATTCTCCATAGAAAAAGCATACTAATTAGGAAAAAAAAAAATTTGATTTTTTTTTCGGCTCTGACGGTAACCTCCCCTTGATGATCCGATCTGATTTAGATTTAACACTCTGATAGCTATGGTCATTCTCTATGATTCTGCGGAAGGGGGCGGAATAAAATTTTGAAATAAACTTGTAACAATGTGATATAACAGATGTCTGGATACAAAATTTGGTTACTCTAGCTTTTATAGTCTCTGAGACCTAGGCGCGCATGAAAACGGACAAACAGACAGAGCTATATCGATTCGGCTATTAATGCTGATCAAATCAAGATTATATATACTTTATGGGGTCGGAAACGCTTCCTTCTGGGTGTTACACACATCCACTCTCACCAGAAATCTAATATAAACCTATACCCTTCGAGTAACGGGTATAAAAAGACTGGATAGGCCTCTGAAATAAATGTTAGTAAAGAAGGGAACATTTATAATATACCAAGTGTAGGAATTGTAAGCTACAACATAATTTGCTTATCTGTAATGCGTTGATCCAGACGTCAGGATGGCCGAGTTGTGGTAGGATTACCCCTATCAGCCAATAACCCAACTATATATTAAGAATCCACTAACGTACGGCCACACTACAAAGATACCAAATTTACGGCAACATAAAAATTATGTAGATCGATGCCCGATTATTCTAAATGGCGCATCCGATGTTGAAATAAAGAGTTAATAATAAAAACCTCGTTTCACTCTCACAATAATTAGGGGAAGTAGTTCGGGTGCGGCTCGCGTTTTGTTTTTTACTCATAACTTGTAACCAAATTAATATTATTCCAAAATATTCATATCTACGGTAAGCTGGGTACCACCTTATCTAACGACTGGCGAATAAACTACATTTATTCTTTCCACTATAAAGGATGTTGTTAAATATTTAGTAAATTTCCTTTTTAAGCATACAAACAATTTTGGGTTCGGATGTGGCCACTTAGGAATAATATTCTCCAAATGTGAAAAAAATGAGATGAAATCACTGCAGATATATGTATACAAAATTAAAGTTTGTTTATTTATTGACATTATTCAATATTATTCTTTATAAATATTGTCTTCTAAATTCTCATCAGAGACGAGCGAACATTGCCGATATTTTTACTCATGTTCTTTGAGCGCTTAGCCGGCAGTTCGGCTGTAGGTGTTGCTTTTCCGCGCTTGGCCGTTAATTTAGCTGGTTGCCTTGGCTTCTTTCTTCGCTTCCTTGGCCGTTTTTACGCTTCACACCTATGTAAGCAAATTTTTTTTCAATTCATTCAGCACGCTTTGGAAGTGAGCATTGCTCTCTTCATTGGCTTACGGCCGCGAGTCGATGGTTTCTTCGGAGTGGCACTTTACAAGAGACCAACCTCATCTAAAAAGGAAGAGTTGGAAACTGAACTGCGTTGTTTCTCGTCCTCGTCCTTTTTAACCTCGTTGAAAATCCTGTTTCTTCCATATTGTGTATGCTAGCCCTATGTGCTCATTCATACATATTTATTTCTTGTAATTATGTAGTGTTCCAATAAAGCGTTGATAACCTGCAAAATTCCCAAGTGGTTCTATATTGTTAATCATGGAGTTGAGCTTAAACCAATGCGTTATACATGTGGTGAAAAGTGCAATGGAACGCAAAATGGAGCTGTCTTATTTTGAGCTGTTTGAAATATTTAAAAAAATGTTGTGATGCAAAGTCATTAATGTTAGCAGTGTCAAATGTGATATAAGCTAACACGAAAATTGCTTAAAAAGTCTTTATAAAACTTTGAGGGAGAAATGGAGTGGTCAAAACAGAAAAAGAGGAAGATTTAAAACAAAGAACGAATAGTGGCTTCAGAGGAAATATAGTTTTAGTGATGTACAAATTGAGAAGCCAACTACGTCTAAAAATGACTTAGAATGCTCAGCAGTTTCCGTGTGCCCGCAATTTACAATGAAGCTATCACGGGTATTTTCACCGAACAAATGTCTACAGCCTTATCAATAAAAAACCGAACAAACCAAAGTAAAAAGATTCAAGGTAATATATATATATATACATATATATAGATATATATATATATAATATACTATAATTTCAACCGTTACAGTAGCGAGCCCGAAAAGGGTTAGACGAATAAAAGAAAGTTTTCCGACTCAACCGCAAAATAGTTAAATTATTTGTTAGTCAACCAACACAAACAAGGTTTTGGAAATACCAACGATTGCAACACTTCCAGACGGTTTCAAAAAAGTTATAAAATAACAGCTCGTATTACTGAAATAGATATTGAAATTATTAAGAGGGTTCAAGTTATACTGAATGTTCACAGTTTCACAGTTTATTTAAATTGGTTTGGCTAAACTTAAATGTATGTATTTAATTATTAGCTAACTTGAATTAAAAAAGTTTTGGAGCCTCATATCCGCAGCATTCTGTAATGGCCGACTACATAGGGTCGTATGAAATATGACTGATATCTCCCGAAGCGCGCAAATGCCGCAATGGTTTTTTCTTTTGTTGAATATCGCCACTATAGTCCAATAGACAAATACCGCTTTTTTTATACTCCCTTAAAAATTGTAAATTGTGAAAAAAATTATTTTTTTTTTTAATCTAAAAAATAGAATTGCAATAATTATTTCCCTTAATTCATATTTTAAATTTCTTCTTTAAAACAATAAAATAAAATTTTTTCGTCAAACTGGCGGCTGCAAAATAGTGGCTCTCGTCGACCTCTGCTCGAAGAAGATTGTCCCCGAACTTCAAGTCTGCAGCCTCTTGTAGTGAAATGAAATGCACAATGACTTAAATTGATAAAAATGTATGAAATTCTGTATGGCTTATACCAAACTAGAAAAAATGTTGACAAAAATGTATCATTATCCCACAACAAATTTAACGAGAGGGAACGTTGTGAGCCGCGTCTACGGCCGCAGCTCTACTTTATACCCGGTACTCAGTCAGTATACAGTGATGGAAAAAATAATAGAAACGACATATTTTTTTCGTATTTTTCAAAATTTTGTTCAGTGAAATTTTTTTTTTCAAATTTAATAATTTTACTTGAAAGTCTATACAGTAACGCATAAAAATATAACACAATAATAATTTTCGAAAAACCTATACTAACAAAAATTAATTAAATTAATTTTTGAATTTTTTAGGCCTGGAAAAAATAATAGAAACGCATTTAACTTTTGTTCTTATCTTGTTTTAAATCGGTTGAAATCGTGTATTACAGGTAACATTCCATAAAATAAAGATAAAAGAAGATAAGGAATACATATTCTTGTGGATCCCGTTTCGGTTGTTGTTGTTATTCGTTTCAGAATGGGTGAGACGTACATTGTACGGCAATTGATAGAAAACAGATTATAAGTCTACGGAATGAAAGCACAACTAAGTCAGACATAGCCACAATTCTAAACTGTTAAAAAAAATGGCTTTACGGCTATTCACTACAACAAAAAAACCCAAATACACGCGAAAAAACAAGCGCATTATCAAAGAAATTCGACACCCTCCTTGTTATAAAATAAAAAGAAAATCCTTTTCTGTCATCGGAAGATCTGAGAAATGATCCAAATGCATCAGTCAATAGCTGTACTATAATATATAGTCGGATTGGTGTCGATTGAAAAGACCACATAGCTCAAAACTTATCATACCTTAGAAACCGGGTAAATTTTGCGAAGGTGCATTTTTGCTGTCCAAATTGCAAATATTTGTTGTAGTCGAATGAAACTAAGACCAATTTGTTTGGATTTGTTGGTAAACCACATATTAGGCACTTAAAGATCGCTTCCCACCACCCAAGGTACTCTATTAAAACGGTTAGGCATGGTGGTAGAAACATCGTGCGGTGGGGATGCGTTTCTTATTCGGGTGTTGGTCGAATATATTGGATAAAGGAAAAAATGTGTGCCTTCCTCTACGTAAATATACTGGACAGTATAATGCTGAATAGAAAATGCAATTAAAGTGGGATTTCCGGTAGGATAATGACCCGAAACACTCCCAAATGCTGACCTCGAAATGGTTATTGGGCAACAAAGTTCCACTGATGAAATGGCCTGCACAGCCACCAGACCTAAATCCTATAGGGCAGTTTTGGGGGATCTTAAAGAATAGGATTGCAGGCTATAAGTTCAAAAATTAAAATGATTTGTGGCAAAAAGTTCAATCCGAATGGTACTCCATTGATCCATTAATTTTAGCCAAAAAAGAAAAAAAAAAAACGAGGGGTAACGTTGTGAGCCGCGGCTCACCTTTATATCCGGTACTCAGTCAGTATATATGTATGTGAGCTTGTTGTAATTTATTACATATTCGCAAGAGGGAAAAATTTAATTTTGGCAAAAAAAAAAAAATTAAGTCGAACCTTTTCGGAGATTTTGATCTATTAGATGTTTCCATATTTGTTTACATACAGTTTTTACATCTGCCTTTTCTACATGTCTATATCTACTTCCTACATATACATACACGGCTGTGTGCGAGAGAGAGAGGGAATCAGTCTGCGCTTGGAAGGCTACTGAAATTTCATTTGTTCCTTCTGGCTATACTAATGATCCGATCTGATCCAGATTCAACACTCTGATAGATATAGTCATTTTCTATGATTCTGTGTTTTTGGTTTTCCGGTATCTTCAAAATTTTCGTCCTTTGTGGGGTGGAAGGGGGCGTGGCCAAATTTTGAAACAAACTCGTCGCGGTTTGATATCACATTAGCTTGGATAGAAAGTTAGAATGATCTAGCTCTGATAGTCTCTGAGATCTAGGCGTCAAAAAATTCGATCAGGCATAGCGCCCTCCCCGGTGTGTGAGAGAAAGCGAGAGCGAACGATGCATTTCGAAATGGTTTTCTTCATTGTGGCTATATTTATGATCTGATCTGATCCAGATTCAACACTCTGATAGATATCGTCATTGTCTATGATTCTGCGTTTTTAGATTCCTCGTATCTTCAAAATTGTGCATGCTACAGATTTTCTTCTTTTGAGCGCACACATGTGCGCGAAACAGCTTGGATTGTGCTTGCAACATGCACATAACAGAACAGCTGGGTAAAGGCAGATGGTTTCCGCCACATTTTAATTCAAAATGTATATACGCAGCGTGGAAGCCGGCCTGGCCTAGGAAGAAACCTATAACCTGGTTTGCCCATTAAAATGCACGGGCCCAAACACCGCACAGACCCCGATAGCACAGATTCGATAAATGCTTGCCATTTGTATGTAGATGGCATGGCATTTTATTTGAAACACACACGATCTTGGCAGAGTGCAATGGAAACGAACAGTCTAATGGTCGAGATTTTTCATCGGTCTAATGGATATTTTCTTCCATCATGACCTAGTTGAAAGTGCACCAATTAAATTAAATTAAAACACTTCATTTTAACTGGCTTATGGTTTATGGTTTAGTTATTCACTTTTTTTTCTTCCTTTGAAAAACTGAAGTGCAGCTATCATTCAGCTTGAATAACTTTGCAGCTTAAGATTGCCGTATTATTTAGCTTTTGAATTCCAAATGTATTATCTCTTGTGGACATGTTAAATACTACTTCTTCAGCGCGATGGCCATAAAGCAGACGGAGACACTTGACCTAGGGGTCTTGTTCGAATCCAAATTTCTCTTTATCGAACATCTGAATTTAGTTTGGCCGAAAGCCTATGTTATATTCGGCTTTGTTAAGCGCAACTCATCCAAGTTCAAGGACCCATATACGAGGCTAAGTCTTTATGCATACTTGTGCGCTCGCGACTTGAATCGTTTAAATTGCACGTATCGAATAATTACAAAGGAAGTTTTTGAAGTTTGCACTCCAGCCTTTGCACTTTTCCAGGCCGGTGCCGTTTTAAGAGTGCAAATGTCGCCTCTTGCATATCTCCTCTCTCGAAGATCGTAGGACCATTGCGGCTCAGATCTTCATATATGATCTTTTAATGGACAATATTGACTGCCCTGACCTTCTTAGTAGAATTGGTTTAGTACGCCTGCCAGGAGCCTAAGGACTCGTGCACCCTTCGTAGTTGGTCTCCACCGGACTAATTATGAATATAATGAGCCAGGAGAATGGAGACGTCAGACAGTTGCTTTCTGAGTTTACCTTGTTTTATGATACATTTTTAAGTTTTTATTTTTTGTTATTCTTTAAGATAGACTTATTTCTAGTTTAGCCAGTTAAAGTTTATCCGTTGGCGAATAAATAAATAAATATGTATATAAAATATATACGATTTGGGGCTTTTTTATTTGTATTTTAAGCTTTAATAACAAATTATTTTGCAAGAAAACTTTTTCATTGAAAGACGAATTTATTAAACTGCCAAAATATCGCGATAGCTCAACTATCCACTATGCACACTTGTAGCTTATACCCTTTTTACATTGGTGCGCAGCATTCGATTTTTCCGTTAAATGGCAGCTGCGACAATACTGCTGGTAAGAACCCTGTGGATAGAAGAAGAAAATGCTGCGGCCGCATCTTTTATGATGCAAAAAACAAAATGGTAACACAAATACTTCAAAGGGTCCACAAAGATCTTTTAGGATGCACTGATGCACAATTAAAAGTGCCACTTGAAAATTAAAGTCGGCAGCAAACAATTTTTTGTTTGATGGAGCCAACGATAGCTTCACATACATCGGACTCTTCCTTAACAAGCTCCATAAACAATTGGGTGCTCTTGGTGAAACTCCCAAATGCACCGTTTTCCACATTTAATAATAAAACGCTAATTATTTTGACAATTTCTTTAAATTTTAATAAAAATGCTTTTGCTCTCTTCTTCTTACAGGCCGAACAGCTGACAAATGCTGCGAAAAAAGATGCGGCTTTGGTGTAAACGCCTCGCAGCATTTTTCCGCAGCACCCGCTGTCAGCTTGAAACAGTACGGTATTGAATTCGGAGCAGAATCGCTTGCGTTGTCGCCGTTTCTTTTCGATTTCTGTGCGTTGCTTTGCATTTGACCAGCGCAGTTTCATTTGCTTACATTCTGGTCTCACATAACGACGCGATTTTGTTGAAAATGTCTGAAGATTTGATTTCAGTTTTTGCAAGAAACACCCAAGGTTTTCCGAGCCGAATTAGTTGGGTTAATACAATTTGGGGCTATCCTCTTTATTTTTAGCTTTAAAAACTAATTCTCTTGCAAGAAAACCTCCTTATCGCATGACGAATTCATTGTAACTGCCAAAATAGCGCAACATATTCGTCTTCCACTATGCGCACTTGTCAGCATTTTCGCAAAGCAACCAATTCGTCTCCATCTTCGTCTCAGCGCGCAAGGTATACTTATAAAGGTCGTCGAACTTGGTCTCTCGCTCTCTTTGTAAGTGCGTCTACCTTTATAAGTATATCTTGTCAGCGCGCACTACATTTTCAGCCCAAGTGAAACCCGGAGACTGCCTGAGTATTTACCTGATTGCCGAATGGTTTAGATCGGATCATTATTATAGCCAGAACGAACAGAGGGAAGCGAGATAGCAACACACGGACCATCGGGAAGAAATAAATACGAATCCGCGGCTCACAACGTACCCGCTCATTATATATTAGATTTTATCTGTTGCCCCTTTTCTGTACATTTTTTATTAACCTCTGTCTCAGGTATTATCAAAATTGTGGATGCCACAGTTATTCGTCCTTTGTGTGAGAGAAAGGGATCGGGGAAAAAGGGATCATTATTATAGCCAGAACGAACAGAGGGAAGCGAGATAGCAACACACGGACCATCGGGAAGAAATAAATACGAATCCGCGGCTCACAACGTACCCGCTCATTATATATTAGATTTTATCTGTTGCCCCTTTTCTGTACATTTTTTATTAACCTCTGTCTCAGGTATTATCAAAATTGTGGATGCCACAGTTATTCGTCCTTTGTGTGAGAGAAAGGGATCGGGGAAAAAAGTGTGTGCATAAACACAATTTCATGTATTCGTTAACACACGAAATTTTTAATATACTATGTAATATATATATATAGTATACAGTCAGCACAAAATTTATTGGGACACCCTTGTTTTTCAACTTTATCCATTAATAACGTAAAAGAAACATAAGGTAAAATAAAATTAAATAATTCATATCGAAGATCAACATTCTTAACATATATTTTAGGCATACAATTATGCTATTTCAGCTTAAACATTACATAAATTCTTCAATTTAATAAAAAAGGAACTTTTTTTCGCACAAAAATTATTCGTACACTTCATAAAATATTGAAAAACATCTTATTTTTTTAAGTTTTTAAGTCGTTTAATACTTAGTGGACCCTCCCTTAGCATCGATGACAGCTTTTAAACGTCGACCCATACTTTTAATTAAATTGTTTGTTTCATTAGCGCCTATTTTGTCCCATTCAGCTAGCAATGCCGTATTCAAGGATACCTTTGATGAAATACTGTGCTTCCTTATCCTTTTTTCAAGTATATCACAAACATGCTCTATAGGATTCAAATCCGGTGATTGAGGAGGTGTTTTTAGCTGCTTGCAGTGATATAAAAGCCACTTTTGCACCAAATATGATGTATGTTTAGGGTCATTATCTTGTTGAAACAAGAAAACCTTGGGATCAAGCCCAAGTTTGGTCGCACTAGGAATCAAATTTTGGCTTAAAATATTTTTATACATTTCCTTATTCATTTTATCGTCTATAAAGACCATTTTACCGACTCCACCGGCAGCTACACACCCCCAAACCATTACATTTCCACCACCATGTTTAACAGTAGGGATCAAGTTTGTCTCGTTCAAGGCTTCATTTGCTTTCCTCCATACTTTAGAGGGGCCATCGTGTCCGAATATGTTAAATTTGGATTCGTCACTAAAAAGTACTTTCTCCCAAAACGAATCCGGCTTGTTGACATTCAGTTTTGCGGACTCCAATCGCTTCTTTTTGTTGATATAAGGTTTTCGACGAGCAACTCTTCCATGTAAACCAGCCTTGAGAAGGTAGTTTCGAATGGTTTGGACACAAACTTTTTTTTTTGTCGCTTCCTCTACATTCTTGCGAATTATTGTAGATGTTGCTCTAGGATTTTGCAAGACTGTAGACACAACTTTACGTTCTTCGCGAGGTGTCAGTATCTTAGGCCTTCCAGCTTTCCCGTGATTTGCCGCTAATTCTCCTGTGTTTAAGTATTTTTTTATCACACTATGAATTGTGAAAGATGCTTTGTCAATGATTCTACCGATTTCACAAAAACTACGATTTTCCGAATGTAATTTTAGTATGGATTTTCGCAAATCTAGTGATATATCTTGACCTCGTCCCATTTTGTCCATTCTTAGCAAGAAACTCAATGAAACTAACAAACAAAATAAAAAAATCGCGCTCAGATACCCGATCCGAAGTAATTATAAGAAAATCGCAAAGAAGAATCGCCGATTACCGTTGTTTTCAGATGTAGAAGAGAATAAACGAAAATTTTACGAATAATTTTTGTGCCGCATTTTTGGGTACTTTTTTCGCTTTCATTTGAATATTTTTGTTGGAAATAATAAAAGTTAAATTTTGTTGTTACTTATATCCCTAGAAAATAACTGTTTCCATGATGTGTTAAAAAAAAGTAGCTAAAATTGCGAAAGTTCCAAGATATAAGCAGTTAAACTGAATAGTACAGAGTGTCCGAATAAATGTTGTGCTGACTGTATATAGTATGTTTATGCTATGAATTTCATGATTTCTAAGTTCTAGTTTATTCGACAGAGACGAATACATGAAATCATATCAGCAGAGTTGCCAGACGTGTAATTTGGCAACAATTTTGAAGTAAAATCTTCCTACGTCACAAAAGGGACATTTTTGATTCCACATACATTTTCTATTAATTTTCTTGTTTCGTCATCACTTATTTACTTTTTCGCCCGGCGTTGCCCCCTAATTTGTACACCATTTCATGAATTCAGGCTGAATTCATAGTCAACTATCGTGTGTTAACGAATACATGAAATGGTGCTTATGCACAAACTTTTTTCCCATTAGAGCACTGCATGAACGGGCAACCGAATCGATTCGGTGGGATTCGGGAATCTTTTCGTTCGGTCCGACCGAATCAGCGATTCGGATCATTTTTACAAAAAGGACTGAACGAATCCGGTCTTGTCTTTTTTACTGCGTAAGATCCGAACAGATTAGTTTTTTTCTCTCTTACTCTCCCTTTGATTTTCTGGTAGAGAGAACAAGAAAGCAATACGAAAATTTACCGGCTTTTTGCTTCCTCGTCTGCTTCAAAATATTTATTTGTGTGTGTGACTGTGTGTGTGCGTCATTACGCATTATCTCTTGCCTTTGAGCAAAGCCACAACAAACACACAAAAAACGAGGGGGAACGTTGTGAGCCGCGTCTACCGACGCGGCTCTACTTTATACCCGGTACTCAGTCAGTATATATGTATGTGAGCTTGTTGTAATTTATTACATGTTCGCAAAAGGGAGAAATTAAATGTTAGCCAAAAAAAAAAGTAATTAAGTCGAACCTTTTCGGAGATTTTGATCTATTAGATGTTTCCATATTTGTTTACATAAATTTTTTATATCTGCCATTTCTACATGTTTTTATCTACTTCCTACATATACATACACGGCTGTGTGCGAGAGAGAGAGGGAATCAGTCTGCGCTTGGGAGGCCACTGAAATTTCATTTGTTCCTTCTGACTATATTTATGATCCGATCTGATCCAAATTCAATACTCTGATAGATATAGTCATTTTCTATGATTCTTTTTTGGTTTTCCCGTATCTTCAAAATTGTTGATTTTCATCTTTTGTGGGGGCGGAAGGGGGCGTGGCCAAATTTTGAAATACACTTGTACTGACGTGATATCACAGGAGCATGGATAGAGAGTTTGGTTGCTGTAGCTCTTATAGTCTCTGAGATCTAGGCGCTCATCTGGACGAATGGGCACAGCGCCCAACCCTGTGTGTGAGAGAGAGCGAGAGGGAACGATGCATTTCGAAATGGTTTTCTTCATTGTGGCTATGTTTATAAGTCGATCCGATCCAAATTCAACACTCTAATAGATATTGTGATTCTCTACGATTCTGCGTTTTTAGTTTTCTTGTATCTTTAAAATTGTGCATGCCACAGTATTTCGTCTTTGGAGTGGGCGGAAGGGGGCGGGGCGAAATTTTGAAATACACTTGTAACAGTGCGATAGGACAGGAGTCTGGATACAAAATTGTGTTCCTCTAGCTTTTATGGTCTTTGACCTATAGGCGCTAATGAAGACGGACAGACGGACGGACGGACGGACGGACGGACGGACGGACGGACGGACGGACGGACAGACAGACATAGCTATATCGACTCGGCTATTGATCCTGATCAAGAATATATATACTTTATGGGGTCGGAAACGCTTCCTTCTGGGTGTTACACACATACATTTTTTGCACAAATCTAATATACCCCTTTACTCTTCGATTACCGGGTATAAAAATAATGTGTACATATGTGCACCAAAACCATGCGTTCACGTGGAGACAACTGCGAAGTGCGCAAAGTGGAATATGTTGCCAATACATGGATTAATTAAATTGATGCCGTACTTTAAGAAATATCGACAATTTTTTTAAATAAATGTATTAGTAGGTACAAATTTACAGCATTTTCAAACCTTGCGGTGTTTTTGTAATCAATTCACTCAGATTCCAGATAAACACCGCAAATTTTATAAACGGATAGATGACGAATTCCAACGGATAACCAAATTGTATATATACATATTATATTAAATATAATTTAATTTCAAAAATTATTAGTCTATATATTAAATAAATCAAACTGTTAGCCGTCTATTCACAGGCCACACACTTTTAAATCAAGTACACATGGTACACGCATACCACAACATATTTGTGCATGTACAATTCTCCGTGCGTGAAAATGTTGTACATGCATACTATACATGTCTACGCATGCACAAAAGGATTTCTTCGTTGCATATGTCGAATCACTTTCGAATCATGCGAATCCATCTGGCTGATATTGATTCGCAGGATTTGGATTCGGATTTTAGTGATTAGGTGTGATTTGATTTGTCACCGTCGGAAAACAGGGGCTAGTTTAATTTCACGCATTCTAGAATTTATGAAATTCATTCACATAGTAATAGTCTCTGAGATCAAGGCGCTCCATCTGGACGAATGGGCACAGCAGAAGGGGTCGCGTGTGAGAGAGAGCGAGAGGGATCGATTCATTTCGAAATGGGTTTCTTCATTGTGGCTATATTAATGATTCGATCTGATCCAGATAGTCATTGTCATTGTCTATGATTCTGCGTTTCTTGTTTTCTTGTATCTTTATAATTGTGCATGCCACAGATTTTCATTCTTTGTGTGGGCGGGAGGAGGCAGGTCGAAATTTTAAAATACACCTTTACTGAAGTGATATCACAGGAGCATGGATAGAGAGTTTGGTTGCTCTAGCTTTTATAGTCTCTGAGATTTAGGCGCTCATCTGGACGAATGGGTACAGCACAGTGTGACATCACAGGAGTCTGGATACAAAATTTGGTTGCTCTTTTAGTCTCCGGGATCTAGGCGCTCATCGGGACAGACAGACAAACAGGGATATATCGACTCAGCTATTGATGCCGATCAAGTACGTATATAGTTTCTTCTGGGTGTTACACACATCCACTGTCACCAAAAATCTAATATACACCTATACTCTTCAAGTACCGGTCCTTGTTTTTTTGGATCCCTGAACTAAACGTTGATAGTTTTTTATATGTACCTTTTTGTTTTGATTATAAAGTAATCTTAACAATACTATTTGTCCAACTAGCAAGGTTGAAAATGTTACTTACCCTCAGAATATTCACCAAGAAGAAGATGCAGGTGACCGAGTTTGCAGAGGGCGTTTGCAAATTGGTCTTTGCCAAAGGTTTCCTCTTGGATACAACTGATGTTAGTTTCTATCTCATGCAATTTGTTATCATCGTTGCGTGTGCTTCCTGCTGAGCTATTATCAAACAATTTCAATGATAAGTCATCGGTATCGTTTATATTTTTAGTGATATAAAACGAAATATCATCTTGTATAGTTATTATAGCTTTTTGAACTATTGCTTTTATTTCCAAATTTTTAGGATCAGCTAAGTCAAGACATCCGAAATATCGACTGAAATATAAACTATGAGTAAAACTCAGGGAACTTCAAGTTTCTGTCTTACCTATCGAAGTCTCGGATCATCGAAATTTCATCAAAGGATATTCTAATCATTTTGCCCAAAACCATTTACTTATTATTGTTCGGTAGTGTTTTTTAGAGATGAACAATAAATGATTTTTTTCGAATACTTTAATTTCTTGCGACTTATCAAAGGTATTTTTACCTGCAGTTATCGAATAGTCGATAAATATTTTATACCCAGTGCACTCAGAGTACAGTACACCTGTGGGGAACTGTAGATATATTTACAAGATGTGAAACACCAATTCACTCAAACACCATGCAGTAAAAACAGCTGACCATAACAATAAAAAATTGTTTGTCTCAATTGTGAAATTCCAACAAGTTGCAATTTAATTTGAATAAATCAGGAATTACATTTTTCTTAAACCAAATATATTTAAGTATGTGTTTGTACCATATACTACGTACAGTCACACAGCTCAGTCATCTGCCTTTTGATTACAAATGTATTATATTTATTACTAACGGGTAAGAACCCTGCATACAAAACTATTTTATATGAAACAGAGATGAATCCTAGAGATCTTGCAGGGATGGTCCGTAATAGCCTTTTCCCACAGGCGACCATTCACCACCCATTTCGGCATTGGTCCGTGAGGTTTTTCCGTTCCGAAATTTCCCAGTTAGTTCCAGAATCCATTTGGGATCTTCCCAAATCGCACGTTTCTATGCGATATTTAGCCGATGTTTTCAAATGCAACTTTGAAAAATTGGTCTTCACAGATCGAATAACAGATTTTTGTAAATGTTAATAATGACTGACAAGAATAATAGCCTATTTACACTACAGTGAGTTACCTATCGATAACCGAGGAAACTCAATAACTCAGAACTGGTGTCTACACTACACAAAAGTTGAGTTATTGAGTTATTGAGTTTTGGCTTGCTGGCAAACACGAGCGTGCGTTGTTTTGTTTAAATTATTAAATTACGCAAATATGAACTTCGAGGAAACATTTATGTTGTATTCGGCGCAGATAGAAGCAGCGATGGTGCGATGTATTGATTTGGCGACAATGTCTGCACAAACTGTGGAGTATTTGGATACAATTTTAAATACACGCATTTGGACCCTGGTAAGAAATTGGCATTTCATTTTCAAGTGCTTCTATTTCATAATAACATTGAATTATAATAGCCGCGATATGGATCCTTTTAGGAGGAGGACGTTGCGAAGAACTCTGATGCCTTTTTTAAGGAAAATTTCCGCATGGAAAGGCGTGCGTTCAACATACTTGATGGACTGTTGCCCAAACTCCAAAAGAAAGATACTCCTTTTCGAGTGACAATCCCTCTTGAGAAGAGAATAGCCATTGCCTAGGATCCTCTGCGGAATTTTTACGGTATTGAGTCTATTTGCTGTGTCAAAAGCCATTTCATGAACATTAATATAAATAAATATTGAAAAAAGTATAATTTTGTTTCATTTATTTGTTTATTTATTTTAAAAAATGCGCCAAAAGTCCAGGAATGCCTGTAAGGCCTTAAGTGACCAAACAAATCTCGTATCTAGCGATCAAATTGTATTAAAAGTATTGTTTTTAGGAAATATTTGTTTGTTTACCTTTTTTCTCCATAATCACATATGTTTTTTGTTGTTTTTTTAGTGGTGATATTTCCACGATAGGCAGATCAGGGTTGAAATATTCGGAAAATCGGAAAACTCGATTGAAACTCAACCTAAACTCAACTTTTTTGCCACCTCTAGGGCCCCTATGCTGCCCCATGTAAATGAAACTCGAGTTTTGCCCGAAACTCAATAACTCAATAACTCAACTGTAGTGTAAACAGGCTATAACTCTTTAACAAATGGCGAGGAGCCAGGTGGTTTTTCAACAGCAGATGCACAATTTTCAATTAGAAATATTCAAATTTCTTCGGGGGAAGAAGGCGAATAAATAAGAAGAAACAATTGTGGTTTTACAAATGTTTTTATTTGTTTAGGCAATGTTTTGTAGCCGCAGATCAGAATTTTTTTGCATAACAATAAAAGTCAGCAGAAGTGTTGCTCCGATCGTTTTGTTCCGGTTGGTTACGCTTTCATAAGTTTTTTTTCAAACATGAATCAGCGGAATCAACCTGATCATCATTACTGTAACCGACACTTTACAAATTTCGATTCGATCGGTTGTGCAACACTCCAATTTTGATATATGTTCGAATCGTTGCATCTTTCACATTCACTTCAGTAATAATAGGCGCATATATTTTACTGGCGGAAATACCAGCTGATCTCTGAATACACAATCGTGTCGATAGGCTAACTATCGATAAGAAGCTGTATATTTCGTTCAGCTTGTTGGATACTGAGGCCAGTAAAACGAAACCGAAATATTCCTGGCCCAGTTTTATTTATATGGAGTTTGGCAGTAATTTTTCGTTTCCGCGGTGCTGGATACTAGGCTTTAAGCGAGGGCCAAGTGTTCTTACAACCATCTTGTTGATGCTGCTTCTATTCTCCAGATCAAAGATGAATCCGGCACGAAGGACCAAATATTGATTTTGATGAGTTGAATTTTAAATACGAACTGTTTTATTTAAAAAACGTATGCGCTATATAACTAATTTTAGCTCAGATCAGTTCTGAGAAAAGTACATGTGTGCAGCATATGAGATTGGCAAGAAGAGACGCGATAAGCAATATTCGCTTGCTCTATAGTTTCTGTTTTCATTGCTGCCGCCAAATCCGGAATTGATGCCACTCGACTTTCCACGAACACTTGAAATTTTGATGAGTTCGACCGGAAGGAAAATTGGCCTGTAAAGATTTCAATTTCTTTCCAATGATGTATAATTTTCGCAAATGATCTCCACTTAATTCACGCTTAGGAATTGATAATGTTTTTAATGGCGGCACTCGAGATTTTGAGCACAAAACATTGCTCGACGACTGCCCTTCTTACGACACGACATATATGCAAGCGCCATATGCTTCAATGCTGGCATCACAAAATCCGTGAAGCTCTATAGCCGCAGCAAAATGATGAACCACGCGAAAAACGATGTCTGAGAGATGCTTGCAAACTGGTTCTCAAGTCCATCAAAGTTGAATGAAACGCTGAGGGTAGGCTTTCATACCAATCAAAATGTTCTCTGCAAAGCTGCTGAGGGAAGATTTTACACCTGATAATTAGCTACGATCCCGTTATCGCAAATCGCAAAAAATTGCGAATTGACTGACATATCGCAAAAAAGTGCGCCTTGGTTTGCGCAATTCGTAAGATTCCAAAAAATAATTGGCCATAGCTGATAAATTCAAATTTGTAGAGCGGGAAAAAAATATAAACATATTATAGCCTATTTGCACAGGCGACCATCCATGTGAAACTGTAAGCAATGACTGACAAGAATAACTGGTGTTCCCCAGCAAATGGCGAGGATCTAGGAGGTTTTAAATAGGAGATGTTCAATTTTCAATTAGAAATGCTCCAATTTCTTCGGGAGAAGAAGGCGAATAAATAAAAAGAAACAATTGAAGCTATAAAAATGTTTTTATATATTTAAACAATGTTTTGCTCAATACACTCCGCAAATTTCCTTTGATTTTTCCTCAAATATTGCCGACGCTTCGATCCGTTGTGCAATGCTCGACTTTTGATATACTGTCGAATCCTGGAGATGTCCTAAAGAGCCCATGTTCACTTGCCTAAATCTATATTAGAAGTAAATTAAAATGAAGTACTTGTTCGGGCCAGCAGCCAATTCATCCTAACAATACAATGCAATTTATTTCCATCGTAATTCAAACCCACTGCATTTAACATTAATACAACAACATATGTAAACGCTAACGTTCGGCAGCGCTGCTGCGCTCTCTCTGCATGCTTAAGGCTCTCCTCAGCCGCCGCTTGGGCTCTAGCATTGATCTGCCGACGTTTCGAAATTAGTGCTATGCTAATCTCTCTGCGCATTGGTTGCATATCCCGTGAACATTTATCTGGCTGGGCAAAGAGCAAGCAATCGGCTTCTGCTAGCCGCCTGTATAAATAAAAACCTTATTAAATCAATTCGTCCTCATTTTGTTTCTGGACAAAAAAAAGGTGCCAAAAAAGCTTGGCATCTCAAACATTGGTGACCCCGACGTGATTAAAGCCATTTGTTAATCGCGTTTTCGTTAAAAAACATATAAAACGAACAATACATTCGTTGCTGTGCAGTTTAAATACCAACAAATTCATTTGGTGCACAATTAAGAACAGTATTATGTGCAAGTCAGTGAGAGTGCCGGTCGTCTGAGATTCCGTTATTTTAACCGTCGAATCTCTCATTCTATGCTCGACCACGGCCAGGGTTCTTGACTTTTCGTGTGCCTCATTCTCGCTCTCGGTGTTCACCGTCGCCTAATCGTCGAGTCTCTCATTCCATGCTCGGCTGCAGCCACAGTTCTTGGATTTCGAGTCTCTCATTCTAGCTCTCGCTCTGCACCGTCGCTTAAGCAGTATTCTATTCTCCGTTTCGTCGCATTGCAAACCGTTTACCATGGACAGCGATCCGAATACAGGCGCGGGCGGAAATATTGCGACGGTTGATACCAGACTGAATCTTTATAAGCGCAAAGTTCAGTCGGTATATAATCGGATGCGAAGGCTTGGCGAATCATTCGCAGGCGATAAAGTTGACAAATTAACCGCCGCGGAAATCGACGTTCGCATCGATATGCTGGCAGAAATGCGAGGGGAGTTCAATAAGTCCCACAATGAGCTGGAAGCTCTCAATCAAGATGAGATTGGGAGTGCGATGCGCGACGACTTCGATGCACTCTTCATATCGCTGAAAGCTGAGTTGCTTGCCGCTATCGAAATGGGCCACTCACGCGCCGTTACCAATTCAACCACCCTGCCAGGCCATTCTGGGCACAGTACCATCATCATTGCTCACAAGCATCGGCTGCCTGAGCTGAAGGTACCCAAGTTCTCCGGTGGGTACGTGGAATACTCGGATTTTATGGCGATGTTCAAATCGGTCATTGGATCGGATGCGGACCTTAGCGACATCGAGAAGTTCCAGCATCTTCGCTCGTGTCTCGCAGATGTGGCCTTGGATTCGGTTCGATCATTGGAGCTCTCCAGTGCCAATTATCGTGCGGCTCTGGATATTCTTGATAACCGTTTTAATAACAAACGACTTGTTTTTCAGGCACACATCAAGAAGATTCTGGGGCTCAAGAGGGTAGATTTGCCATCGCCGAAAAGGCTACGGGAGTTTTCGGACGCAGTCAATTTGCATATGCGTGCGTTGCGGACATTGGGAAAGGATGAGGAGATCTCTGACTGCATGGTGATCCACGTTCTGCTGCAGAAGCTGGATGCTAAGACGCAAAGGAAATGGGAGGACACATTGTCGGACGCCATTCCTACCGCAGCCGAGTTCTACGAATTCTTGAATAAGCGCTGCCGGAAAATGGAGAACTTGGAATACGCTACAGCGACGCCAGCTAGTAGCGCTCAGGTGGGAAAAAACCTTTCTACTCCTCATTTAAGGAAAACGTTTGTTGCCTCCAAGTCTTCCACCAACCCGTCTGGATGCACCTTTTGCCATTCAGCGGGCCATGGCATATACTCCTGCAAATTATTCGGAAACTACCTCTCTTGCTGCCCAAGGTCTTCACTCTGATGTTGTGCTTCTGGCTACAGCCGTGGTCCTCGTTAGTCTGGCGTTTTAGTTCCTTGTCGTGCCATACTAGATTCAGGCTCACAACTTCACCTCGTCACATCCAGGTTCGCCCAGCAGCTCCAGCTTAGCAGAACTCAATCATCTGCACTTGTCTCTGGGCTAGGCGATACCAGCGTGTCCACTGAGGGATCCACCGTCAACATTTGCATGCATTCTCGCACATCTAGCTACAAAACGACTCTTACTGCTCTCATTGCCCCTACAATCACCGATTGCCAACCAAGTCTGGCAGTCAATGTATCCGACTGGAGTATTCCCTCGAACATTCAGCTTGCCGATCCTGCCTTTTTCAACCCTCAGCGAGTGGATCTCCTCATTGGTGCGAGCATTTTTTATGATCTCCTCTGCGTAGGGCAAATCAAACTTACTGATGGCCTGCCTCTGCTGCAGAAGACCCGGCTCGGTTGGATCGTATCTGGCGGTGGACAAAGGGTAGCAAGCTCGGCGCTCTTAGGAAATCACAATTCTCCGGTGCCGGAATCTAACCTGGATTCCAGACTGAATAAAACACTTCGCATGTTTTGGGAAGTCGAGAATTGTGTGGAAGCAAGTGTGAATACCAAGGAAGAATTAGATTGCGAAGCGCACTTCGTAAGCCACTTTTCACGGTTGCCATTGGGGGAGTATTCAGTTCGTCTCCCGTTAAAACATAATGCTGATCCCTTAGGGGAATCTTATACTCAGGCGTATCGACGATTCATCAATTTGGAGCGCAAATTGGATCGCAACCCAACGCTCAGGGATCGGTACTCCGCCTTTAGGAGGGAATACATTGATTTGAAGCATATGTCCCCAGTCAAACCTGATTACCGTGCCCTCTGCAATTATTTCTTGCCTCATCACTGTGTCCTAAAGGAGGACAGTACAACGACAAAACTTCGTGTCGTGTTTAATGGCTCTGCTGCTACATCAACTGGATGTTCCCTGAATGATGTGATGATGTCAGGCCCCGTCATTCAGCCTGCATTGTTTAACATTCTAATTCGCTTTCGCACATATCCAGTTGCTTTCACTGGGGACATTTGCAAGATGTATCGTTGCGTACAAGTATCTCCACCTGACAACTACTATCAGTGTATCCTATGGCGAGATTCTGCCCAGTCCGAGATTCAAGTCTACACATTAGACACCGTCACATACGGTACTAGGGCGGCATCATTTTTAGCAGTTCGCGCAATGCACCAGCTGGCCATCGACGAGTCCTACCCTCTTGGCTCAGCTGCTCTGCAACAGGAGTTATATGTAGATGATCTCATTTCTGGCGGTAACTCAGTTGCCGAGGTCATGGAGAAGATGCACCAAACTTCCGCTATATTGTCTCGCGGAAACTTCAAGCTTAGGAAATGGTGTTCTAGTCACCCGGAGGTACTCGATGGAACCCCTGAAGATGACAGAGAGAAATTCCTAAGGTTTCATGATGGAAGCGACATAACTAAGACTCTAGGCTTAGCATGGGACCCCGCTTCAGATCAGCTGCTTTTCGCCTTATCTGCCCTGGACGCAAATTTAAAGCCGTCCAAGCGATCGGTTTTGTCCACGATTGCTCGCTTCTACGACCCCCTGGGATTGATAAATCCTGTCATTGTCAGGTGCAAGGTCTTCCTTCAGCAGCTTTGGAGAGAGCATTTGGATTGGGATGAAAGCCTACCCTCAGCGTTGCATTCAACTTGGATGGACTTGAGAAACAGTTTGGCAAGCATCACTAGGATTTCCTTTCCTCGCGTGGTTCATCATTCCACTACGGCTGTAGAAGTCTATGGATTTTGTGATGCCAGCATAGAAGCATATGGCGCTTGCATATATGTCGTATCCAGGGAAGGGCAGGTGTCGAGCAATGTTTTGTGCTCAAAGTCTCGAGTGGCGCCGCTAAAAACATTATCAATCCCCAAGCTGGAATTAAGTGGAGCCCATTTGCTTGCGAAAATAATGAATAATTTAAAAGAGATTGGAATTTTTACAGGTCAGTTTTACTGCTGGTCGGATTCCTCAACAGCATTATCCTGGATACGAGATGAGCCCGCCAAATTTCAAGTTTTCGTGGCAAATCGAGTGGCATCAATTCAGGAGTTGACGGCAACAATGGAATGGCGCTATGTTCCCACCGCTTTAAATCCTGCTGACATCCTATCTAGAGGCTCACTTCCCAACCACCTTATCTAGTCAGAGCTGTGGTTTCACGGTCCATCGTCCATTCCCTGTTTCTGAAATACCGACTTTAGAGCTCCGAAAGCGAGCATTGTTGATCGTGTCTCCACATACCGATCTCACCTCAGGATGCAAATTTGCAAACACATTTTTTGGCATGCAGCGCACCTTCGCCTACATGCATAAATTTGCACATCGTCTTCGGCACTCTGGACTCACCGTTTCCGATATCCGGCAAGGAACTCATCTCCTAATCCGACACATTCAGCTGGCAACCTTGTGGATGGACATAAAGGAGATTCAACGCAACGGTCAAGTCACGAAATCCAGTTCCATCAGCTCGCTCTCTCCGTTCATCGATCAGTCTGGATTACTTAGAGTTGGAGGGCGTCTTGGAAACTCATCGCTAGGATTTGATGCTCAGCACCCGCTTATTGTGCCCAAGGGACATCCCATAACCTGTGCTCTGATAAGATATTATCACGAGAGGAACCTTCATGCCGGACCTCGCGCCCTGCTTGCCAAAATTCGGCTGGAATATTGGCCAATTGGAGGAATTAAGCAGTGTCAAAGGAAGTCAGCAAGTGTGTGAGATGCGTCAGGACTAAGCCGCGCATGGTTCAGCACATCATGGGAGATTTGCCTAAGGAGCGTTTGGAAGGATCTCGGCCCTTTGAAGTCACTGGAGTGGATTATTGTGGGCCCTTCTTCTACCGATCAGAAATCCGCACGAGGCCTCCGATCAAGTGCTACATCAGTGTGTTCATTTGCTTCACATCCAAGGCAATACACATGGAGCTCGTAAAGGACCTGACCACCGCTTCGTTTCTAGGCGCATTAAAGCGTTTCACTGCCACACGAGGAAAGCCGAGTCAAATTTGGTCTGACAATGCGACAAACTTCGTTGGCGCCAAGAACGAGATGCTGGAGCTAAAGAAGCTTTTCATGAGCGACTCGCATGTGAAGGAGGTCCATGAATCCTGCTTGGCTGACTCGATCGACTGGCGTTTCATCCCACCACGCTCTCCGCACTTTGGCGGATTGTGGGAAGCGGCCGTGAAGACTGCAAAACATCACCTGTACCGCTCAGTTGGGCCCTCTGTGCTTGGCTTCGACGAGCTGCGTACTCTGATCTGCCAGATCACGGCAATTGTTAATTCTCGCCCTTTGCTCTCGCTTTCAAAAAATCCTGATGACTTAGATGTTTTGACCCCGGCTCATCTGCTTCTAGGTGGCCCACATGTGACAATCCTCGAGCCTGACCTAACGAAGCTCAACTACAATCGTCTGGATGGCTGGCAGCGGGTCACTCAACTGCAGCAAATCTTCTGGAGCCGTTGGCGCGAAGAAAACCTCACCCTTTTGCAAGAGCGGTCGAAGTGGCGCACTCCCACGCAAAACCTCTGCGTGAATGATGTTGTCCTGGTGAAGGACGAAAATCTTCCTCCTATGCGTTGGCCACTGGCTAGAGTTGTCGATGTCGTCCAGGGCAAGGATGGCGTGTGCCGCGTAGCGGACTTGAAGACCGCATCAGGAACCATCAGGAGGGCCGTTACTCGGCTATGTCTACTGCCCCTTAGGGAGTCTGTTGAAAGGCTAGCTTCCAACGGGGGGAGTATGTTCGGGCCAGCAGCCAATTCATTCTAACAATACAATGCAATTTATTTCCATCGTAATTCAAACCCACTGCATTTAACATTAATACAACAACATATGTAAACGCTAACGTTCGGCAGCGCTGCTGCGCTCTCTCTGCATGCTTAAGGCTCTCCTCAGCCGCCGCTTGGGCTCTAGCATTGATCTGCCGACGTTTCGAAATTAGTGCTATGCTGATCTCTCTGCGCATTGGTTGCATATCCCGTGAACATTTATCTGGCTGGGCAAAGAGCAAGCAATCGGCTTCTGCTAGCCGCCTGTATAAATAAAAACCTTATTAAATCAATTCGTCCTCATTTTGTTTCTGGACAAAAATAGGTGCCAAAAAAGCTTGGCATCTCAAACAGTACTTTTGGAACGACGATCCACCATCCCCCATCCGTTTCGGGGATGGTCCGTAAGGTTTTGCCGTTCCGAAATTTCCCAGATGGTTCCCCTATCCATTTTGGATGTTTCTAAACCATACTTTTCTGTGCGATATTTAGCCGATGTTTTCAAATACAACTCTGAAAAATTGACATTCACAGTGAAAGTATGGAATTCACTGTGAAAATGTAAACAATGAATGAAAAGAAAAACTGATATTCTTCAGAAAATGGCTAGGAGCCAGGAATTTTTTTTAGAGCAGATGCTCAATTTTTAATTCGAAATGCTCAAATTTCTTTAGGAGAAGAAGGCGAATAAATAAAACAAAAAACCATTGTAGCTTAACAAATGTTTTTATTTGTTTAAACAATGTTTTGCTTATTGCTGGTACCGACACTCGGCAAATTTCCTCGGATTTTTCCACCAATATTGCCGACGCTTCAATCCGTTGTGCAAGGATCGACTTTTGATATAATGTCGAATCGTTACACCTTCCTGGAGAGCCCATGCTCACTTGCAAAAATGAAGTACATTTGGAAGACTATGACTAATATATTCTTCCTCATCGAATTCCTCATTTTTGACTAACGCAGCAAAATTTGTTGCTGGTGATTCACAGTCGAAGCAATAGTCAAATTTTCCATATATGTTGATTATTTTCACAAAAATGTAGGTCACAAGTTTGTTATTGTCAGCTGTGTTTTCAATGGATGGTGGATGGCGGATGGTGGCCTGTGGGAATCGAGGTTTCACATCTGTCAAAAAATCCCACTGTTCCTCGTAAATATGCTGTGTGGGAAAAGGCTATTAGAGTTGTTGATCGTATATAATCATCGATATCATTGCTATTGCAACAAACTATCGGATATAACATAAAATATCAATTGAGGGAAGTTTAAATTTACTTAATAATTTTTCCAACATTTTCAGGATCAGGATCTATGGATCAGGTCTATGGGCCCCTTCCCCACGCGATCGCACTGCCCCTTTTGACTCGGTGGCCCCGCCCCTGTATTTTTCACTGTGAGGGCGGCCTACACTGACGGTCGGTCGGTGGCAAAGGGAAGTGAGGTAGGGTCTACCGGAGTGCCGGGAAGGAACTCGGACTCACCAGATTGTTTCTCCACCCAAAAGTAAGCAAACGCCAGCCAATTCTTTTCCGGTGGTCACTCCTCTTTTATCTCTCCTTCCTTTTTTTTTTCCGCGTTACAACTCGCACTTTTCCTCTCTGCCTTGTCTCCTTTGCTCGTCTCTTCTCGCTTTTCTTCACTGGGCACTTCTTTTCGCGGGGCACTTCTGTACCTGCCTCTATCTAATTGTCGACTATCCCTATCTCCGCGCTGATTCGCCCCGAGGCCTGGCCTTCGGGCGGCGATCGGCCACGTTCTTGGCATGCGCATTGCGCCGTGTGCCGCTACTCTTCTACTACCTCTCTGGGCAACTCAAACTTTCGCTCCGTGCGACTCTTATACTATTCTTAATCCTATGGTTCGCTGCCGCCGTCCTATGTACTCCTCGCGGGCTTACGTCCCGCACCCCGTAGGTTTCTGCCACTCCGTGCGGGCTTCTGGTTCGTACGGGGTGGGTCGCTGCCGCCGTCTTGTATGGCGGGAGCCCCGGGCTCAGGCCTTACACCCCCCCTTTCGACCTTCCAGCATGACCGTGACGGCGCCGCCTCTCTTCCACCCGCGGTAGGCGCCCCTCAACGACGGACGCTCGACCCGGTTGGTTGGAGGTGTCCAGTTGGGGGACGGCGAGCGGGCCTTCGAGGGTCG
Organism: Drosophila helvetica; assembly: GCA_963969585.1. Classification (NCBI taxonomy): domain Eukaryota; kingdom Metazoa; phylum Arthropoda; class Insecta; order Diptera; family Drosophilidae; genus Drosophila; species Drosophila helvetica. Next base: position 27,892,232 of record OZ018402.1, on the reverse strand, counting down.
TCCATTGCGGGAGGGCTCGTCTGCCCGGTCATTTCCGGGGTGTCCACTGGTGGCTGCCGCTCCGCCTGGCCGTCACCGTCCACCCATTCCTCAGTGAATCTCCGCCGGAATAGGGGCCCGTGCTCCTCTCCGCTCGACGCCGCCTCGAATGTCCGCACAGTCGCTGTTCCTCGCTCCATGGTATACTGTGAACACAAAGGTATTAGTGTGATTTCTTCGAATCGCCTTGGTTTTCCGCTCCCCAAACTTACTCAGCCTCACGATGTTGGGGGAGTCGAACCTGATCACCTTGAATGGGCCATCAAACTTGGGTGCCAGTTTAACCGCAAATCCCGCAGCCGCGTTGGACAGCTGGTGTTGTCGTACCCATACGCTCGCCCCGATGGTTGGTCGCCACTCCCGCCTACGCAGATTGTAGTGTCGAGCTTGTGTGGTGGCGGCCTTCTGCAGATTCCCCCTCACGATCTCGAACACCTCCTTGAGCCGGGTGGCCTTCTCCTTTGGGGTGTGTGGGTTGGTCGCCGACCCCGGGGTGGCCTCCTCGTACAATGCCGGTAGTCTTGGCTCTCGGCCTTGAACCAGGAACGCCGGTGAGAATCCTGTCGAGTCGGCTATGCTCGAGTTCACGGCCAACGAGATCTCCGGTAAAAGTTCGTCCCACGTGCTCTGCTGGTCTCCGATAAACTGTGCTGTCATCGTCTTGACGGTGCGGTTCGTCCTCTCGGTCGGGTTCTCCTGTGGGCAGTACGGCGCAGTGTGTTGTACCTGCACCCCCAGCGACGCCAAATATGCCTTGAACATCCGACTGGCAAACTGTACCCCATTATCGCAGACGAACTTGCGGGGAACGCCGAATCGACTCAGGATCCTCTCCCGGAATGCACGCTGCAAGTTGGCCGCCGTCGCTTGTCTTAAGGGAACCAATTCCACCCATTCGCTAAAAGCGTCGTGGAAAACTAGAAGAACATTATTACCATGCTTGGATCTCGGAAGGGGTCCAACGAAATCCGCGCACAGCACCGTGAATGGCTCACCAACCTGCCTCGTCAGCATCTGTCCTGCGGCCTTCCACTGCTCCCCTTTGAACCTTTGGCATTTGTCGCATCCCCGCACATACCTGGCTGCATCCCGGAACATCCCTGGCCAGTAGTATCGAAGACTATTTCGTCTTCCGTACCCCCTGATGGCCAGCCGTCGGTGCGTCGTGACACTCTTGCATGACCCTCCTCCGTTTACCGGACTCCACGCAGAGCTTCCAAGGAATGTAATCTTCGTCATCCGGCCTGTGCCCCAGGTGGCGGTACAGCTGGTCATTCTCAATGACGTAATCTGGGAACTTCGAAGGGTCATTAGCGATATGTTCTGTCATCCGCGCCGTCCACCGGCAAGTGTCTCCCTCTGCCGTGGCCAGGTGCAACTCCTCCAGTGGCTGCCTCTACAACGCGTCGGCCACTACATTCATTTTCCTCGTCGATAGCGCACGTCGAACTGGTATTGCTGGAGTCCGAGGGCCCATCGGGCGATTCTACCGGAGGGACTCTCAATGGAGTTCAGCCATTTCAAGGCCAGGTGGTCTGTCACGACCTCGAAGTGGTACCCCTCCAGATAGCATCTCAGCTTCCTGAGGGACCATACTATGGCCAAGCACTCCTTTTCCGTCGCGGAGTAATTCTCCTCCACGGGCAGCAGTTTGCGGCTCGCGTACGCTATCACCTTCTCCTGATCGGCGATGGTCTGGGTCAGCACAGCTCCCAGGCCGAAATCACTAGCGTCGTTCTGGAGGGTGAACCTTTCTTCAAAGTCCGGGCACGCCAGCACAGGGGCTGTGGTGAGCTTTTCCTTGAGCAGATCCAAGGCAGCCTGCTGTTCCTGACCCCAATGCCACTTGACGCCCTTTTTGAGCATCGTGGACAGTGGCAGTACCAGATCAGCGAAGTTCGGCACGAACCTTCGGTACCACGATGAATTGCCGATGCACTGCCTCAGCTCTCTAAGGTTAGTCGGGGCATTCAGATTCCGTATCGCCTCCACTTTCGCTGGGTCCGTCTCGAAACCTCCCCGGTGACCATGTGGCCCAAATATCGCATCTCCTGTCGAAAGAAAAGGCACTTCTTGCGATTGACCCTCAAATTAGCGGCTCGCAGACGCTGGAAAACCTCCTTCAGATTGGCCACGTGCTGCTCTTTGGTTTCCCCGACGACTATAATATAGCCTATAATGGCCTTGATTTTGTTGTACAGCTGGGAAAGTAAATGCGCGCCGCATAGTTCGAGCTTCGGAAGAGATTGCTTCTTCACTGGTGCTACTCTAGACTTGGACGTGAACATTTTCACAGAGACCTGTCCAAGCGAATTCTCAGTGCGCACATAAATACAACAGCCGTATGCCCGAATCGATGCATCGGAAAATTTTAATTTTGCGGCCGAACGTCGGTCCGAACGTCGGGCTGCAAACAAAAACGAGATACCGCTAGTGACGATATTGAGTTCAACGATTCTAGACAATTGCTCCATGCGCTGCTTAGATTTTGGGGAACAGACTCGTCCCAGTCAAGTTTCAGTAGCCACAACTCCTGAAGAATGATCTTAGAGACAATGACTAGAGGTGACAGAAGACCGATTGGATCGAATAGCGACGACGCAGTGGACAAAATTGTTCGTTTGGTGGACGAGGGATAGATTTCCTTGGGAGTGAAGGTAAACCTAAATGCATCAGTATGTTGATGCCAAGTTACGCCGAGTGTGCTACTAACCGAGTTCTCTGAAATGTTTTTTTTTCTTTGGTCGACTCATCTTCTAGGGTTGAGGTTATTTCTGATTTCAGTCTGAGAAGGGTGTCTATGTCATCAGCTCCACACAAAAGATCATCAACATAAAATGCAGTTCTGTCAGCTGCAGCTCCTAAGGGCCATTCATCTATACAATCCTCAGCTAGAACTCGCAACTCGTAGTGCGAGAAACGGGGCAGATGCCGTTCCGTATGTCACTGTATTGAGCTGGTAGGTTTGAAGATCCTCATTCGGGGATCCTCGCCAGAAAATGTACTGGAATTTGTGATCCTCCTCCCCCAGGAGTACCTGTCTCTACATTTTCGTGACATCAGCTGTGATGCCAAACCTGTGCATGCGGAAACGCAGCAATTGTAAGTACAGTTCGTCCTGGATGGTAGGGCTAACTAAGAGTAGATCATTGAGATGATGTACGGCAAGACGCGTCAAAGACGACTCTGAGCTTCGTCGAGGTACTGCTTGGTTTGTGAACGAAATGGTGAGGTATATAATAATGCGGTTCCCCCAAGTTAGGATTTGAAACGAGGGACATATGGCCGAGATTTTCATAATCCTGCATGAACGATGTATACTGCAGCCGAATTTCCGGTAGACGAGCGAGACGTCTCTCAATGGTGAAGAATCGATTTCGAGCTGTGTCGACCGAACTTCCAAGACATCTTGGATCTTCTTGGAATGGCAAGCGAACGACGATTCGCCCACTGGCATCCTTATGTGTTGTATCCCTGTAGTGGTTTTCACAGCGACGATGATCTGGGCGAATAGAAGCACTTCGGTCGACAATTGAGTCAACTTTCCATAGTTGCTGCAGGTTTTCGTCGATCGACTCTTCTACAGTCGCCAAGCACAATGGTGGCTGTCTGTTATGTTGACGCTGGTACCTCCCAGCAACAACCCAACCAAAAAGAGTCTTTTGCAAAGTGGGAAGATTGGGACCAATTCGAATTTGTCCAACAGCTAGCGCTCCATAGAACGCTTCGGTTCCCAGTAAGAGATCAATACGCCTAGTCATATGAAACGATTCATCTGCCAATGGAGTATTGGCAGATAGGTTCCAGTTCGATATGTCGATCTCACTATCTGGCTGGTAGGCAATATGGGAAGTAATTCCAAACTGGAGGGTGAGCTGATAGCCAGATGTACGTGACTTAATGGAGGTCGTCGTACGAGCCGTCCAATTAGTAAGGGAATCTCCTATACTACGAATTCCGATGTGGTGTCTTTCACGACGAAGGCGAAGTTTTTGTGCAAAGGTTTCGGTTACAAAATTAACCTGGGAACATGAATCAAGCACCGCTCTACCAAGTTTGTATTCACCTGAGGCATCCTTGACCAATACCAAAGCTGTCGCCAACAAGATTTGATCTTCTGCTGAGACGTCCATATGCCAAGAGGCTTGCGACGGTTGCCTTGTCGGTACCGTATTTGACGATTGTCCTGCTGTCGATTGGGGTGGCTGTTGCGGCTGAGAGTGATGCAAAGTTGAGTGATGAGCCCGATTACATGTTCGGCAACGATGAGTCGATGAGCATTGCGCCACTCTATGGCCGTTTCCAAGACAGTTGATGCAGAGACCGAGGCGTTTTACATTGTCATACCGTTGGTTGCTGTTCATAGCCTTGAACTGCGCACAGTTAGTGATCTTATGGCCAGAACTAGAACACAGTGTACAAGATGGATTAGTGATAGCAAACGACGAGTTTATTTGGTGATTAGAGTGACGATTGGACTTATTGCCTTCAGCCTTTCGTTGCGACGAAGTACCAGACGAGGTTCCAGACGAGGTTCCAGACGAGTTGACAGTGGCGTTCCACAAGCTGTGTGCATGTTAGCCAGGTCGGTAGCTTTTGGTAGTCTTGTGATTCCTTCCACTTCTTCCGAGTTGGCTGATCACACTTGTCCATAACGATGTATATCAGCATCGCTTGCGCGATGTCCTCCGGTTTGCCGATGGACTCCAACGAGCTGTAGATAGCGGAGGCCTGCATGCATCAATACCTTCTAGAAATATAAGAGTTGGATTATCATATCGGCTTTTAAGTTTTTCTAGGGCCTTCGGATAGTTTTCGCTGGTAACTTGGAATGCCTGAATTGTGTCTAGTGCCGGCCCCTTGAGGCAGCTGAGCAAATAGTTAAACCGTTCTATTGCCGCGCCGGGCAATGCCTCCAAATATGGGGGGTACGTTTAATGAGTCTCTTCTAACCTTCGTGATGCATATATCGTTTATTCAATGTTGTAGATTTAGTGTTACGGGTGACAAAGGTAGATGGATGATTAATTTACGATGAGAATTTATGTGAGAAAGATATAGATAATAAGAAAGAATTGAAAGATCGAGAGAATTGTGCTAAAAAACTTATACGCTCTTCCACTTTACGCTCTAGCAGCTCGTTTTCGCTTTTTTGCACCGCACTGATCTTCTTCCTTTTTTTGCCCTGCTTCTGCCGTTCGCCCTGCTTAACCTTCGCCTTGGATATTCGTACTTCTAAGCCCTTTGCGAATGTTGGTGCTGTTAAGCGCAGTGATATTTGGGCTGCCACTGAGATTCACGCCGTAACATTCCCCCCTTCGCAAACTTCGTCGCTTGTCGTGATTTTTGCCAAACTTCTGGTTACGCCTTGGTCCTTGTGTGGGTTCGTTGTCTTCACGTCTAACTTGGCTAGCTGAACAATTGGTCGGGTAAGCATTCCCGACGCAGTGCGGATCACCGCGCTGCGGGCGATCCCGTCCTTAGCTACTCGAAGATCCATGACAACGCCTTTCCTCCACTGTGCTCTGGTGCTTGTTTTGTCCGCTAGAACCACGACGTCTTCTAGTTGGATGGCGTTAGTTGGGGCCCTATGCCACTTGGTTCGCGGCGTCAGACTCGGTAGGTATTTCTTCAGCCATCGTTTTCTAAAGCTATCCACAATCTGATCTGCAATGCGAAAACTTTTACCAAGTAAAACTCCAATCGCGTTGCTGTCGTCTTTCGCTGCCATCGAACTAGTTTCTGCTCTCAGGAAGTGATTCGGTGTATGTCGGCTTCCGGATTCTCCAACGGCACGTAAGTCAGGGGTCTGGAATTTAGCATATTTTCGATTTTTGCCAGTGCTGCTCTCAACACTGGCTCTTGTACGTGGGATTTGTCTAGTATGGATTTGACGGATCTGATCATTCTTTCCCACGCACCTCCCATATGGGGTGCTCCTGGAGGTATGAAGGACCATTCTATTTCCGGGTATTTTGTTTCCAATTCGTTCGATGAGATTCTTTCAATTTCTTCCTGTAGAAGTCGGCTCGCTCCTCTAAAGTTTGTCCCGTTATCCGATATGATTCTCTTAGGGACTCCTCGATCGGCTACGAACATTTCCAGTATTAACATGAACGTATCTGTAGACAAGGAATTCGCCAGCTCGATGTGTACTGCTCGCACAGTGAGACACGTGAATAGTACCCCCCATCGTTTCTCGCGTCGCTTTCCTACGTTTACTTCCAGTGGTCCAAAGTAGTCGATGCCTGTATTTGTAAATGGTAGCTCATTAATTGCTAGTCTCTCCGGTGGTAGACTTCCCATCTCCGGCGCCTCTGGGAGCGCTCTTTTGTGGCGACATCTTTGGCATGTTTTCGCTTTGGCGCGAACTCTTGCCCTCAGTCTTGATATGTGCTACAACTGTCGCATCTCGTTGACCACGATCTCGGTAAGTTGATGCTGAAATTTCCGATGAAAATAATCAATAACGAGGGGGAACGTTGTGAGCCGCGTCTACCACCGCGGCTCTACTTTATACCCGGTCCTCAGTCAGTATATATGTATGTGAGCTTGTAATAAATTACATTATTACATGTTCGCAAATGGGATAAATTTAGTTTTAGCCAAAAAAGACAAACAAAAATTAAGTCAACCTTTTCGGAGATTTATATATATTATTTCCATTTTTGTTTACATACGTTTTTTACATCTGTCTTTTCTACATGTCTAAATCTACTTCCTACATATACATACACGGCTGTGTGCGAGAGAGAGAGGGAATGAGTCTGCGCTTGGAAGGCCATTGAAATTTCATTTGTTCCTTCTGACTATATTTATGGTCCGATCTGATCCAGATTCAATACTCTGCTAGATATAGTCATTTTCTATGATTCTGCGTTTTTGGTTTTCCCGTATCTTCAAAATTTTAGATTTTCGTCTTTTGTGGGGGCGGAAGGGGGCGTGGCCAAATTTTGAAATATACTTGTACTGACGTGATATTACAGGAGCATGGATAGAGAGTTTGGTTGCTCTAGCTCTTATAGTCTCTGAGATCTAGGCGCTCATCTGGACGAATGCTCACAGCGCCCAACCCTGTGTGTGAGAGAGAGCGAGAGGGAACGATGCATTTCGAAATGGTTTTCTTCATTGTGGCTATATTTATGAGTCGATCTGATCCAGATTCAACACTCTGATAGATATAGTCATTTTCTATGATTCTGCGTTTTTAGATTTCTCGTATCTTTAAAATTGTGCATGCCACAGATTTTCGTCCTTGGAGTGGGCGGAAGGGGGCGGGGCGAAATTTTAAAATACACCTGTAACAGTGCAATAGGACAGGAGTCTGGATACGAAATTGTGTTCCTCTAGTTTTTATAGTCTTTGAGCTATAGGCGCTAATGAAGACGGACAGACGGACAGACGGACGGACGGACGGACAGACAGACATAGCTATATCGACTCGGCTATTGATGCTGATCAAGAATATATATACTTTATGGGGTCGGAAACGCTTCCTTCTGGGTGTTACACACATAATTTTTTTGCACAAATCTAATATACCCCTTTACTCTTCGAGTACCGGGTATAATAAGATTAGTGACGTAATGTCCTCCTAGTAGAATCACTGGCCGTTTCAGGTTCCTCTCTATGTCCATCGATCTGTCTATACGGCCGCGTATTCTTATCACACCTGCTTCATCGAGATATGGCGATAATTTGTAAATCGGACTTTTCTTACTCACGATTCTTCTTTGTCTTAGAAGAGCCATTTCCTCGGAGTAAGCCTCTTCTTGTACCATCCGGTGCACAACGTTATTGACGTCTTCCATGTCCCGAAGGCGTGTCGCTAGTTTTGCCTCCTCTGTCACTACATTCCCTTTGCACGTTCTGGTCAGAAATCGCATCACGCTCTCAAGGCTCCTCTGAGCTTTTCCCACTTGCTGAATCGCGACACATTTGGGACGATGCTGCTCAGCCTTGACTGCGGCGTTGGCGTCTCCTTCAACTCGTGTATATGTAGTCGTTCTAGATTACTCGGGCTTAGCTGCGTGATCGGCCTGTGCTCTGCTCCGTCGAATAGAAACGGCGGACCGGAAAACCATCTAGCCTCTGGGTGAAAACTCGATTCCTTTGTCCATTTCGTTCCATCGTCTGCTACGTTCAGTGCGGATGGAACCTATTTCCATTCTGATATGTCCGAGTTCTCCAGGATTTCGCCTATTCGGAGCGCCACGAATTGATGATACTTTCGGGCGTCAGAACATATCTAGTACAGCACGTTCTTGGAGTTGGTCCAGAAGACACGTTGCTCGATATTGACGGACAGCTCCTGTCCTATGAACTTAGCCAGTCGTAGACCTAAAATCGGTGCCATAAGTTCCATTCTGGGGTTCGAAATTGGTTTCAATGGCGCCACTCCCGTTTTGGAAGCGAGTAGTGTGCACCGGACCTCTCCTTGCTTCTCGATCCTTATGTAGGCGACGGCTGCAAAGGCGTCTCGCGTCTGTAAAGATGTGCAATTGAATATTAGATGTTTCCTTTGATAGACCTATATAGCGTGGAACCCTTAATTCTTCGATGTTTTGTAGTTGACGTGCCCATATAGTCCAGCGTTGATGTTCGTTCTCTGCAACCTTTTCGTCCCAGCCAACGGCAGACCTCCACACATCCTGCCGGATTATTTTTGCCTGTATTATAAAGAAGCCTAATAGTCCGAGTGGGTCAAATATGGTCATGACTATGCGTAGAATTAATCTCTTCGTCACCGTTTTCGTTTCATCGTATATGTTATCCCGAAACTTATTGATAAAGGTGAAGTATTCAGTCGATGGGTCCCACCACATACCAAGCACTCGTTCTCGTCTTGTCGAATCCTTCATCGCGATAGGGCGTTCTTGATGATCTCCATCATCTGAGAGCGCTCTCATCACGGTGTTCGAGTTAGAGATCCAGCCTCTCATTTCGAAGCCTCCTTCCTTGTGTATGTTCCGCACCACCGTCGCTAGGTGAACCATTTCGTCTTCGGAGTCACAGCTTTGGAGCCAGTCGTCCACAAAGGTGTTGCGTAATATGGCCTCCACCGCCTCTCGTTCCTCGATGAATCTTTCTGCGTTCCTATCTCTCACGTAGGTTGCTGCTGCTGGGGAACAAGAAGCGCCGAAAGTCATTACGTACCTATCCGGTTCTCGACTGTTGTCACCGTATCTCCAAAGAAATTGCTGCGAACTTTGATCCTCCGCGCGTATCATAACCTGGTGAAACATTTCTCTGATATCTCCGCAGATGCCAATGGACTTCTCTCGAAAACGCAATATTACTCCTACCAGCGACGGCAGTTGGTCGGGCCCTTTCAGTAGCATTGAATTAAGAGCAATGCCTTTCACCTTGGCCGCTGCGTCTCACACGAGTCTTAATTTTCCTTTGTTTGGATTCTTGGTCACAAATACAGGCAAATACCAGGAGCGCTTCCCTTCGACCAATTCGTCTACTTTGAGTTTACGGACGTAGCCGATGTCGTCGTACCTCTGGATCTGTTTGTTTACAAAGTCTCGTAGCTCCTTGTCGCGTGCCATACGGGATTCTAGGCACTGAAGTCGTCGCATTGCCATCTCTCTGGAGGATGGATGTTCCACGTTGTCGTACCGCCACAAGAGCCCTGTCTCCCATCTCTTCATTTCGCTGCGAAACGTCGTGGAATTGGCCAGTATCGAGTTGGCTGGTTCATCTTCTTTGGACCTGAGTGTGTGCTTTGAAATACATACGCCTACCGCGTCTAATGAGAAACTCTCTTTTACAAGAGCGTCCAACTGGAGATTGTTATTACATTCGCATACGTGCATTACTCGCGGGCTTGTCGGCCCGTCACCCTTTTTGCGGCCATCAACAGACCACCCCAACCGGGAATTGGCGGTAGGCATAGCTCGTCCGAAGGGCCGTCGATGCCTAATTTCTCCGTTATCTCGGTCTCGATTAGGGTACAGGCTGATCCTTCGTCTATCAATGCGAACGTTTGAATTTGGCCGCTCGGTCCATACAATGTCAAGGGGACATATCTAAACAGCGCAGTTTCGTTCTGCATTGTGTGTAGGACTGTAGCTGCTTCGTTCTTCGTGTTCTCTACCCTGGTACTTTGCTGATTGTTGCTGTGAAGAAGAAAATTATGCTTTCTCGCGCATCCATCGATGGAGCATACTTTTGTTGACCTACAGTGCCTTATATAATGTTTGCCTAGGCACCTCCAGCATAACTTACTTTCTTTAACGAAGTTCCATCTACCTGACGCATCCAGCTCTAGAAACTGCTTACATTGCTTTAATTTGTGGATCCCATTGCATTTGCGACAGGGCGGTTGTGCGTTGCTGTCGTTATGTACCATGAGCCGGACTCTTGGATTCTTCTCCTTTGAGTAGACCTCTTTCTAGGATGCTACTGGCATCACGGTGTTCGCACATGACGCTACTCTGAATAGCCAGTCATCAAAAACTCCCGGAAGTCCAGTGCTTTGTCTTGCCCAGTCAAGCTTCAGGTCGAATGGTAGTTTCTCCACAAGGTCTCGAAGTAACATTGGATCGTTCAGATAGGCGGACAGTCCTATCGCGTCGACGGTCGCACGATAGTTTTGCACCGATAACGCCAGGCGTACTAGGCTTTCGATGCTGCTCGATTTCACAGCCGGTTCATCATCATTAATTTTCCTCGTACTGCTTCCAAAGCAGCACCTTTCAGGCACTTTTGCAGCCTCATGAGATTTTTTTGATCGCTGAGTCCACAGCGATCTGTAGATTGCTCAAAGTTCACTATGAACATGGGCCATTCCTCGGGGTTGCCAGAAAAGACTGGTAGATCCTTGTTGATGACCTGTCTTGTGGCTATCTGGGATGCAGTCAGACATCTCTCCGTCCCCGCTGGCGCGACCGCTTAATTCCTCACGTACGCGTACGGACCTGAAATATTTTGGCTCGTACTTGGATAATGCTGTGCAGTCGGGGCATGAATGAAAGGTGAAAATTTAGAATAGTTTTTCTAAAATACGAAACCGAAAAAACTTTGGGTGGCTGTAATTTTATTAAGAGGCGGGACGAGAGGAATAAGTGCGTGCGCTCGATCAAAATCAATTTTAACGAATATATAATTCAAATTTATCTCTAGCCTATCTAACCGACGTTGCCAAAGTGGGGCGAATTCGCCAAGGGCGAGAGAGTAAGCTTTTATTGCGCTCCCGCCTTGCCCTAAACTAACTTACACTAGACTTCATACAATTCAAATTAGATTCCACAATTATTTACAAAAAAACAGACGAGAAACGACGAAACACCGGCCCCGTTGAAGGCCTGCACGGCTTCAAGCCAATGGCAGCGGCGCCAACTTGTGGATGGCCCGCCGGAACTCTGTTCCGTCACTCCTCTTTAGGTCAACGACCCTGACCATAACGTCTTCCCCTGCGTGCGTGGCGATGATCCTCCCGAGGAGCCACTCCTGCGGCGGAAGATTGTCCTCGGCCACGAGGACGAGGTCTCCTTCCTCTGGGTTGGGCTGCTGCTAGTGCCATTTGCCCCGAATTTGGAGCCCCAGGACATATTCGCGGGACCATCGCCGCCAAAATGCTTGCCTGACTGACGAGACAAGTCGCCATCGCCGCAAGCAGCTGAGACTGTCCTGGTCCGGAGTCCGCAGTGCTGGGGGGGCGATGAGCGACCCGCCTATCAGCAGGTACCCGGGCGTTAGTGCCTCGCCGTCGCTTGGGTCCTGGCTGAGAGCTCCCAGCGGCCTGGAGTTCATTGCCACTTCGATCCCGACGAGGACTGTGGCGAGCTCTTCGGCGTTTAGGAGCGCGCTGCCTACCGCCCGTAGGAGTAGGCTCTTTGCAGTTTTTACACCTGCCTCCCAAAGGCCTCCCATGTGAGGCGCTCGTGGCGGTATGAACGCAAATTCGCATCCGCTTTTTGAATTCCCGAACTGCGTCCCCCTGCTCCTCTATTCTCATCCGTAGAGCGCTGAGGTGGCGGCTGGCTCCGACGAAGTTCGTCGCGTTGTCGCAGTGCATGATTTGGGGATATCCTCGGCGCCCGACAAACCTTTGGAAAGCCAATAAAAAAGAGTCAGTGGACAGATCTGAAACAAAACAAACAAAAAGCGCGATGTATGACTTGTATGGGGGCCTTCCTCGTATTTTCAATGTCGTATATACTGGTCCACAAAAATCCACGCCGCAAATTGCAAATGGGCGGAGAGCACGGAGTCGATCTACGGGTATATTCCCCATAAGTTGAGTCAGCAATCGAGGCTTGCATTTAAAGCAGCGCATACATGATCGGACTGTCTGACTGCAGACCTCCTGAGCGTTCACTATCCAAACACTCTGTCGGAGGATGCTCACCAGTGCTCGTGAGCCGACATGAAAATTCGCATGGTGCAGTAGACGCACGTAGCTCCGCACAAATTGGGAGCGCTTTGTCAAAAGCAAAGAAAACTTGGCATCATATGATATAGGAGCTTTAGCTAGTCGCCCCTCTACTCGCAACAACGAAAAAGTACACCAAGTACCTGTGTCTTCATGGATGAATGGGTTCAACCGCTGAAGACTAGGACCAACTCTAGATCCTTTCCGAACCTTTTTGATTTCTTCTTTATACTCCTGATGTTGTATAATCTCAACAATTTTATGGAAAGCTTCATTATATTCGGTCGGTGAAACAATTTTTTCAAACTTTATAGTTGGGTCTTTGCATTTTCTTATGAAGCGGAACATATATGCAAACACTCTAAGCAACTTGAGGTGTGACGAAAAGCCCTCGACGACATCTACCAGCTCTGAACTTTGCACAGCGGCGGTCAGTCCGACCGCAGCCTTCCTTTTCTCCAGCTGAGCGTCTTCTGGAAGCTCGAAATGAAAGTTTTTGGGCCAGTTTTCTTCGTCATCCTTCAAAAATAATGGTCCTTCGAACCAGATTGACTGGACGATTTCGTTGACGTCACAACCTCTTGAGACAATATCTGCTGGGTTCTGTTTCGTGGGTACATGCCGCCACGTAGCTTCATCTGACCACTCTTGAATCTCAGCCACTCTATTTGAAACGAACGTCGACAACGAGGATGGATGAGATCGAATCTAATGAAGAGTTACTTCTGAATCCGACCAATAAACAGTTCGTTCGATAGGGACCTTTAATAGGGGCTTGATTCTGTGCTACTTTGCTACTTTGGACTTGGAAGTCAATAACGATATTTTAAAACCTTCTGCAGTTTTGCTACGTATATAGACGCACGCTCCATAAGCTCTCATGGAGGCGTCAGCAAAGGCATGTTTTTGCACTGGTGACATCGGATCGGTAAACACGAACCGAGGTATGGATATCTCTTCCAAGTGAGACAATGTGTTCTTCAACATCTTCCATGCTGTTTCTAAATGCAGCGGAATCGACTCATCCCAATCTAATTTGTTAAGCCAAAGTTCCTGCCATAGGATCTTGCCTGTTATGATGATAGGGCTTAACAAACCAAGGGGGTCGAATAACTTCGATGTCACCGATAGAATGTTCCGTTTTGTCGCTCGGAGACCCATGACTGAATCGTCAATTTTAAATTTGAAGGCATCTTCATTATGCAACCATGAGATTCCTAACGCCTTAGTCGACTCTGAATCCGAGATCGTTATGGGCTTTGCTGTGCTCTCAGATGCGGTGATCTCAGGTGGATTTGAAAACCACTTTGCCAACTCAAAACCTGCAGTCTGAAGAACCTGAGACACTTCGGACTTAATTGCCCTTAGCTCCTTTACGCAAGCAGCACCAGTCAACATGTCATCGACGTAAAAGTCGGACCCGATAACGTCAGCAGCTTTAGGGAATAAGAGCTTTGCAGACTCACTCAACCTTTTTAAACACCGGATAGCCAAAAATGGGGCTGGTCCAGTCCCATAAGTTACGGTGTTAAGCTTGTACAATCTCAAGGATTCAGATGGGTCTCTTCTCCACACTATGAGTTGAAACTTCCTATCAGCTTCATTCACCATTACTTGGCGATACATTTTTTTAACATCGGCAGTCAGGGCAAACCTGTGCAGACGGAAGCGCAGCAGTGTCGAGTATAGCTCCTCTTGAATGGTAGGTCCGACCATCAGAATATCATTCAAGGCCACCTGAGAGGACGTCTTGGACGACGCATCGAAAACGACGTGAAGCTTGGTAGACGTACTTTGGGGCCTTAGAACACACTGATGTGGAATTACATAGTGTATAGTAGAAGGAATCGTATTGTCGGTAGGAGACATATGGCCTAAGGAGAGGTACTCTTCCATAAATTCCAAGTACATTTTCTTCAACTCAGGGTCACGATGCAATCTTCTTTCAAGCGACAAAAACCGCCGTTTAGCAACCTCAAAGGAGTTGCCTAAACAGATTGGATCTGATTTAAACGGCAGCCTTACTTCAAACCGACCTGATGGCAATACCTGAGTCGTCTTCCGATAGTGATCTTCACATAACTTGTGCTCAGGCGTAGCAACTTTCTTTTGAGATGGCATTTCTGCCAGTGACCAAAACTTCTGCAAGGTCCTATCGATAGACACTAGCAACTCTTCACTGCAACTCAAACTATTTGTAATTTGGGGAACAGAACTTTTGGGAACATATCTTCCCGAAACAACCCAGCCAAGAAGGGTCTTCTGAAGAGTTGGATAGTCCGGACCTTGTTTAATTTGACCAACAGCTAATAGTTCAAAAAATGATTCCACTCCTATCAGCATATCTATTCTTTGTGGCTTGTTGAAATATGGGTGTGCTAGAGGTAGGTTCTTTGGGATTCTCCAGTCACTCACATTCACCGACTGGTCAGGATGATAACCTGAAATCGATTTCAAAATCCAAAAATCGAAAGAGGACTCACTATCATTTAATCGCGACTTCACCACCGTATGTATTTTATCTTTTACTTGAGAATTGGATACACCAATACCAAGCAAGCTAATACATGACTCCTCTTTACGGATCTGTAAGCGGTGAGCAAGGTCCTCTGTTATGACACTCGACATTATTGGCCTTGCATCTTACAACAGCGTGGCCTTTTCGCAGACAATTAATGCATAAGGGTGCAGATTTAGCGAACTCGAACTTTTGCATGACCGAGAGTCGCAAAAATGGAGTGCATTTCGACACTACATGGTCGTCCGAATTGCAATAGCTGCAAGTTCGCTGAACTCTGTTGGTGGAATGAGAAGAACAAGCAAATGAGCTACGAGTATGCTGCTTGCTTGGTACAACCTTGTCCGGCTTTGGCTTCGTCGACTCTTCAGCAGACAAATACTGGTATCGACGATTCAAAACTTTCTCAAGGTCGGACCAAAGCGGCAACTTTTCGTAAGTCAGTTGTTCATCCCACTTTTGTTTAGTCACTGGGTCGACTCTGTTCAAAACGAGATAAATGAGCATTGCATTCGAGATTTTGGTATCGTCTCCTATCGACAGTAATGAACCATAAATCGATGAAACAGTATCGATGAGGTTCCTGGGGGACGATGTGGAGTGCTGCGAGATTTTTGGCAGATTATTGTGGAAATATTGTTTGTAAAAATCAGATACTCGTTATCATATACTCGTTTGAGGCTATCCAAGGCCTTTTCATAGTTGGCTTCGGTGACTTGGAATGCCTTAATTGTTCCTAATGCTTCATCCGAGAGGCACGAGATCAAGTGATTAAATTTCTCGATCACCGGTATACTTGCGTCGCTATGAACTAGAGTCTCAAAAAGGCTGATGAAATTTTTAAAATCCGAATGCTTACCACTAAATTTTGGTAATCCCAATTTCGGAAGTCGAGCACGAGTTGGGGCACCACAGGCTGGTATTGTTAGCGTCGTATCGCTTGATACATCAAAGGCGCAGATAAGCGACATTATCTTTGCCTTAGTTACGATAGATAACTCTTCCAACTCGGCTGCGAATTCATCGTCGCCATCTATTTCTTCTATTTTTTCTTGTAATTGTTTAGCCTTTTGGATTGACTCATTCAAGGAATCGAGCCTACATTGTAGCTCTGTCAATTGTATAGGAAACGAACCTTCATCTAATCGTACTTCTAAGCGGCGAATGCTTTTAACTTGACTTTGGAGCTTAGATTTCAAGTTTTTAAGAACTGACTTATTGTCTTCTGCCATATTTTTTATATTTATAATATGTTCAAACAAAGAAAATAAACAAATATAAATAAATGTTCAAAGCTGGAACGGCAATCGAAAACAAATAATAATTGAACTGCGAGGCACGAGGTATCAATATTTAATATGGTT
Organism: Drosophila helvetica; assembly: GCA_963969585.1. Lineage (NCBI taxonomy): Eukaryota > Metazoa > Arthropoda > Insecta > Diptera > Drosophilidae > Drosophila > Drosophila helvetica. The sequence goes on along the minus strand of OZ018402.1, from coordinate 27,875,929 downwards.
GCAAGTGACACTCAAAAACAATATACCCTCGAAAAACAGGGTAACGCGTCACTTGGCGTTCCGTTAAGATCAAGCGCGGCAAACGAAAAATATTCTCCCAACAAATACAACGCAAGCAACGGTGGTGAGGCGAAAGCGAAAACGAGAGAGTGCACCGATGCTGCTGCCTGTATGTATGTATGTATAGATATATTTAAGTGTTATACGCCGCGGCTTGGGTTAACGAACCAACCTTTTGGCGAGATTCAAACAACGAAAAAGGGTAAGGGGGGGGGGGGGGCGACAGTGATTGCAGTAAACGATAAATAACGGCTGCATCCAACTAGCGGTTCACATAGGTTATGATATATGTATAATGTATGTCAATAAATATGTATGTGCGTATATTGTTGGTGTTATATGTGTATATATTTGCAAGAATATTATAGTCTAAATGCATGCAATTCAAGCTCTACTATATCATACGTCTGTGCCAAGAATTGAAAGCGAGGTGCAATTTTTCCAGCACAAGACAATTTAAAGAAGATTATATCTGTCTTCAGCTCTAGCTTTCAATTATTGCACAAATACCTCTGGCTCTGCGGATCTTTACGTCCAGCTGCTACTTTCCTTTTGCAGTCTGTGCAGGGCATTCCTCGGTAGTAGCAGAAACGAATGGCGAAGATTAGGCTGGGTATTTCGCGACCGACACGATTGCTTAAGCAAGGTTTTAATTGCTGTTTTTGTTAACACACAACAACACGACGCGGGCAACGATACGCTTGATTCTAGTAAATAGAATTATGTATATATATATGTATATATTTGAACCACTTTTAAGCACTTCTTTACGTGTCACTGTCACTTTTATTTGTTGCCTTTAATTTAATTTACAGTCCACCCGGGGGCGCCATGAAAATTTAGAATAGTTTTTCTAAAATACGAAACCGAAAAAACTTTGGGTGGCTGTAATTTTATTAAGAGGCGGGACGAGAGGAATAAGTGCGTGCGCTCGATCAAAATCAATTTTAACGAATATATAATTCAAATTTATCTCTAGCCTATCTAACCTACGTTGCCAAAGCAGGGCGAATTCGCCAAGGGCGAGAGAGTAAGCTTTTATTGCGCTCCCGCCCTGCCCTAAACTAACTTACACTAGACTTCATACAATTCAAATTAGATTCCACAATTATTTACAAAAAAACAGACGAGAAACGACGAAACAAAAGGGTTTTGCCCATACAGATTAGTGTTCGTCGCCGGTGCACCCAGTGGATGACACATTGCACCGATCGGCATTGTCTCGTTCGGGTTCAGCCCAAGAGGCATTCCAATCCGATTTGCTCCCATGAAACCTGAAATTTGGCCTCCGCTCCAGTTGGGAGCTGCTCTGTTCCAACCTCCGTTCAGTAACGTAGAGCTCATGAGACCTCCTGCTTGAGGCAGTGCTGAATGCGTGGAAATGGGGCGCATTCCCTCGAAGGCCGTTGCATACAACGGCTTTCCTGAAATATCCGCTCTCTGCTGGGCGAACACTTCCAAGTTATCTAAGCTCGTTCTTGGTGAGAAGACTTGATCAGCCCATCCTCCTCCGTTGGTATGCTCTGGTACCTGATGGTTTGTTGGAGCTGCTATGGGCACGTTAGGTGCGGCCATTGTCGCCGCCGAGATCACGTTTGTATTCGTATCCCTAATGTGATGCATTTCCCCTGCGCCTCCCTCAGCCACAGAACTCGTACTAGGCATATTTTCTGGCTCGCATATTTCTCCTTATCCACACGGCTTCCCACCGCCAGTTTGCGACTGCTGACCGTTAACACCATCCATTGTACTCCGATGTCTTTTGTCACACAGTCCTAGATTGTGGTTATACACGAACCTCGTGTCGCTCGAATGTAAGAGGTTAGCCTTTTTGTCCAACTGGATGACGATATCTAAAGTGCAATGTCGAATCTCTCGTGACGCAGATATCTGTGTCGCACGCCGATCCTTTTTCTGTCGGTCGCAATGATTCGACTTGCACTCCGCTAGAGCAGGTAAAGTTTTTTTGCCGCGCCGGGCAGTGCCTCCAAATATGGGGGGTACGTTTAATGAGTCTCTTCTAACTGGTCTTTCGTGATTCATATATTGTTTATTCAATGTTGTAGATTTAATGTTACGGGTGACAAAGGTAGATGGATGATTAATTTACGATGAGGATTTATGTGAGAACCTGCTTAACCTTCGCCTTGGACATTCGTACTTCTAAGCCCTTTGCGAATGTTGGTGCTGTTAAGCGCAGTGATATTTGGGCTGCCACTGAGGTTCACGACGTAACACGTTGTATATTGCACAATCCAGACTCACGAACAACAAGTTGTTCAAACGAATTAATGAAATTTTTATAATTCGCATAAGATCCGCCAAAGGTCGGCAGCGACGACTTTTGCAACGATGACTTCACTGGTGGTGGATGGTGGTCTGGCACAACTATGCTGCACAAATCTCCTCCCATTTTGTCCTTTATGGATAGCTTAATTGCTATGTATGTGTCCTCCAAATCTGCCCGTCATTCATCATTTGGATTAAGATCTTCAATGTCAGCCTGTACATTTAAAACTTTCTTGAAGTATGTTTCCAAGATGCTTAAACGATAGCGAAGCTCATCATTGCAAATCATTTTGCCTTCCACCACAGATTTGATCCGAGATATATTCCGTTTAATGTTGGTGCGCTGGCGTTTCAGATCTTCGAGAGTCGACATTTTGTTGTGTAGTGTAATTACACTAAAATCAGACGAACAAGCGATATATAGAGAGTCTTTGTTATATAGGGGTCGTAAAATTCCTTTGACCACCTCTTTATAAACCCAAGCACGCCCATGGCCTTATTTACCATGGTAGAAATGTGTTCAGAAAACTTTAACTTGGGATCTAAAAGAACAACAAGATCATCAACTAGGGTAATTCTCCCGAGAGAACCCCCGCCTAGTGTGTAAGGAGCCAGAAAGGCGCTGGAGCGATGAAATGTCATTACTTTACATTTCGAAGCATTAAGGTATAACAAATTTGCACAACACCATGACTGAGAGCTATTAAGATCGGATTGCAACCTGGAGTGAGATAAGCTGTCCTTGAACTGGACACACAGCTTAACATCATCCGCATACATAAGTACTCGAGAGTATGTTAATACCGAAGGCAGGTCATTAATAAAGAGTGTAAAGAGTAGGGGGCCTAGATGTCTGCCCTGTGGTACGCCCGAAGTAACCATAACTGGTGAAGATAGGGAGTTTTTGAAGAGGACTCTTTGGGATCAGGAACAAAGGTAGCTAGAAATCCATCTCAAGAGATTGGGTGGAAACCCTAAAATGTCAATTTTTTGTGCTAGGAGAGAGTGGTTTACAGAGTCGAATGCTTTACAGAAATCTGTGTAAATTACATCCGTCTGTATATTACCTTGGAAGCCTTTAATTATGAAGGAGGTGAACTCCAATAAATTCGTGGTTGTTGATCTCCGCCTTATAAATCCATGCTGGGCAGGAGATATAAGTGATCTGCAAAGATGCTGCAGGTGCGGAGTTAAAATTTTCTCAAACACTTTAGGAATTGCGGCTAACTTGGATATACCTTGGATATACGAAACAGGACGCACAGACAGAGCTGCTGAGGATTGCGCAGGAACGGCTAGATGTGCAGAAAGCACAAGCTGATATTTTTCAGCAAATGGTGACGAGCCAGGAATCGTATCAATCCCAGATGCTAAATTTTCAATCTGAAATGCTCCAATTTCTTCGGGACAAGGAGGCAATAAAATAAAAATATAGAAAAGTAATTTTAAAATTTGTTTTATTTGTTTAAGCAATGTTTTGCAATGGCAGATCTGATTAAAGTCAGCAGATGTCTTGCTTTGATTGGGCTGTTCAGGTTGCTCACTTGAATTCAGCAGAACCCAATTCTCATTAATGGAGCTGTTGTGAACATTTAAAATATTGTGGAGTATGCAGCAGGTCATTATTATGGCGTTATTGTTCCTTACGTGGCTATCATGCCCTTTGCCAATGAACCTAAAGCGTGCCTTTAAATGGCCAAAGGCATTTTCCACAACCCTCCTAGCTTTAGAAAGGTTGTAGTTAAAAGTCCGCTGTTCCAATGAAGCCGATGTGGAGAATGGGTATGGCTTCATAAGTTTTTTGAAAAACCTGAAAGCCGAGTCCCCGATCAGCATTACTGGGACCAACACTTCAAAAATTTCCTTCGATTTTTCCTGCAATAATGACGACGCTTTGATCCGTTGTGCAAGGCTCGACTTTTGATAAATTGTCGAATCGTTGCACCTTTCTGGAGAGCCAATGTTTACATACGTAAATCTATATCTGAAGTAAATTGTAATGAAATACTTTTGGAAGACTATGAACCACTTAATAGACTTAATATATCTTACCTATAATCCACTAGGGCAAACAAAACTGTTGAGTACCAGCCTTTATAATTATGGAAGTCGACTGCCTCATCTGCTGGTGGCTTTATTTTTATATGACATCCATCTAGAATACAAATTAAGTGTATATACCAATTCACATATAATACATAATGAAAATATTGATTGATCTCTTACCAATGGCCTCTAGGCATATTGGAAATCCAATTGCTTCAAAGCCCTAGACGCATTCATCAACTTTTTCTGATATCAAATAATCCGCAGACATATATTCGTCAGAAAACTGGGTAATCACAGCTGCGCAAAATGCATGCAGAATTTTGCAGACACTGTTGGCTGCCACTCCGAAGAGCCTACCAACTACTCGGTATTCAGAGGAAGACCCCAAGGTGTAGAGGGCAATTGCAATTCGCTTCTCCAACGGAATTGCCTCGCGCCAGTTGGTGTCTTTCTTTCGAAGAACGGTTTACCAATAAACAGAAGGTGGACTTCTCCATCCTGAAACTTTCTTTGAAGAACTCCTCGTTGTTCTCCAGAACATCCTTCTCCCAAAAAGTGCCGTACCGCATCTAAAACACATAAAAAATAGTCTTGTACATACAATTTTACTTGGATTATAATTTACTTACAACCGTCCACACACTTCTTGGCATAGTTTCATTAAAATAATTCAGCATTGCAATATATTCTTCCTCATCGTATTCCTCATTTTCGACCAACGCCACCTTCAATTTTTGCATAAATATATGTTGCTGTTGAAGCGCATTCGAAACCATAAATAAATGTTCCATATTTGTTGTTTATTTTCACAAAAATGTAGAGCAAAAATTTTTTGTTTATTATTGTCAGCTGTTTTTTCGGTGGATAGGGGATGGTGGCCTGTGGGAATCGAGGTTTCACATCTGTCGAAAAATCCCACCGTTCCTTGTTAATGTACTGTGTGGGAAGATGCTATTAATAACTATGCCTTTTGGCCAACAATTTCTTGGCAAGTCAGAATCCATCAGTAGTACAACGTCACCTTCTTGTATAATTCCTTCGTCTTTTCACCATTTTCGGCTGCTTAAAAGATACTGTCTGTAGTCCTTCTTCCATTTCTGACAGAATACATATGTTAATCGTTGCGATGCTTTCCAGTTATTTAAACATATCAAATCAGAGTCACAAGCATTAACATAAAATGAATCCCTGAAATTTTGACCTATCAATATATTGTTCGGCGTCAATGGTGCTGATTGAATTGAATCTGCTGGGATATAAAAGAGAGGTCTGCTATTCATTATAAATTCTATTTCGCAGAACAAAGTTCTCAAAACATACTCTTTGGGATAAAGTTCCTTTAACATAAAGAATAGATATTTCATGGTCTATTGAATGAGTCTTTCCCAAGCTCTTCCAATGTGGGGACTTAATAGAGGATTGAACACCCATTTGCACTTCTTAGGGGTGAAAAACTGTATCAGTTTGTCGGCTGGCCATTGCGACGTCATGTCATTTATGTCCTTGCTACCATTGTCTGAATATATTTCCTTGGGAATACCGCGTCGACCTGCAAATTGTCGGAAGACATGCATGAAAGCATTACTGGATAAGATTAAATGCAAGAGTGGCCATACAAGTAAATATAACTCCATACCGTTTAACATTACCGCTACGATTAACGAGAACTTCAATGGGACCAAAATAATCAACTCCTATTTTCAAAAAAAGGTCGTCACTCTACATTCAGGTGGCTGACTTATTCTTGGTACCTGTGGAAGGCCAAATTGCGAATTTCCATTGACAGCTAAATATCGATCTCATTAGTTGGCAAGGGCTGACAAGTTACAAGGGGAATGGATAAGAAAACGGAACACTTGATAAAACTTTGTATTAATCATTTAAATAAATCAAATAACATTAATAATGGTTAAAAAGTAAGAGCAGTGAACATTCAAGTAGAAATGATTTGTTGTAAGCGTTTAATTTCCGATAGTCCCTAAGAAAATAATATTTTTTAGGCGGCAGCACTGTCAAGCTTAGTATTCAGTAGCGAAGGAATGGCTATCGAGAGGAATCAGGGTTGATATTTGTATGAAACCGATCAAAATATTTTGACAGCCGAATGATTCCTCTAGGGTCATTATTTTGGTTGTACTCAGTACGAGCATATGTGTTTGATTACAATCGAAATCGAAACGTAAGCACAAAGCTAAGGGGTTCAAAAAGCAAAATATAAAAAGATTGGGGCAGTTTAGCCACGAGGAGATTTTACTAAAAGAAATCGAGTAGAGGCAGTTGCTATGGAATTTGGCGGATAAAAAGCAATTTGATGCAAACGCAATAAGAGGCGCGTGGGAGTCTGTGGCTGCAGTTATGAATAGAGGGTACAATTTAAAATAATTATAAAATGTAAATGAATGTTCATAGGTACATGTATTCCAGGTTATACGTGCAAAAAAGCTTGGAAATCGTTGAGGCATGATATTTAGGTGATAAATAGGGAATACAAAGTAGTTGATTGCATTTCTGTTACGCAAAAATGCATTTAGACAATATTGCGGTGCTTTATCCGTGCATTGTCGTCCCCAGCACCACAGCGCCCACAAATAAAACATTTCTGCTTGCTTTGATACAAAATTTGAATTCTTAACTGATTTTATTTGTTCACAGTGTAACCGTAGGGCATGCACACCTGGTCACACTCGGTGGCTAGTATCTTTATATTGCACATTCTGTCAGCAGAACTTTTGCTGGTCTACAAGCTAGGCTTCAACTGTTTACTAAGCGCAATTGAATCAGAATAGAAGGGTTTTGTAAAAATGTGTACGGATACAATATTCCGTCTTCTTTAGGCTTCTTGTATGGCAATAACGAATACGAAAGACATATTCAGACAAAAATATGCCAACTGATTGCCCAGAGAAAACAGCTGTTTTCATGACAAAATATCGCAAAAACATCACTATCGATAACAAAAAGCTGCGAAAACCAGAGCTCACCAATTTCAATTCGAACGAGTTTATCCGAAATCGTAATCGTAAAAATGTGCGATAACCGGAGCATAGCTGAATGACAGGATTTATCAATCCAAGAGGGTCGTAGAAACGTGCAATCGTAGACAAAACCGATCGCTTTTAGGGCTTTGAATTTGTATCCAGCGCAGATAAGGCGAAAGGCAGCTGATCTGAAGCAGGGTTCCTTGCTAAGCCAAGAGTTTTGGCTATACCGCTTTCATCATGAAACCTTAGGAATTTTTGTAATCTTTAGTGGTTCCCTCAAGTACTTCCTGGTGACTAGAGTACCATTTCCTGAGTTTGAAATGACCACCAGACAGTATGGTTGAAGTTTGGTGCATATTCTCTGTGACCGTTGCGACTGAGTTACCGCCAGAAATGTGATCAGCCAAGTGGAACTCCAGCTTCAGAGCAGCTGAGCCAAGAGGGTGGGACTCACCCTCATCGATGGCCATCTGGTGCATGTTTCCAGTGTTTCCAATGTTTCCAGTGAGAGCTCAAAAGCGAAGAGACCAGATACTCGGCAACCGAAAAGGAATGTCTCGCCATTTACTGGAGTATTCACAAGATGCGGATGTATCCAGAAGGATACAAATTCATAGTAGTCACAGACCACCAAGCCCTCAGATGGCTCAATTCCATCGAAAGCCCATCCGGTCGAATTGCATGATGGGCGTTGGGACTACAGCCGTTTACATTCGAAATACGGTATAGGAAAGGAAAGCTGAACGCCGTGGCGGACGGATTATCCCGCTTACCACGCGAAGAAGTGAGAATGACGAAGGTAGTGGAATGGATTATCCCGCTTACCACGCGAAGAAGTGAGAATGACGAAGGTAGTGGAATGCGCCTGGTATCAAACCAAATGGAAACAATTACAACTAAATCCAACAGAATCACCCTACTATGTCATCAAACACGATCGGTTGTACAGGCACATTCCAAACCAAACAGACAAAGACTCGCAACCATGGAAATTATGCGTGCCGAAAAAAGATCGCAGCCGAGTGCTAGATGAGAACCATACAAATCCTACGGCCGGACACCTAGGCATCAGACGAACAAAATATCGGATACGGCAACGATACTTCTGGCCAGGGCTAAGCACGGATGTGACCTGATTCAAACAATCGTGCGTAAATTGTCAGAAGTACAAAATATCGCAACAAGCGGCGGCAGGAAAAATGTTAACTAGGATAGCAAACGCACCTTGGGAAACAATTTGTGTGGATTTTGTAGGCCCCCTACAACAAACAGCACACGGCAACACGGTTTTTATAGTATTTATCGATCAATTTTCCAAATGGGTCGAGGTCACACCGGCTCGCCAAGCAACAGCTGACGCATTTATAAAGGCGTTCAGAGAGAAAATACTGGCGAGGGGACAGCTGATTTCTGACAACGGCGTGCAGTTTACTAGCAAAAAGACAAAGCAGGTAATAAAAACATGGGGAATAACGCAAATATTTACAGCACCATCTACGCCTCAAGAAAATCCCACTGAACGTGCAAACAGAAAAATAAAAACTATGATCGCACAATTTGAGGAAGGAAGACACAACAAATTTGACGAACAGTTACCTGAATTGACATTAGTAATGAATAGCAGCAGATCGGAGTCAACGGAATTCAGCCCAGCATACCTACTATTTGGCAGAACACTACGACTACGGGGAAATCTTTTCGACGAAGTAACACAAGGATCAGGGTTCAACAATACAACGCAAAACAACACTGATGAACGACAACAAGCAGAAGCGAAAGCAAAACAGAACATGGAAGAAGCAGCAGCAAAACAGACGCGACATTATAACTTAAGAAGACTGAAATAGCAGTTTATTAAAGTACTGCGCCAGATTATCAGGCTCAGCCCCGATTTGGATGCTATTGCTGGATCCGTTCAATCTTCTGACGAACTCCCAGAAGCTCTTGCTATCTTTTATGCTGTTCAATTCCAGCTCCATATTCCTGTAGTGATCGTCTTTTTTTTCCTTCACGTTGTCTTAAAAGCTGTGTTGGCCTCCTTGTACTCGAGCTTTTCCTCCTAAGTGCCTGTTTGTAGCGCTCGTTTCAATGCGATCATTGATCGTTGCCTCGCTCGAGGCATTCAGCGTCGTACCATGGCTGTTTTCTTGTAAGCTGGGCTGGTTTTTGCATGCAGGATGCCGCTATCTGTATACAGTTGGTCAAGGTCTCAATATTTGGTGCTTCGATTTGTTCGTCTCGCCGTTCGATTTGGTGCTCGAGTTTTTCTCTATGCTGCAGGCGGTACCTCCCATTCCATTATAGTTTAGGCAATAATTTGTTGTCGTGTGGGTTGGGTTGCGCGCGTATATCGATTTGGATAGATAGAGGTAAGTGGTCCGAGAAAGTTTGCGGCACTGCTTCTACATCTCCAATGAGATCATGCCACTTGCCATTTATAAGACAGTAGTCTATTGTGGACGCCGCTTGACCTCTTATGAAGGTGTAGCTTATGTCCCCGTCACTTTGTGTTCTGCCATTTAGGACCGTGAGACTGTTGTCCTCACACAATTCTATTATTTTCCTCACGTTCGTGTCTACTCTTCGATGTTTTGCTGCCCTGACTAGCGTTTCGTATTTCAGTGCGTGGTCTTCGCGCTCTGGGGCACATTGATGCGTTCCTATCCTGACATTTAAGTCACCCACGATCATTAAGTTATAACTCGCGGACTCTTGGATCATGTCATATAACTGATCATAGTAGCCCTGAAAGCCATTGCAGTTGAGGTAAGTTGGGATTATGGCTTGTGCGCCACATAAGTCCAGAAAACTGCAGCATCTAGATGCTGCTAGGTCTGTGTGGATGCCTCTCAGTTGGCCTCCACTTGCTCTTCCTCTGGCTGCGGTTCTTACTGCTGGCTCCCACGAAAGTATATGGTTTGGGAAGTAGGGTTCGTACTGCTGCATATTTTCGTCGACAAAAGTTTCGTATAAGAAAAATATTTGGAATGTATTTATAAATTTAAAGATTTGATTAAATATACCCTTATTTGCTTAACCTGCTTTAAGCTTTAAGTGTTTCGAATTTATCGGACACTGAGTCTAATTGGGACTTTAGCACACCGATATCCTCTTTCGTTGCCAGCTTGTCAAACCGTTGGCCAATTTTTTTAATGGCCTGCAAAACGTCTCCCAGCGAGATGTCCGGAGATAGCGCGCTCCTGTTCCGCTTTTCTTGCTGTCCCGCACCACATAGGGGCGTATCTGGGGGCATATTATGAAGTTCGTTGCTCACTTGCGCCTGATTTGGTGCTGGTGGGGTCCTCTTTAGAGACATTCTGGAATTTCTCTTTTGTTGCCGCCTAAAAGTATGCTGTGTTTTTAAATTGACTTACGTTACGGTCTGATCCGCTGTTGAAGCTTTCAAAGCTTAGGGGCAGTTACGGTGCGTGATTGGACACTCACGCTACTGGAACAGCTGATTAGTGCCACCTCTGGCTTTGATTTTGTTGCTATCTTGTGTTTTTCTCCCGCGTCAATTTTCACTCAAGAGGCACTTTTACCCACTTTCCACAATGATTACCAGTTTTCCTTTCCCTATCGGTACCAAGTGCCTGGCTTGTAATTGTCTTCCTTTATCTGTTGAGCCTCAGCTGGTGTTTTGTTTTGTTATAGGTGTCTCACAATGTGGGCATGATCCGGAGCATGACACGAAGCACGTCTGAACGGTATGCAAGAATACAGGCTACAGCAGAATATAAAAACCCGTTTACTTTTCATTTCGCATAGGAAAGGGTTGACGTTTTGAAAAATAAAAAATCTTTCGTATTTTGATCGTAAGAGCGCATATTTATGTGAATTCAAAAGTAAATACAAAAATTAATGTGAATGTGAAACCCGGAACCTGACTGAATGTTCAGCTAAACTGTAAGGGGAAAAATTACATGACAAATATTCTACTAGACTAAGGCAGTTACTCTGACCCGGTGGGGATGCTTATTGGCTCAATAGCCGATATGGTCCCACCCACAGGCAAATTTAGGTCAGAGAAAAGTCACTTGCCTAACAAATTTAACAAATTAAAGTTATTTAAATTAAGTTAATCATCAGGACAGATTATTCCATATTAGAACTAGTATCAAAGGAAAGCAGTTTAAAAAATGTATTATAGTTACGGCAAAAGCTATGGAAAGATTCCTGATCAGAGTTGTTAGAAAAATAGAGTTGAAGATGGAGAAGAAAGTAATGCCTAGTCGGGCGGGACGGGAAAATAATACTAATAAAACTGATGAGGGCCGATGATTCGACCTCACAGAGAGAGAAATCCATGAGAGATCCTACGGGATTTAAGAGATTGGAGGTTAATGATACACAGCCTGCTTTCATAGGAAGGCAGATATATCTCAGGGTCCCAAATGAGTCCACGGAGAGCAAAGATGAGGAATTGTTTCTGAAGGCATTTAAGCATATCTTGAAATTGTTGGTAGTGAGGTGACCAGATACAGGAACCATATTCCAAGATAGGCCGGACCAAAGAAACGTACAAAACTTTAGTGGGTCAGTAAATTCCTCAGACCATCTTTTGAAAAATCCAAGAACTCCTTTCCCTTTATTTGAGAAGGTGGAAATATGGGAATTAAAACATAGATTTGGTACAGAGATAATGCCCAGTGTTAAGGTGTGTGTGGGCGTGTATGAAGCTGGGTTGCATACGGTATATAAGCCGTCTACAGATAGGTCGTCGCAACTGGAACTTTAACCAGTTGGACTGCGAAGAGGCTATCCTGCTGTGCGTAATTGAGGGCCTGAACACACGGCGAAAGCCTCTGATGATTGCTATGGAAAGGGTATCCTTTGGTGTGCAGATGAGGGTCTGAGACACAGCGACAGCCTATGATAATTTCAGTGGGAATTGAGTGACAGGCAGTTGTGGTACTGTTTCTGTTACTGATTCCAAAAAGTGCTGATTTAATAAGAATATAGTAAAATGGTAAAATAAGAATTAATGTGGAATTAATATTGTGATGGTCAGCAATTGCACCAGTGTTGTTGGCCTTTTGAGGAATGATCGCATTGTCAGCAGAATTCGCCGCCGATGCGGTTTGTTGTTGACTCAGCTATAATGCTGAGTCGTGATATTTCCTGTTGAACGGGTGAGCTTTATTTGTTTTGGTAAAGGTGTCATGTGTATTACATAATATGTCTACATTGTTATGTATGTATGTATCATGTTACTTATGCATAATTCCCCGAATGAACATTCTCCAGGCCGTTGAACTGGTGTTCAACCATCGCCTAAGTTGATGGAATATTGGATGGAATATTGGAATAGAATTGACATTGCTAGGGCAGCATAGGCAGCAATTTGGTGGTGCTGCACTGCGGTGATATGGTGTGGCAGCTCGTGCAGATTGATTGCTGCTAGTTGCTGGCGAAGATCGTCAAGTTCTTGGAGATAGTCTGAAGTCTGGTTCTGCTGGTGTACCATTGGTGGTGAAGGAGATGTCACCGCTGAACTTATGTCTCCAAATCCAGTGTAGATTGATTTTACCTCGCTGTTTGTAGTGCTGATACTTATTTCTATGTTGCGAGCAGTACATCCAGGAGATAGCGAAAGTAAGCCAGTTCCTTCCAACTGTATGGTTGATGGAGATCCGTTGCAGACTGCTTGAAGTCTCATTGTAGAGTGTGTTGCAAAGGTCCATTTGTTCGGTTGCTGAGTTCTTGTCCATAACATGTCCGCCTTTGAATGAATGACGTGACATAATGTTGTTGTTTTGTTGTTAAGCAACTGGAACTCGCAGCGATTATGAACGTTAAAGACCGTTTGATGATCAAAACAGATGAATTCTTCGTTGGGCAGTCTGAAACAGTGTCGAAATTCCTCTGGAGTAAAACCCATGAACTGATCTCGATGTGTGTTTACTGTAATTACAGTTGTTTTGAGATCGAACAAGCTCCAACTTGTTGAGTCCCAGGTAGGAATCGGAATGGTGCTAACGGTTTCAAGCTGTACTGTTGAAACTAGAGGTAGCGCTACCTTGAATACGACGTGGTTTGCAGTTAATGAGGTTATTAAGCTTCACAAACTTGGCTTTACGAAAACAGCGGACACATCGAGGTAGCCTACCCGACCGATCCAATGCGGTTGGTCCTATGTCGAGCGACACTTCGAATGTAGGATGGTAGGCGTCTTCAGGTATAGTGAGCGGACGGACTCGGGTTAACAACGGTACTTGGTGACACTGCTTCAGTTTCGTTCCACACAAACGAAATAAATAGCAGATTACTCGCAGTGCTGGAGACAGACCTTAAAATGGCATTTGGGAAGATACTGAACGGAATTTAAAAAAACAGAATGACCATATCTAGCAGATTGCCGAATATGAATTAGATCAGAACATTATTATAGCCAAAAGGAACAAATGAAATTGCAGTGGCTTCGCAACGTCTTCCACACGTTAACTAATTCACTCACTTTCACACGCTTTTCGGGTGCAGTGTGCAACCACTGGCGGATGGGGACCAAACTGACTGAGTATCGGGTATAAATGTAGAGTCGCGGCCCTAGCTGCTTCTCTCGTTTTTGTTGAGGAAAAGTGATATTTATTTTTCAAGCTACTTGGAAACCTACTCCTTGATAATTGTCTTTGATTGCAGAATCTGGTTGTGAACCGATCATTATAAAAATGTCTAGTATTTGATCTTAACTTACCAAGCTGTCTATAAACATCTGCTTTTAGCTTCAGTGAAATATTTTTTTCGTTGAGTAGAAATTCGTAGGCTCTTTTTGCCGCCTTATGCTTATTTTGAACCTCATAAAGGTGAGCAATTTGAAACTTAACTGAAAAAAAAATACCAATTACTTTTTATTATCAATATGGAAATATACGTACACATGGGTTAAAATGAGCAAAAAATTAAGATAAATTGTAACAAAGAAAAAAAAAATCGCTAGACGCAACTCCTATCTGAAAGAATAAAAAATCTGCAAATAAACACTGTATAAACTTTAATCCTTACCATGAAGCTCAGAATAAGTCGATGGAGACGTATAAAGCAGCGCCAATTGCAAATGTTTTAAAGCAATGTGATATTCACCGCAATGCTTCAACATGAAACCCAATCGTAAATGAACATCATTAGCACAAGTGAAATTCGGGTTTAAGTATAAAAGCTCCTGAAATGATTTAATTGCCCTATAAAACGAAGAAAAAAATTTGTTTAAATCTTAAAAAAAAAAAATGGTCAAATGTTGATTGTATTTGGCCATTTGGATTGTATATACAATAAAGAAATGAAACCGAAAAATATATGGTCTTTGGTTTATATATTGTGTCGTCTTATTTTAGTGTTCAAATTACACTACAATTACCACAATACTGAATGGAATTTGTTCGGAGCAGAACGCAAATTGATTTTAATTTTTGAGTTTTATAATACAAACTGAAAAATAACTTTTATTCTAAATTTGTATTATAAAAGAGAGATTTAACTTTATGTAATAACCTATTCCCACAGGCCATCATCCACCACCCCCCTTCCATTTCGGGGATGGTCCGTAAGGTTTTGCTGTTCCGAAATTTCCCAAGTTAGTTCCACCATCCATTTTTGAAGTTCCTAAACCGTACGTTTCTATGCGATATTCAGCCGATGTTTTCAAATACAACTCTGAAAAATTGACATTCACAGCGGAAAAATGGAATTCATTGTTAAATTGTAAACAATGAATGACAAGAATAACTGATGTTCTCCAGCAAATGGCGAGGAGGACGCTCAATTTTCAATTCGAAATGCTCGAATTTCTTCGGGAGAAGAAGGTGAATAAATACAAAAAAAACAATTGTAGCTTAAGAAATGTTTTTATTTGTTTAAACAATGTTTTGCTTATTACTGGTAGCGACACTCGGCAAATTTCCTTGGATTTTTCCTCCAATATTGCCGACGCTTCGATCCGTTGTGCAAGGCTCGACTTTTGATATAATGTCGAATCGTTACACCTTCCTGGAGAGCCCATGCTCACTTGCAAAATTGAAGTACATTTGGAAGACTATGACTAATACATTCTTCCTCATCGAATTCCTCATTTTTGACTAACGCTACCATAAATTTTTGCAGCAAAATTTGTTGCTGGTGATTCACAGTCGAAGCCATAATTAAATTTTCCATATTTGTTGTTTATTATCACAAAAATGTAGGTCACAAGTTTGTTATTGTCAGCTATTTTTTCAATGGATTGTGGATTGGGGATGGTGGATGGTGGCCTGTGGGAATCGAGGTTTCACATCTGTCAAAAAATCCCACCGTTCCCCGTAAATGTACTGTATTGGAAAAGGCTATAAGGGGGCCTATTCACCAACCGATTGTTGCCGATATGACCATCACCAACGAAGTGGAAGCAGATATCAGAAAGGTGAACGAGAACATTTGACAAGAAGTTTTAAAAGCAGAAACTAGTCAGTTGTCAGATAAGTCGTCGGTTGCATTTTCCGATCTACATATGTACATATTAAACCGCTTAAACTTTCGCTAATAAATAAACATCGAGGATATCTAATCCATTTTGGGACTCAACCGGTCAAAAGGCCTAAAAAGGCCAAACAAAAAAAAACGTTGAAGTCCGGTCGGAAAATTCTAAAGTCGTCTAATAGCCTATTTACACTACAGTGACTTACCTATCGATAACCGAGAAAACGTAATAACTCAGAACTGGTGTCTACATTATGCCAAAGTTGAGTTATTGAGTTTTGGCTTGCTGGCCAACACGAGCGTGCTTTGCTTTGTTTATATTATTAAATTACACAAATATGAACAGCGACGAAGCATTTATGCTTTATTCGGCACAGCTAGATGCACCTACGCTGCCATGTATTGATTTGGTGATAAAGTCTGCACAAACTGTGGAGTATTTGGATAAAATTTTAAATACACGCATTTGGACCCAGGTAAAATATTGGCATTTCATTTTCAAGTGCTTCTGTTTTATAAGAATATTGAATTATAATAGCCGCGATATAGATCTTTTTGGGAGGAGGACATTGCGAAGAACTCTGGTGCCTTTATTAAGGAAAATTTCGCATGGAAAGGCGTGCGTTCAACATACTTGATGGACTGTTGTCCAAACTCCAAAAGAAAGAAACTCCTTTTCGAGTGACAATCCCTCTGGAATACACTGTTTTTACTCTTTTACTCTTTACACTGTTTATTAATGACCTGCCTTCGGTATTAACATACTCTCGAGTACTTATGTATGCGGATGATGTTAAGCTGTGTGTCCAGTTCAAGGACAGCTTATCTCACTCCAGGTTGCAATCCGATCTTAATAGCTTTCAGTCATGGTGTTGTGCAAATTTGTTATAATGCTTCGAAATGTAAAGTAATGACATTTCATCGCTCCAGCGCCTTTCTGGCTCCTTACACACTAGGCGGGGGCTCTCTCGGAAGAATTACCCTAGTTGATGATCTTGGTGTTCTTTTAGATCCGAAGTTAAAGTTTCCAGAAGCGAATAGTCATTGCTTAGGATCCTCTGCGGAATATCGTACGGCAGTGAGTCTATGTGCTGTGTCAAAAGCCATTTCATGAACATAAATATAAATAAAAGTTGAAAAAAGTACAATTTCCTAAAGTGTTTGAGAAAATTTTAACTCCGCACCTGCAGCATCTTTGCAGATCACTTATATCTCCTGCCCAGCATGGATTTATAAGGCGGAGATCAACAACCACGAATTTATTGGCGTTCGCCTCCTTTATGATTAAAGGCTTCCAAGGTAATCTACAGACGGATGTAATTTACACAGATTTCAGTAAAGCATTCGACTCTGTAAACCACACTGTCCTAGCACAAAAACTTTACCTTTTAGGGTTTCCACCCAATCTCTTGAGATGGATTTCTAGCTACCTTTGTTCCAGGTCCCAAAGAGTCCTCTTCCAAAACTCCCTATCTTCACCAGTTATGGTTACTTCGGGCGTACCACAGGGCAGCCATCTAGGCCCCCTACTCTTTACACTGTTTATTAATGACCTGCCTTCGGTATTAACATACTCTCGAGTACTTATGTATGCGGATGATGTTAAGCTGTGTGTCCAGTTCAAGGACAGCTTATCTCACTCCAGGTTGCAATCCGATCTTAATACCTTTCAGTCATGGTGTTGTGCAAATTTGTTATACTTTAATGCTTCGAAATGTAAAGTAATGACATTTCATCGCTCCAGCGCCTTTCTGGCTCCTTACACACTAGGCGGGGGTTCTCTCGAGAGAATTACCCTAGTTGATGATCTTGGTGTTCTTCTAGATCCCAAGTTAAAGTTTTCTGAACACATTTCTACCATGGTAAATAAGGCCATGGGCGTGCTTGGGTTTATAAAGAGGTGGTCAAAGGAATTTGACGACCCCTATATAACAAAGACTCGAATATGGTTTTTGTGTATAGTGCCCTCAGTACAAAGTACACCAGGACCGTATAGAATCAGTACAGAAAAACTTTTTAATTTTCGCTCTACACGGCCTAAACTGGGATGCAAGTTTGAGACTGCCTTCTTATTCTAGTAGATCGCTTTTAATAAACCTTCCATCTTTAGTTAACCGTAGAAAAATGCTTGGTGTGATTTTTGTGCACAACTTGATCAAGGGTCACGTAGATAGCCCTGACTTGTTGAGCCGCATAAACTTCACGATTCCTATTAGAATTACTAGAAATTATATACCTTTGTTCCTTCCGAATTGTAGATCGAATTATTCCTTGCATGAACCTTTTAGAGTTTTATGTTCGGATTATAATTCCCTCTACCATATCATATCGGCAACTAATTCCCTTCCTCTTCTTAAATTACTATTACTCACATACCTTTCTCGTAATTAGAAATTGTAAGTGCACGATAGTTTTAATGCATGCTTAGTTCCTTTAGTAAGATTAGTTCTAATATTCCTTGAATATTAGTCTAACATCTGCATGATCGCGATCGGTTCGGTAAACAAGTCGCGCGTCATGCGGCAGCACCCCTCGGTTGGGTGGGAGGAGGGCTGCGTTTCGGCCTGGGATTCGCGCGTAACAGCATTCGGCTGGTGTCCCATGGGCCACTTGATGCTGCAGTCATGGCACGTCAACGTCCAAAAAAAAAAAAATTTGTTTCATTTATTTGTTAATTTATTTTTGAAAATGTGCCAAATTCCAGGAATGCCTGTAAGCACTTAGGTGACCAAAAAAATGTCGTATCTTGTGATAAAATTATATTAAAAGTATCGTTTTTAGGAAAAATTTGTTTGTTTACCTTTCTTCTCCATAATCACATATATTTGTTGTTGTTTTTTTAGTGTTGATAGTTCCACGATAGACAAATCAGGGTTGAAATATTCGGAAAATCGGACAAACTCCATTGAAACTCAACCAAAACTTAACTTTTTTGGCACCTCTAGGGCCCCTATGCCCCATGTAAATGAAACTCAATAACTCAACAGTAGTGTACACAGGCTACAAAAGATAGAAAACGGGTCGGAGCATTTTGATCTGGTGTATAATAATTTTATTCATATTTAAAAGTTGTTAATTTCGTAAAAGTCGAGAGTTGCCCAGATATCAAACGCATTTTGCAAATTTTTTCCGTATGTGTATGTGTATATATGTAACTTGAGTCATCAGCGTCGGCCCAGTATACACACACATGCCAACAGATTTTTTCGGCCTCTTTCTCAGTTCGGACACGCAGAAAAAAGGGCGAAGCTGGTACTAGAATGCTGCGGACTCCAAAAAGAAAGCAGAACAAAGGATAAAAGAGCAGTACACCGAAATGAATCACAAGGCAGCAACACAAAAGTTATCAGAAGGAAAGTGACGAAAAGCAGAACAGTACTAATAGTGGGGAACAATACAACACAAAATCCAGGAACCAGTATAAAAATGAACTAAGGAACCAGTTCATGAATGTGCAGCAGCACAGTGGTGTAGACAGAACGATTCATCGGTCAAAAATTTCAGAGTGGGAAAATCAGGACCAAGAACTATATGACGATCAAAGTGAAGCAGACTCGGAAATTATAATTCAAAAAGACAATTTGCCAGCAGTCAACATCACGTCAAGCGGGACAGATTTCGTTGACGTTAATAGCAAATTGGATAAACTTATTCATTTGTTTGTTCTTAAAGCTGAATCAGAACAAAGACGTACAACAGATATTTTTCATTTTCATTTTTCACTTATTTTGTATAAACAACCGGTGTTTGTCCAAAATAAATCTTTTGCGAACTAACAAATTAACTTGCTAACTTAAAGTCTATCCTGAATCGCGAGTGCATGCCTATTTACTGTGTAAATCATAATTTAATAATTATTTTTTGCGTCGGTTAACATTGTGTTTTTGTTGTTGCTTTTCGTAAGTACGCTCTCACATTGAATTTAGCCCGCTCTCATCTTGTAGTCTGTGCTTTAGCATCACTCTCTCCCTATAACCCAAACATAAATAACTGTTCTTCTTCTCTCGCTCTCAATACTTTCCGTGTAGTAGCGCTCTCTCTCTCTCATTGCAGCTGCTGCAACCGCTCTCCTCTCCCCGCTCAGTTTTTACTAATTCCGCTTTAAGCGTTTGCCTGGCACACTGGTCTGATTTCTATTTGTTTTGAAATAAATTTTGTTTATTGTATTTCAAATGGAATCACCAATTATCTGTACCAAAAAAACCTGCAAACAGGTGGTCACCCCTGATCAGTCGAGTATCCCCTGCTATCTTTGCAGAAAAGCAATGCACGCAAAGTGCGCTGGGCACTCAGGCCTCGTGGGTGATGCAATTTCCAAGCATAATGGCTTGTTCTACTGTTGTGAGGCATGCCGGGGGGCTCACATAGAGATTGCCAGGTTTATGGGGCAGACGCGGAATGGCTTTAAGGAGCTGACCGTGGGCTTTAAAAAGCAGTACGATCGGCTCCTAGCCATGGAGTCTTTGTTTAGCAGTTTGCAACTGCTGAATGAGTCTCCTAGGCGAAAAAAGGTCACTCCGCGGGATCTGCAAGCCCCAACTGTCCCTCTGCCGCCCGTTGCCGAACAACCGACTCCGACCACTCCAATTGTGCAGCAGCCGATATCGTTTGCTATTCCAAGGGCAATGACAGCTGCTGGTGATGCAAATTCGGCAGCCGAATTTATCACTTCGGAGAACGTACAACCAGAAATTTCCGTAGCGTCCGTGTCCGTCGAGCCCGCCAGCATTACTAATATCCCGTTAACTTCGATCCCACCAACAAACATACGACCCGGACCACCGGGTATTGCCATCACAGGTACAAGGTCTGTGGTGCCAAACCCAAGATTGGTGGTGATCACACCTACACCTAAACGACAAATATTTGTCTCACGGCTTGCCCCTTACACCACTATAGATGACGTTACTGCTTTTATTCAAAGCAATATACAAGCCGACGGTTTAAAGGTGGAGAAGTTTAACTTCTCTTATGCCAGGGATGCAGCTTCATTCAAAATGGGCGTCTCCCCAACTCATTTTGACACCATTTGCTCTGCCAAATTTTGGCCAGAGAACATGGTGGTGAAGGAGTTTAAGGCAAAGAAGAAGAGTAGGCCCCCAATAACTCTTAATACTAGTCAGGCCAGTGCTCCATCCTCATCTTCCCAGTCCACCCATCCAAAAAACTAACTTCCTTTCTCTTAATCACCTACCAGAATTTTAGAGGCTTGCGTAGTAAGCTCAGCACTCTGTTTCGGGATAGCGTCGCATTTGCATCCCATGTAATTGTGTTTACAGAGACCTGGTTAAAACCGGAAATTCTTAGTTCTGAAGTTTTGGCAGGTCGGTACACAATCTTTAGAAATAACCGTTCGTCTCCACGTACAGGTGGGGTTCTGATTGCAGTGGACTCTAACTTCACGTCGGAACATTTTACAGTCCAGATTCAACAAGAACTGGAATTCCTGTGTATAAAACTGATTCTTCCCGCTTTTTCAGTCTTTATTACATGCTCGTATATTCCACCTTCTTCGGATATCGCAATTTATGAGCAGCACTTGTCCGCCTTAAGCGCTGTTTCTTCCTCGCTATCGGATAAAGATAATATGATAGTTCTTGGGGATTTCAATTTACCAGGAACTGTTTGGTCTTCGGTAAACGAGTCTAATAACCTAGTCCCCATGTCACGACATGACTTTATAGACGGCTTACTCGACTTATCCCTGTCTCAAGTCAACCATGTGAAAAATTCCCTGGGTCGATTTCTTGATCTGTGCTTTGTAACGAATCCGACCATTGCGTTGTTAACCCGAGTCCCTCCGCTCACTATACCTGAAGACGCCTACCATCCTACACTTGAAGTGTCGCTCGATATAGGACCAACCGCATTGGATCAGTCGGGTAGGCTACCTCAATGTGTCCGCTGCTTTCGTAAAGCCGAGTTTGCGAAGCTTAATAACCTCATTAGGGATTTTGATTGGTCCGCTTTGTATTTGTGCACTGATGTTACAATATGCACAAACATTTTCTATGATGCACTTGACTCACTTTTTGAGTCTTGTGTCCCACTTTCCTATCCTATTAGATCTGGGAAGCCCCCTTGGTTTACCAAAGAGTTATCCAGTCTAAAAAACTTAAAATCAAGACTTTACAAAAAATTTCAAGAAGTTGGCTCTCCTTCTTCTCTCTCTCGCTATGTAATGGCTCGGTCAAACTTTTCAGTTCTTAATTCCCAGTGCTATAAGAACTACCTATCTCGATGCAGGATACGTTTTTCTCAGGACCCTAAGCAGTTTTACAGCTTCGTAAACAGTAAGCGTAAAACGTCCGCTCATCCATCCTCGCTATCATTTCTTAATACGTCGGCAAACACTGATCAGGCAATTGCCGATCTTTTTGCCCTATACTTCCAAACAACCTATTCTCAGGAATGCTACTCCGGTCAGCCGTACCCATACGGCTTACCGAGGTCGAACGGCATCTTCAGTCCCTTGCTAAATGAAAGCTCTCTGCTGCTTGACCTCCGGAAAGTTAAGCCGGTGTTTTCACCGGGTCCGGATGGAGTTCCCGGCTGTGTACTTAGATACTGCGCCGAGTCTCTGTGTGGACCGTTGCTTAAACTATTCAGCCTGTCCATTAACTCTTCATGCTTCCCCTCCATATGGAAGGAGTCGTTCATTATTCTTCTCCATAAGAAAGGTAGTAAGTCTGACGCGAAGAACTACAGAGGTATATCAAAGTTATCCGCAATTCCTAAAGTGTTTGAGAAAATTTTAACTCCGCACCTGCAGCATCCTTGCAGATCACTTATATCTCCAGCCCAGCATGGATTTATAAGGCGGAGATCAACAACCACGAATTTATTGGAGTTCACCTCCTTTATCATTAAAGGCTTCCAAGGTAATCTACAGACGGATGTCATTTACACAGATTTCAGTAAAGCATTCGACTCTGTAAACCACACTCTCCTAGCACAAAAACTTGACCTTTTAGGGTTTCCACCCAATCTCTTGAGATGGATTTCTAGCTACCTTTGTTCCAGGTCCCAAAGAGTCCTCTTCAAAAACTCCCTATCTTCACCAGTTATGGTTACTTCGGGCGTAGCACAGGGCAGCCATCTAGGCCCCCTACTCTTTACACTCTTTATAAATGACCTGCCTTCGGTATTAACATACTCTCGAGTACTTATGTATGCGGATGATGTTAAGCTGTGTGTCCAGTTCAAGGACAGCTTATCTCACTCCAGGTTGCAATCCGATCTTAATACCTTTCAGTCATGGTGTTGTGCAAATTTGTTATACTTTAATGCTTCGAAATGTAAAGTAATGACATTTCATCGCTCCAGCGCCTTTCTGGCTCCTTACACACTAGGCGGGGGTTCTCTCGAGAGAATTACCCTAGTTGATGATCTTGGTGTTCTTCTAGATCCCAAGTTAAAGTTTTCTGAACACATTTCTACCATGGTAAATAAGGCCATGGGCGTGCTTGGGTTTATAAAGAGGTGGTCAAAGGAATTTGACGACCCCTATATAACAAAGACTCTCTATGTATCGCTTGTTCGTCCGATTTTAGAATATGGTTCTTGTGTATGGTGCCCTCAGTACAAAGTACACCAGGACCGTATAGAATCAGTACAGAAAAACTTTTTAATTTTCGCTCTACGCGGCCTCAACTGGGATGCAAGTGTGAGACTGCCGTCTTACTCTAGTAGATCGCTTTTAATAAACCTTCCATCTTTAGTTAACCGTGGAACAATGCTTGGTGTGATTTTTGTGCACAACTTGATCAAGGGTGACGTAGATAGCCCTGACTTGTTGAGCCGCATAAACTTCACGATTCCTATTAGAATTACTAGAAATTATATACCTTTGTTCCTTCCGATTTGTAGATCGAATTATTCCTTGCATGAACCTTTTAGAGTTTTATGCTCGGATTATAATTCCCTCTACCATATTATATCGGCAACTAATTCCCTTCCTCTTCTTAAATTACTAATACTCACATACCTTTCTCGTAGTTAGTAATTGTAGTTGTGGTGTACGATAGTTTTAATGCATGATTAACTCCTTTAGTAAGATTAGTTCTAATTTTCCTCGAATACTAGTCTAACATCTATCTTTCCTGCATGATCGCGATCGGTTCGGTTAACGAGTCGCGCGTTTTGCGACAGCGCCCCTCGGTCGGTTGGGTGGGAGGAGGGCTGCGTTTTGGCCTGGGATTCGCGCGTAACAGCATTCGGCTGGTGTCCCATGGGCCACTTGATGGTGCAGTCATTGCAAGTCAACGTCCAAACAAACAGAGTCGAAAATTTCGATCGATAATTTTGAAAAAGTTCTGAACGAATTCAACGGTAACTCAGTGCCTGTCGAAAAATGGTTCAACATTTTTGTGGGAAATGCAGAGGCTTATAGACTGATGGAAGAACAGAAAAACGTTCAGGCACGTGGAAAAATGATTGGAGCGGCACGTTTGTTTCTAGGATCGGCCAGTGTCAGTACTTACGAGGCGCTAAAAATGTTGTTGTCAGAGGAGTTTGAACGAGAAATAAACAGTGAAGATGTACATAAAGAGCTGATTGAAAGAAAGAAGAAGAAATCGGAATCGTTTCACGAGTATATACTCAGTATGAGAAAGATTGCAGTAGTTGGAAATGTAGAAGTAGCAGCTGTTGTGGCGATAAGTTGTAAATGGGCTCCAAATTAGAAACGAATATAAATTCACTTTGTATAAGTGTTACTATGTTTATGCTATGAATTTCATGAATTCTAGAATACGTGAAATTAAACTAGCCCGTGTTTATTCGACAGAGGCGAATACATGAAATCATATCAGCAGAGTTTCCAGACTTGTAATTTGGCAACAATTTTGAAGTAAAATCTTCCTCCCCAACCAGCGCAAGAAGCTCAGTCAACTCGGCATCAGTCAAAAGGGATATTTTTGATTCCACACACATTTTAGATTAATTTTATTGTTTCGTCGTCACTTATTTACTTTTTTCGCCCGGCGTTGCCATCTAATTTGTACACCATTGCATGAATTCAGGCTGAATTCATAGCCAACTTTCGTGTGTTAACGAATACATGAAATAGTGTTTATGCACACACTTTTTTCCCCATTGCATGAAATGATTTCATGACATGGGCCTTACGTCATCTGTATGTTGTGATGCATGTAATGTGGGCTTACTGATAGTTGTATTGTCTGTTTACTTATTTTTGTTAAAATCAACTGTTTGCTGCTTCGTATTTTCCCTGTGTCTATATTGCAAATTGTTCTTTTGATCTTTATTAATTTGTTCATAAATTTCATGTTCTCGCTTTAACGGTTTGAAGGTATTGCAACTGCTCAGACATCAAACACACAAACTAAGGCGAAACTTGCAATAAAACAAAAAACTGCCTGCATGGACAACCCAGACATTGAACACCACCACAGCCCTCTCGATCGTAGTTGCCCAACGTTCAAAAAACAACAGGAATTAACTGTTATAAAAACTACCGAAAAAGTCGATCACAAAACTGCACTCAACATATACTATACACGACACGGCCATCAAACAAGAACCAGCTATGCCAATACACTCACAAACCCTGCACCTCAAACCTCAATAAACCTACAGCCAACTATCACCCATACACCACTCATAACTCAACAGAAAACTACAACTAATAGCACACTACATCATCTACAAAACAACCCACGCGCACCTACATCTCGTAGACAATACAACTATCAGTAAGCCCACATTACATGCATCACAACATACAGATGACGTAAGACTAAGAATCTTTCCAAAATACAAATCCAGTTCCATTGCCACTAGTTTTAAACCTAGCAAAACAAAAGCCAAACTCCCAAACAAAAGAAAATCCAACAATCCAAATAATTAAATAATAACTCAATATCGCTTCTATAATTAGCTGTTTCCCTTTTCCCTTTCAGTCTAATCATGTTGAGAATAATTCAATGGAATATAAGAGGCTACACTAAAAACTACAGCGAACTCCTAATAATGAGAAATAATGAACTCCTAATTGAGAAACACTCGCCGCATATAATTTCACTACAGGAAACCCATCTACAACCCCAGCACATTTTTTTTACTCCTGTGAATTACACCATTAATACCAAAATACTTCAAAACAGATTCGGTGGAGTAGCCTTGCTTATCCAAAAATCTGTTCAGTCCAAGGCAATACCATTTGACAATGAAATCGAAGTTATCGGCTCTGAAATAAACTCACAAATTAACTTTTCTCTGCTTTATATGTATATTCCTACAAACAAAACCTTCAATATTAAAACTCTAGAAAATAATATTAACTCTAACACCTCAACAATCATTACTGGAGATTTTAATAGCTGGCACCCTTCATGGGGTCGCCCAATCACAATAAAAGAGGTACAATAATACACAAATACATAACGAAAAAATATCTCATCCTCCTCAATGACAAATCACCAACCCACATTACAACAAACAACCCTTTCACTCACATTAATTTATCACTTTATACGCCAAACTTAATACCCTACTCTACCTGGAAACGTACTGACGACCTCTGTGGTAGTGATTACTTCTCGATTCCCGATTCAAAAATCCCAAGATCTCATGCCCCCCATACTAAGGAAAGCCAACTGGGAGATCTATGAGAGAATACTGCCAACCATCAACGATAACAGCACTAGAAGTCAACAAAGAAGCGGCTAACCTAAATAAAATTATTCTACAATGTGCGCATAGAGCCATCCGAAAGACATCTCTCCGGTAACCCCCGAACTGTTCCCTGATGGAATGGCTCCCTAGAAAATCTTAAAAGAGATAAAAATAAAGCATGGAACAAATTGAACAGACGTATAACTATAGAAAACATAATAGACTTCAGAAAGAAGAATGCGTTATTCAGACTCCATATCAGAGAAGCTAAAAAGTCAGCAATAGGTGAATTCACATCCCAAATTAATCCAAAAACACCAAGTGCGAAAATCTGGTCTAACATACGTTTCTTCTGTGGTTTAAAACCCACAAAGTTTATCCACGCCATATTTAACCCCCACCCCACGATGACTACCACAAACACTAACATTATTGCTAACACCTTTGCCCAGTTCTGGTCTGATTCCTCAAAAGACAGCAACTGCTCCCATTCCTTCTTCGCCCACAAATCAAATATACTTAAACTTCTCTCCCACTACACCCCAAGTCAATCGGGAAAAAAAATAGACTCTGATATTTGTTCAATTGAGCTGCTAAGCTCTCTTAACTCTTTAAAAGGACATACCTCAGGCATTGATAAGATATTATACTCTATGATAAAACATGCAGTCCAAACACTAAAACATCGAATAACCCAACACTTCAATAATATATTCAATTCATACATACCGCAACAATATAAAACAAGCCTAGTCATCCCAATCAATAAGCCTAACACAGACAAAACTAAGCCTGACTCCTATCGCCCCATTTCCTTAAATCAATGCATCTCCAAAGTAATGGATAAAATCGTCGCTAAGCGATTACGGTGGCTTGTTGAGCATAACAACTTAATTTCAAAGAACCAATTTGGCTTCAAAAAAACAAATCTGTAACTGATTGTCTCCTATATATAGACCACTTGATTACAAATTCTCTCAGCAAAAGAAAACACACATCCATCGTCTCCCTAGACTTCTCTAAGGCTTTTGACCGTATTGGACTGCACGCCGTCACAGAGCAGCTAATAGAATGGCAAGTTGGTCCAAAAATTATAAACTATTTCAAAAATTTCATGAAAAATTGGAAAATTATAGTTAAAACAAACGGACAACTGTCAGCTACCTTCCCTATCCACAATGGAGTGCCGCAAGGCTCCCCATTATCGGTAATCACCTTACTCATTGCCTACAATAAACTGTCAAAAATAATAGAAAATGATGACTTTTGGCTAATCATCAACTTCAATAAAAATAATAAAAACACTACAAAACAACTCGACACTCTCTTCCAAAACATCAAAACTTGGGGCGACTACTTAATTCCTTAATAACCATAATTCTGAGATCAACTGCAATTGCCAACTATGTCAAAAACCTTCATCCTAAAATATTCATCACATCCTAACATCATGCGCCGCGCTAGCCACACATAGACACGATATATTCTCCAACAAGAACCCCATTACTTTACTACAGTATCCTACAACTTATTTTGTCATTTCTTAAAAATGCTGACATCTATCATAAAGTTTAACATATGCAATGCGTATTACGCATATACGTAGGTAAAGATAGGTAAATAATAATTTAATTTAATATAAGATAATTTGTAACCCTTCTCTCCTTTATCTTAAGCCAATCTAATGTGTGATGCTCTAATACCCGACTGCAGTCCCAGTGCCCAGCTAATATCCTCCTTAAGTTTAGCTGTTGCATTTACTATCGCCCTTTTCTGTCCTCCAGATTTTGTTGACGTTCTCGCCAACTTCCTGGAGCTTTCCATCCTGCCACCTAGTGACCATACGAAGGATGTCGCTATAGCTCAGCTCTCCCTGGGGCTGGAACCTTTTGATCAGCTCGTTAGCTCGGGTGCCCAGAGATTTCTGCAGCTCTAGTGGGTCGGGTGCATTCGCTTCGTCCCCTTGTCATCAGGGCCAGAGTGGAACCTGCTCGAGCCATGAACTATGGCTGGTACTGACGGTAGTGGGGATATGATTAGTGCGTGGCGCTTACCTCCTTAGTCATCTTCTCTGTCGGTGTTATTGGGGTGTTGTCCATGTTGGGGTGTCCATTCGAGCTCGTTATATCTGATCGCAGTGTGTAGTCATAGTCGCGATCCCATGGGTGCCTTTCCGTGCAGTGAGGTCCATGCGAGGGTTGACCCTAGGCCTTATGGGTACCAGGACTCAGAGCCAGATCGGTGCTAGTTGGGATATGGATCAACCAAGCCTACGCATCCACCTAAGTGGGACGACCAGGAAGCGTTACTCGAGGCCTGCTAAGGTTTGAACGAGACGGGGGCGGTGCAGACATTAACCTACGAGCCGTTTCAGCAGCGGTTCAGCCTGCCTATTCAGATCGTAGAATGCCGACCCCTTCAGCCCAAAGTCCAATACACGTTAGGGGGGTTCTAGTGGGTAGTACGCAACACTTTCTTGGTCTCGGTTTACGGGTAGTATGTTAACTACCAAGTCACTCATTTCCATCGAGGCCTATGGCCCCAATAGGACCACAGTGTTGGCTAGTCTAGGGAATTCAGCGATGGCCGGGAATTTCTTCCAGACGTTAGTCGCTGGGAGTTATACCGCCCCTTCTCGGTCGCCAGAGCCCCATTCGGGGGTACGCCGCCGTGGCGGTGGGGTTAGCAGGAGGTCAGATCCGTTGTGTACCTTCTTGCGCCAGATTGCGCCGTTGTGGTGTATGTGGTATGTGTGCCACTAGTGTTCTGCATCTTTTCCTTCTTGCCTCTTACAATATTCTCATAATGTTGCAATGGGGGATCGAGAAGTCTAGGCATACTTCTAGGACTTAGGATGCTGCGCCATCTGACTGCGCTAGGCCTCCAAGATACTACATGACAGCGCCATCAATCGGTGGGGTACCATGGTACCCCCCCCCTACCATGGTAAATAAGGCCATGGACGTGCTTGGGTTTATAAAGAGGTGGTCAAAGGACGACCCCTATAAAACAAAGACTCTCTATTTATCGCTTGTTCGTCCGATTATAGAATATGGTTCTTGTGTATAGTGCCCTCAGTACAAAGTACACCAGGACCGTATAGAATCAGTCCAGAAAAACTTTTTAATTTTCGCTCTACGCGGCCTCAACTGAGATGCAAGTGTGAAGCTGCCGTCTTACTCTAGTAGATTGCTTTTAATAAACCTTCCATCCTTAGTTAACCGTAGAAAAAGGCTTGGTGTGATTTTTGTGCACAACTTGATCAAGGGTGACGTAGATAGTCCGAACTTTTTGAGCCGCATAAACTTCACTATTCCTGTTAGAAACACTAGAAACACTTCCTTCCGATTTGTAGATCGAATTATTGCTTGCATGAACCTTTTTATGCTCGGATTATAGTTCCCTCTACCACATCATATCTAAAAATAATTCGCTTCCTCTTCTTAAAACACTATTACTCACATACCTTTCTCGTAATTAGAAATTGTAAGTGCACGATAGTTTTAATGCATGCTTAGTTCCTTTAGTAAGATTAGTTCTAATATTCCTTGAATATTAGTCTAACATCTGCATGATCGCGATCGGTTCGGTTAACAAGTCGCGCGTCATGCGGCAGCACCCCTCGATCGGGTGAGAGGAGGGCTGCGTTCCGGCCTGGGATTCGCGTGTAACAGCATTCAGCTGGTGTCCCATGGGCCACTTGATGGTGCAGCCATTGCATATCAACGTCCAAACTGTAAGAGCGTATTAAATAAAAAAAATTCCGATTTAGCAATTGAGTACTTAGAAAATTCCGATTGAGAACTGGATTTTTAAATTTCTTGTACATACAGGATTTAAAATTCCTCAGGTTTATTAACCTCGGGGGGAACTAAATTAGGCCAGAAAGATTTCTCGAGGGGGTGACTAAAGGAACACAAGAAGGAAAAATAAATAAAATGGTTTAGTAGAAAGCATTAGTAGCAGGCTCGATTTCCTGGTAGCCGTCGAGGAATGACCAATCAATCAGAGAAAGGGCAGTATTCAAATAGAGAAAATATGCCATCCTAAAGAAAAAGAGACTTGAAGGCTTTGCGAAAGATTTGGTTTAACCAGAAAAGGCAACTGAAAATCAATTACAACTGTGGAATGGTAAGGGTCTTCGGGAAAAGTCGAGCATTGCATAACGGATCGAAGCGTCGGCAATATTGGAGGAAAAAGCCAAGAAAATTTGCGTAGGGTCGTTACCAGTAATAGGGAAAAAATTGCTCAAACTAATAAAAAAATTGTAATACTACAATCGTTTATTTTTATTTATTCGCCTTCTTCTTCCGAAGAAATTGGAGCATCTCTAATTGAAAATTGAGCATCTTCTATTGAAAAATCTCCTGGCTCCTCACCATTTGCTGGATAATATCAGTTTTTTTTGTCAGTCATTGTTTACATATTCGTAGTGAATTTAATTTTTTTGCGGTGAATGCCAACTTTTCAGAGTTGCATTTGAAAACATCGGCTAAATATCGCATAGAAACGTGTGACTTAAGGAACATTTAAAATGGATATTGGAACTAACTGGGAAATTTGTTTTGCTTACTCACTAGCTATATTTCTATGGTTATTCTATTGATTAAGGCTATGAGTATTTATATAATGAAAGGAAAATTATGGACGATAGCCATCATTGTTGCTGTTGAGCTACTGAGCTTCTTCAGCAGCGTAATTGTCTATATATTTTATTGAAACCACAATTCAATAAGTTCACTATAAATGTTTGTTTGTGTCTTTATTTGCCATGCAAGGCGATTGGGGCGATGAGATGATACAATTAATATAAAATGCAAAATTAGTACATTCAGATAACGGCGCGACAATTAACATTTAACTACGACGACGATCGAATTTGCAGTGTCATCTGCTCTGACGATGAGCCTCCCTCACAGCTCTTGCGGGACGACGAACGAGACGAGAAACGGCGATGCAGCGATTGAGAGCGTAGGGCAGAAGCAAGAAAAAATTAAGAGAGCTGTGTGCTCTTTAGGCTGCCATGGGCCGACGCTTAGCCGAACATACTTCCCCCGTTGAAGAGCAGGGGTCTTCGACATCCTTCTTTGGCAGCATGCACAGTTTTGCGATGGCCCTTGTGGTGATCCCAGTAGCCGTTTTGAGCTCAGCTACCCTGGGAACGCCATCCTTCCCGACGATCAGCTTTGTCACCCTTGCCAATGGCCACTTGAGGGGAGGCAGGTTCTCATTCTTCACGAGGACCACATCGCCGACGCTGGGACCAGTCTGGTCTGGTCTCCGCAAATATACAGATAGGCGCTGTACCCAAGAAATGAGCAGGTGTTAGCACATCTAAGTCGTCGGGATTCTCTGAAATGGGAAGTAATGGTTTTGAGTTCACTATAGCAGTTATATGACACACGAGGGTCATCGAAGCAAAGCATGGAACTGGAAGCGGAACGGTAGAAGTGATGCTTAGCTGTCTTCACAGCAGCCTCCCAGAGCCCGCCAAAGTGGGGAGGGCGAGGGGGAATGAAACGCCAGTCAATGTGATCCGCGATGCAAAACTCCTGAACTGTCTTCAAATGCTTTCCGGAGAGGAACAGCTTCTTTAGCTCTGCCAACTCGTTCTTAGCTCCCACAAAATTGGATGCGTTATCAGACCAAATCTCCCTCGGCCGACTGCGAGTACAAATGAATCGCTTGAGCGCGCTAATGAACGCTGGCGTCGACAAGTCCTGCACAAGCTCCAAGTGCACGGCCTTGGTGGAAAAACAAATGAATAGCCAAATGAAGCATTTGATGGGTGATCTGGTCCGCACCTCTCTCTTGTAAATGAACGAACCACAAAAATCCACGCCTGTAACAGCAAGGGCGTAAGACGCATTCACACCCTCCTTGGGCAGGTCAGCCATGATATGCTGAAGCAGTCACGGCTTGGCTTTAAAACATCCCTCCCATTGGCCAATACTCATGACGAATAAGTGCGATCAACGATCGCGGTCCAGCATGCAAGTTCCGCTCATGGAAATGCACAATTACAGCCGATGTGACGGGATTACGCCTTGGAAGAATGACTGGATGCCGCGCGTTCAAATCAAGTGATGAATTCGCCAACCGCCCACTGACGCGAAAAATTCATGCTCATCCAGAAATGGAGCGAGAGACGAAATAGAGCTCGACGACTGCGCTTGCTCTCCGTCCTGCAAGGCCTTGTAGTCATCTCACCTGTGAATCGGGACTCAATGCGAGACGGGGAAATCTAAAACGCTGAGGGGTAGACAAATTCTCGCAGAAAGTGGTCCACGCCGACGAGAGACTCTGGCAGACTCTCATCCTATTGGAGCCGCTTCTTCCACACCAGCTGAAGGAAAATCTTTGCCTTTAAAATGACCGGCCCAATCAGTCCTAGAGGATATAGAGCTCTTTGTCGGCTTTGACGACAACTGTGTGGGTACTACTGAAAAGAGAAATTCATCGGATGCAGGCTCCCAAACTAATCCAAGGGCCTTTGTAAAGACTGTGCCATCGTCGAACATCAGCAGCGTTTCCTGAACCTTTTCAGCAACTCCCTCAAGCACGGCAGGAACGTTGGAGCACCATTTCCGAATTGGGAAATTTCCCAAAGCCAATAACTGGGATGTCTGCCTCAACTTCTCACGGACTTCCTCCACAGATCCTCCTCCAGTCATCAAGTCGTCGACATAAAAATTGGAAGTCAACACTTCAGAGCCAATTGGGAAGACATTAGAACCTCGTTTAGAGAAAACCCCGTTGATGTTGTGGCGGATCCATCGTACACAACTCGCAATTTAGTAGTTGTGCTGTCCTTTTTAAGCACGCAATGATGTGGCAAAAAATAGCGACAGCGACTGGACAGTTCAGACTCCACCAACGACATGTGATTAAGCTCTTGGTACTCCTTGATGAAAGAGGAGTACTGAGATTTTAGCTGCAAACGACGCTCAAGTTTCCGCTCCAAGTTGAGGAACCGGCGATATGCTTGCATGTACGATTCACCAAGGACATCCAAACTTCTCTTGATGGGCAGCTTCACAGCGAATCCTCCAGATGACAGGCGCGAGAAATTAGCTTTGAAGTGTTCCTCACAATCGATATCCTCCTGCTTGCCTCAGCAGCATATCCACTTGATCGAGAGACTCATGACCGGCGTCAAATGAGCCCCGAGACCCCAGCAAAGCGGTCTTACGTATTTGCTGGCTACCTCCTGAAACCACCCATCCAAGGCGAGTCTTCTGAAGTGATGGCAAGCCTGTTGCCAATTGGATTTGTGAAACACACAGAAGGTCGAAGAATAGACTAGCGCCAATGAGCAAGTCAATACGTTGCGGCTTGAAGAACTGGGGATCCGCCAGTGATATATCTGCGGAATTTTCCAATTAGAAACGTCGATTGAAAAGCTGGGCTGATGCTCGGTAATTGTGGGTGCTACTAATGCGACGAAACTGGTACTGTAGTCAGAGGCTTGTGACTGCAAATTGAGGCACACTGTGTAGCCCTCTGATGCGAAATTAGAGTCCCCAAGACCCGATACTATGGCCGATGACATGGTCTGAGGTGCATTTGTGACTCGGAATCTAAGAGTGACCGACATGGCACGAGCGATCCAGCACGATCCTTCAACAGAACAACTGCAGTGGCTAAAAGCACAACATCACTGCAGGAATTCTGAGCTATCAGAGCGGTGGCTATAGCCGGTGAATGGGACTCAGGGTGTGGCGACGGCGAGACAGCTGAGTCCGATTGCGAGCGCCTGGCGTTGAAATGTAATAAAGTGTGATGATACCACAGTGGCGACACGCTGATGACCTGCAAAAGCGAATTTGATGGCCAGCTTTCAGGAAATTCAGGCAAAAACCCAGCTTTTCACATTTATTTGCCGCAGCGAAGGTGAAAGATTTGCAAACAGGGTGCTAGTATAAATACTATTTCCAGAAGTATTGCAAAATATACAGTCAAGAGCTAATGCTTGAGTGGCTACGAACGAACTTCTCCTGTTGTTATGTGTGTTTTTTAATATTTCCCACCTGAACGCCAGGCGCATACATTGCCCTAGTTTGCTGCTAATTCTCCAACTTCTGACATCTTTGCTCCAGAATATCGGTGAATTGTTCGGCTGTGGGTATGCTGTCCGACGACGGAGTATCCTCCCACTTGGCTTGTGTGACACTGTCCACCCTTTGCAGCAGGCTGTGTATTATAACGCAGTCAGCAACTTGTTCCTTCGTCCCCATACTCTTTAAGGCTCGCAGATTTCCGATTGCGGTATCCGTCAAGAACCGGAGTTGAGACAGAGACGACTCTTCGACGCGCTGCACACACAGCATGTCAGTGACATGCGCCTGAAATATTAAACGCCTATTATTAAATCGTCTGTTTAACAAGTCTAGAGCGTGGGGATAGCTGTCATGGTTGAACTCTAGCGACGAGATCGTGTCTAGAGCTGGTCCTTTCAGGCAGGATCGTAGGTGTTGCAATTTCTCCACATTTGTTAAGTCCGGATCCTTGTCAATTATGGAGGAAAACATGCTCCAAAAGGCGGAATACTGCGAGTAGCCCCCACTGAACTCAGGAAGCTTTAACTTAGGCAGGCGATGCCGATGCTGCATTAAAACCGTAGCTGGGGATTCTCCAATATGGTCTCTCCGCATTGTTGAGCAAGGGGGCATTGTAGACTGCCGCTCGTTTAATTCACGCCTAATGCTAATCTCAACCATGACCACGCACTCGTCATACTCGTTTCTTAAGGGACTATAGATCTCATCCATACTAATCCTTTCCAGGGCATTATGGTGCTCGTTGAACGAAGCGGCCAGATCCATTAGAGACTTTAAGCGCACGTTCAACTCCTCCTCACTAAGCTTACCAATTTTCTCTTTGCCGACGGCACTTCCAATCCTCTGTGCTGTCACTAGCATGGCTCTCACCTTGTGCTTGTAATATTCAATGTCTGAGGGGGAAGCGAGAGGGGAGGGGGTGCCAGTAGAAGCCATTGTAAGTGTTCAAACGCAGAGGTTAATAGCCGGTGAATAACCTTAAACAGTTTGAGATGCATTACACAATCGATCGCAGCGTTCGAACATACGGGCTTGCCGTTTTCAAGACCAGCAGAGAGAGTTTGTAATTTGCCAACAACAAAAATAGCATCCACACTGAGAGTACCGAAATCGAAACGAAGCAGCAACAGAAGGCAAAGCAGATGACGCTTGCGTTTTTGTTGCTTATGAACAACCAAACCGAACAACCGTGGTTTTACGCGAATTTGCCAAGAACAAATTTTGGATATAATTGTTTATTTTTATCACGTCTGGGGGTCACCAAAATGTTGAGCTACTGAGCTTCTTCAGCAGCGTAGTTTTCTATATATATTATTGAAACCACAATTCAATAAGTTCATTATAAATGTTTGTTTGTGTATTTATTTGCCATGCAAGGCGATTGGGGCGATGAGATGATACAATTAATATAAAATGCAAAATTAGTACATTCAGATAACGGCGCGACAATTAACATTTAACTACGACGACGATCGAATTTGCAGTGTCTTCTGCTCTGACGATGAGCCTCCCTCACAGCTCTTGCGGGACGACGAACGAGACGAGAAACAGCGATTGAGAGCGTAGGGCAGAAGCAAGAAAAAATTAAGTGAGCTGTGTGCTCTTTAGGCTGCCATCGGCCGGCGCTAAGCCGAACAGTTGTTGTTTAATGTTGCTTAAAGTTTAACAATGTTCAGTTAAACTGTAAGGGACAAAATTACACGAAAAATATTCTACTTGACTAAGGCAGTTACTCTGACCCGGTGGGGCTGCTAATTGGCTCAATAGCCGATGTGGTCCCCCCCAAATCCAAATTAGGGTCAGATAAAAGCCATTAGCCTAACAAATTCCAAATCAAAGTTATTTAAATTAAGTTATTCATTGGATATTTTTTACCATATAAGAACTAGTATCAAAGGAAAACAGTTTAAAAAATGTATTATAGTTACGGCAAAAGCTATGGAAAGATTCATGATAAGAGTACTTAGAAAGACAGAGTTGAAGATGGAGAAGAAAGTAATGCTTAGTCGGGCGGGACGGGACAATAATACTAATAAAACTGAAGAGGGCTGATTATTCGACCTCACCAGAGAGAATCTTGTGGAGAAAGAGAACTCCATGACAAATCCTACGGGATTTACGAGATTAATGAGAGACAGCCAGCTTTCATAGGAAGGCAGATGTATCGCAGGGTCCCAAATGAGTCCACGAAGAGCAAAGATGAGGAATTGTTTCTGAAGGGATTTAAGCATATCTTGAAATTTTTGGTAGTAAGGTATATTTATTTTTCTTATATATTGAACTTAATTTTTTTTGGTAAGAGTGCCATTTGTATTACATAATATAAATGTATTTTAATGTATGTATGTATGAATGTATGTGAGTGTCATGTATAATATTGCATATGCATAATTCTTCGACTGAACATTCTCCCGGCCGTTGAGCTGGTGTTCAACCATCGCCTAATTTGATGGAAAATTGGAGTGACAATAATGACAATAATCAATAGAATTGACATTGCTAGGGCAGCATAGGCAGCAATTTGGTGGTGCTGCATTGTGGTGAGATGGCGTGGCAGCTCTTGATGATTGTTTGCTGCTAGTTGCTGGCGTAGATCAGCAATTTCTTGAAGATAGTCTGATGTCTTGTTCTGCAAGTGTAACCTTGGTGGTAAGGGAGATGTCACCGCTGAACTTATGTCTCCAAATCGAGTGTAGGTTGATTTTACCTCGCTGTTTGTAGTGCTGAATGTGCTGATGCTTATTTCTGTGTTGCGAGCAATAAATCTAGGGGATAGCTAAAGTAAGCTAGTTCCTTTCAAGTGGATGGTTGGTGGAGATCCGTTGCAGACTGCCTGAAGTCTCATTTAACTCTATTTATAGGTAACAAAAGGTACAAAAAGTGCTGATTTAATAAGAATATGGTAAAATGGTAAAAAATAATTAATGTGAAATTAATATTGATTTAATATGATTTTATAGGCTGGTGTGCAAATTGGGCAATTGTGATGGTCAGCAATTGCACCAGTGTTGTTGGTCTCTGAGGAATTCTCTGTCAGCAGAATTCGCTGCCGAGGCGGTTTGTTGTTGACTCAGCTATAATGCTGAGTCGTGATATTTCCTGTTGACCGGATGAGCTTTATTTGTTTTGGTAAAGGTGTCATGTGTATTACATAATATGTCTACATTGTTATGTATGTATGTATCATGTTACTTATGCATAATTCCCCGAATGAACATTCTCCAGGCCGTTGAACTGGTGTTCAACCATCGCCTAAGTTGATGGAATATTGGATGGAATATTGGAATAGAATTGACATTGCTAGGGCAGCATAGGCAGCAATTTGGTGGTGCTGCACTGCGGTGATATGGTGTGGCAGCTCGTGCAGATTGATTGCTGCTAGTTGCTGGCGAAGATCGTCAAGTTCTTGGAGATAGTCTGAAGTCTGGTTCTGCTGGTGTACCATTGGTGGTGAAGGAGATGTCACCGCTGAACTTATGTCTCCAAATCCAGTGTAGATTGATTTTACCTCGCTGTTTGTAGTGCTGATACTTATTTCTATGTTGCGAGCAGTACATCCAGGAGATAGCGAAAGTAAGCCAGTTCCTTCCAACTGTATGGTTGATGGAGATCCGTTGCAGACTGCTTGAAGTCTCATTGTAGAGTGTGTTGCAAAGGTCCATTTGTTCGGTTGCTGAGTTCTTGTCCATAACATGTCCGCCTTTGAATGAATGACGTGACATAATGTTGTTGTTTTGTTGTTAAGCAACTGGAACTCGCAGCGATTATGAACGTTAAAGACCGTTTGATGATCAAAACAGATGAATTCTTCGTTGGGCAGTCTGAAACAGTGTCGAAATTCCTCTGGAGTAAAACCCATGAACTGATCTCGATGTGTGTTTACTGTAATTACAGTTGTTTTGAGATCGAACAAGCTCCAACTTGTTGAGTCCCAGGTAGGAATCGGAATGGTGCTAACGGTTTCAAGCTGTACTGTTGAAACTAGAGGTAGCGCTACCTTGAATACGACGTGGTTTGCAGTTAGTGTTCCTTCGGCCCGCATGATTCTGTATAGATGAATGACATTCTTTGTTGTAACCGGCAGCATTTGATCGGGTGGCAAATGATCCCGTATTTGGTTTAGTTTATCCATTAATTGTTCAGTTGAGACTAGCGTTGGACCTGTTTTCCGATGGTGGATACCGATTAGTACATCAGCTATATTGGACTGCATACGTTGAAGACTTGCTGTCAGCAGAGTTAATTGTGCTGTGAGTCCTAGGTATGCCTGAGTGAGATGATCGCCGTGATATGTTCCTCTTTCTCTGTTGGTGGTAGCCACTCACGACATTGATTGTGGAGTCGACAATCGAGGTTTGACTTCGCAGTAGATGTTGTAGAAAGTCTTCGTTTGTTTTTACCTTTTCGATTACTTCGGCCATGGACTCGGCCGGTGGACGTTACTTGCATATTTTTCCAATATGGATCCAAGTCGTAGTCCATTCAGGTCCATTCATTAATGGTCCATTCAGACGTTGTCATTCTCGATATTCCAATTTTCTCATAGGTTTCTCCAGGTTTGCTCGCGAATTGTGCCTTTGGGCACGTTTGGTGAAGCTGTTTTCCATTTTTGCCGAGTTTGTAGTCCTTGGAGGTATTCCGTAGACCATTGTTTCCAAAATGAATGTTTTAAGTGGGAGAACAATTGCCAGCGCTTTACCATTGTTTTTTCTTGATGATCAGTGTTGACGTCAGGTGGTGTTGTCAATGGTTCACCAATCAAGAAGTGTCCTGGGGTGAGCGCGGTTATGTCAGTTGGATCGTTTGACATTGGAGTAATGGGTTCAGAATTGAGAATTGCTTCAATTTCGAATATTACTGTGCCTAGTTCCTTAAATGTCAACGATACTGTATTTGTGGTTGTGATCAGCATCCTTTTTGCTTCGAACCGAAGCTTCGAAAAGACCTCCAAGCTATCGGGTTCGGGGAGGAATGAATTTGATGCCAACTTGTCTTTTGTTGCAGTGATTCGTTATAAGCTCATTAGCCTTTTCGCTGAACATGGTTTCTTTTATTTCCTTTAGTTGATTGTTTGCACCTATGAAGTTGGTTGCATTGTCGCAATGAGTAATCTGGCACTTCCCACGCCAGCTTAAGAATCGGCGGAGAGCTGTCAAGAATGCATCTGTGGTTAGGTTGCTCACCAATTCTACGTGGACTGCCTTTGTGAAAAAGCAGCAGAACACGGCGATGTATGCCTTGTCTGGCCTTTTTCCTCGGATCTTATGGTGGATTGAAATCGGTCACACAGTAGTCGACGCCTGCATTAAGAAATGGACGTGCTTGTGTGAATCTTTGTGCTGGAAGATTGCCCATAATCTGATTCATTAGCTTTGGTCTGGCTCTGGTGCATCTAACACAGCTGTGAATGATGTTTCTAGCCATCGTTATGTCGTTGATGATCCAATATTATCGGATCATCGAGCTCTTTTTGTCCACAGTTTTATAGCGTTGTAACTTCCTTAAGTCTGCGGTAAGCTCGACTTGTTAGATAGTTCGCAAGATTATGTCGCTCTATGGGTTTTGCAGCAAAAGCGTAAAATGTATGCTACAATGCGTTGAAGCTTGTAAAATGAGTTGCTATAGTTCTTCTCCAAGTGCGCTGGGTGCGATTGGCAAGCTGACATGCTTCGCTTTTCTCTGGAGATTAGTAGGCTCACTGATTGGTGCAGTCGGCCATTTGTCTCGGGATCCGTGGAGGAATAGTTATCCGTATAACCACAGATTGTAATCAGCTAATCTGTTTGCTGCAATTCCTCTTGACAGTACATCGGCTGAGTTGTTGTTCGACGAAACGTGACGCCATTGTAGTTGGTTAGGCAGTGGCTGTATTTTGGCTATTCGATTTGCCGCAAACGTATGGTATGTCGATGCTGGTGCTTTTATCCAGGATAGCAAAATGGTGGAGTCAGTCCAGAAACATCTTAAAAACCGTTTTGATATCTATGTGAAGATCGTTTCGGACTCGGTGTGTGAGTTCGGCTCCAAGGACTGCAGCGCAAAGTTCTAACCATGGTCCACCAGTGGAAACTTGCTTGGTATGTTCAAGTTCACCGAAACGAGTGCCTTAGCTGGTTGACCAGCTATTATTTAAGGCAGTACAAACGCTTTAATTCTTTGCGCAAAACCGCTGTGAAAGGATTTTATAAGCACATTTACTCGTGCTCTGATAGTCTTTGATTGATCTCCAATTCCTTCGATTCGCAATGCTGTGTCATTAAGTTTGAGCGACAAAATTGATGCCATTCGCTCAGATATCAAATTTATCTGTGATCCTGTGTCTAGCTGTGCTCTGAAGTGAGCCACCTGTTATTTAGTAGCTTATACTGCCACTCTTGCTGTGGCCAGTAGGTTGTAACTATTGTTACTTACTGCACAAACCATTGGTGCCTTTGGTTCTGTGTATGCGAATGATGCTGTCTCTAGATGCAGCATCGTGTTGTGCTTCTTGTCGCAATTGAGGCAGGTTCAACCTAGGCATGAGTTTGTTTTATAATTTTTTCTAAAAAAAAAAATCGAATTCTCTGCTCTACGGACTGAAGTATTGTGTCGGTCAAAATTCGTCCAGCAGCGATTAAATAAATAGGATAGAATTAAGTGAACGCCTCTCGCACTATAATCTTACGCTCAACCTTGTACGCTCTCATTATGCTCTCATTATGTTCGCATATGCTCGGTGCTCATGCACAAAGAGCCCAATAAACTAGTCGTCGACTGATACTCAACAGCACCCCATCGTCTTTTCGTTGATCGGCTTATCTTTGAGTTCGGTTTTAATACGTTTGCTCTAGAGTTGGCACACCCCCACAATTCAAGAAATAATTCTCAGCAAGGAAAAAGCTCCTTGCACAAACATTTTGGCGCCCAACGTGGGGCACGTGTGTTAATTCGGTGGTGAACATTTAAAATACTCGCATTTATGTACAATCTCTATTAACATTTTCGTCGGTACATAATTTGCAAATACAACAATTTCAGCATTCGCTTCGTTTCGCAATTGCCTTCGAAATTGCCGAAAACCGTATTCTCTATCGTCTCTCGCTTTGCTCTCGCCGTTCTCGGTTAATTCTATCATCCGCTTGTTTCCCACAACGCAAGCAACGGTGGTTGCACTCTCGTTTCGTCGTCTTGCTGCTTTGGTCCAGAGATCAACGCAGTTATCTATTGGAATTGCACCGCTTCATGTTTCGTTTCGCTTTCGTTGCCGTCGTTGTAATTTTTGCTGACTATCTCTTCCTTGGAAC
This sequence comes from Drosophila helvetica, assembly GCA_963969585.1. Taxonomy (NCBI): domain Eukaryota; kingdom Metazoa; phylum Arthropoda; class Insecta; order Diptera; family Drosophilidae; genus Drosophila; species Drosophila helvetica. The sequence continues at coordinate 27,834,121 of OZ018402.1, read as the reverse complement.
TGCTCTCAACCGTTGCTGCCGCCGTCGCTCTCACCGTTGTATTTGTGCTTTGGATACTGCTGCTCTGCTGCGTTATTGCTGTTGTTGCCTGCGTTTTGTTCGAAACTCTAGTGTTGTGTGCGTGTAATTACACTACACAACAAAATGTCGATTCTCGAAGATCTGAAACGCCAGCGCGCCAACATTAAACGGAATATATCTCGGATCAAATCTGTGGTGGAAGGCAAAATGATTTGCAATGATGAGCTTCGCTATCGTTTAAGCATCTTGGAAACATACTTCAAGAAAGTTTTAAATGTACAGGCTGACATTGAAGATCTTAATCCAAATGATGAATGACGGGCAGATTTGGAGGACACATACATAGCAATTAAGCTATCCATAAAGGACAAAATGGGAGGAGATTTGAACACCAGCATAGTTGTGCCAGACCACCATCCACCACCAGTGAAGTCATCGTTGCAAAAGTCGTCGCTGCCGACCTTTGGCGGATCTTATGCGAATTATAAAAATTTCATTAATTCGTTTGAACAACTTGATGTGCGTGACTCTGGATTGTGCAATATAGAACGGTTTAACTATTTGCTCAGCTGCCTCAAGGGGCCGGCATTAGACACAATTCAGGCATTCCAAGTTACCAGCGAAAACTATCCGAAGGCCCTAGAAAAACTTAAAAGCTGATATGATAATCCAACTCTTATATTTCTAGAAGGTATTGATGCATTGTTCGCACTACCACCGGTCGAAAAGGCGAACTGTCAACAAATTCGCAGCCTTTTCGATAAGGCCTCCGAAATCTACAGCTCGTTGGAGTCCATCGGCAAGCCGGAGGACATCGTTCAAGCGATGCTGATATACATCGTTATGGACCAGTGTGATCAGCCAACTCGGAAGAAGTGGAAGGAATCACAAGACTACCAAAAGCTACCGACCTGGCTAACATGCACACAGCTTGTGGAACGCCACTGTCAATTTCTTCACTCGTCTGGAAACTCGTCTGGAACCTCGTCTGGTACTTCGTCACAACAAAAGGCTGAAAGCAATAAGTCCAATCGTCACTCTAATCACCAAATAAACTCGTCGTTTGCTAACACTAATCAATCTTGTACACTTTGTTCTAGTTCTGGCCATAAGATCACTAACTGTGCGCAGTTCAAGGCTATGAACAGCAACCAACGGTACGACAATGTAAAACGCCTCGGTCTCTGCATCAACTGTCTTGGAAACGGCCATAGAGTGGCGCAATGTTCATCGACTCATCGTTGCCGAACATGTAATCGGACTCATCACTCAACTTTGCATCACTCTCAGCCGCAACAGCCACCCCAATCGTCAACAGGACAATCGTCAAATACGATACCGACAAGTCAACCATCGCAAGCCTCTTAGCAAACAGCTGATACTCAGTCATATGGACGTCTCAGCAGAAGGTCAAATCTTGTTGGCAACAGCTATGGTATTGGTCAAGGATGCCTCAGGTGAATACAAACTTGGTAGAGCGTTGCTTGATTCATGTTCCCAGGTTAATTTTGTAACCGAAACCTTTGCACAAAAACTTCGCCTTCGTCGTGAAAGACACTACATCGGTATTCGTAGTATAGGAGATTCCCTTACTAATTTGAAGGCTCGTACGACGACCTCCATTAAGTCACGTACATCTGGCTATCAGCTCACCCTCCAGTTTGGAATTACTTCCCATATTGCCTACCAGCCAGATAGTGAGATCGACATATCGAACTGGAACCTATCTGCCAATACTCCATTGGCAGATGAATCGTTTCATATGACTAGGCGTATTGATCTAGCTGTTGGACAAATTCGAATTGGTCCCAATCTTCCCACTTTGCAAAAGACTCTTTTTGGTTGGGTTGTTGCTGGGAGGTACCAGCGCCAACATAACAGACAGCCACCATTGTGCTTGAAGACTGTAGAAGTGTCGATCGACGATAACCTGCAGCAACTATTCGCCCAGATCATCGTCGCTGTGAAGACCACTACAGGGCTACAACACATAAGGATGCCAGTGGGCGAATCGTCGTTCGCTTGCCATTCCAAGAAGATCCAAGATGTCTTGGAAGTTCGGTCGACACAGCTCGAAATCGATTCTTCGCCATTGAGAGACGTCTCGCTCGTCTACCGGAAATTCGGCTGCAGTATACATCGTTCATGCAGGATTATGAAAATCTCGGCCATATGTCCCTCGTGTCAAATCCTTACTTGGAGGAACCGCATTATTATATACCTCACCACTTCGTTCTCAAACCAAGCAGTACTTCGACGAAGCTCAGGGTCGTCTTTGACGCGTCTTGCCGTACATCATCTCAAAGGTCACTCAATGATCTACTCTTAGTTGGCCCTACCATCCAGGACGAACTGTACTTGCAATTGCTGCGTTTCCGCATGCACAGGTTTGGCATCACAGCTGATGTCACGAAAATGTACAGACAGGTACTCCTGGGGGAGGAGGATCGCAAATTCCAGTACATTTTCTGGCGAGGATCCCCGAATGAGGATCTTCAAACCTACCAGCTCAATACAGTGACATACGGAACGGCATTAGGATTGTATAGATGAATGGCCCTTAGGAGCTGCAGCTGTCAGAACTGCATTTTATGTTGACGATCTTTTGTGTGGAGCTGATGACATAGACACCCTTCTCAGACTGAAATCAGAAATAACCTCAACCCTAGCTTGTGGTCATTTTCCATTATGCAAATGGCACTCGAATCATCCGGGTGTAGTGGAAGATGAGTCGACCAAAGAAATAAACATTTCAGAGAATTCGGTTCACTCGGCGTAACTTGGCATCAACAAAGTGATGCATTTAGGTTTACCTTCACTCCCAAGGAAATCTATCCCTCGTCCACCAATCGGTCTTCTGTCACCTCTAGTCATTGTCTCTAAGATCATTCTTCAGGAGTTGTGGCTACTGAAACTTGACTGGGACGAATCTGTTCCCCAAAATCTAAGCAGCGCATGGAGCAATTGTCTAGAATCGTTGAACTCAATATCGTCACTAGCGGTATCTCGTTTTTGTTTGCAGCCCGACGTTTGGACCGACGTTATTTTACCTCTGGTGGAAAGTGGCGCTATGTGCCAACACATCAGAACCCAGCAGATCTTCTATCACGAGGCTGTAACGTCAACGAGTTGATCAAATCCACCTGGTTTGTCGGTCCGTCATTTCTACTCGAGGATTCGCTTAACTGGCCCGCCACAAAGGAAGAACAGGATGTTGACATGGACGTAGTCAACTCGGAGAAGCGGAAAAGTATGTTTACTATCCTTAAGATCGTCGATAATGTCAGTTCATATACACATAGTCTTCGTCTCATTGCTTGGATGGTAAGGTTCATACGGATATGTCGGAAGCAAGCGACGTACACCACAACCTCACCGACACCTGATGAACTTCGTTTTGCTTCACCTTGCCTCATTTGGAACATTCAACAAACCCATTTTGCAGAGGACATTAGGTTACTTCAGAAGCAAAAACCTTTAAAGAGTAACTTAAAGTTTCTTACTCCCTTTTTTGAAAACATGAACGGATTTGAGCTTATCAAGGTTGGGGGACGATTGGAACTCTCAGACCTACCAGAAGGCCAAAAACATCCGTTGCTGCTTCCTAGCCAGTCTCAATTCGTATGGAGTTATATTCGTCATTTACATCTCAGGAACTATCACGCTGGACCTAAAGCCTTAGTCGCACTCATTCGCTTGGAATATTGGATTGTTAATGCCAGAGACTTGGCACGTCGCATCGTCCGCTCTTGTGTACACTGCGTTCGCTACAGACCAAAGTTGCTGCAATAACTCATGGGCTCACTACCGCCTGCTCGGCTTTCTCCTGCCCGACCTTTCGAGCGCTGTGGTGTTGATTTTTGTGGACCCGTCAACACATATTTACGAATTCGAGGAAAGGGACCTACTAAATCATACATAGCTGTGTTCGTGTGTCTCATCACCAAGGCTGTTCACATCGAAGTAGTCTCAGACTTGTCAACGAAGGCGTTCTTAAACGCTTTGAAAAGGATGGGAGGTCGCCGCAAGTTGCCGGCAGACGTCTTTTACGATAATGCCACTAACTTTGTAGGGGCTTCAAATCAACTGCAGGAACTAAAAAGGTTTATGTTTCTGAAGCAGACTCAGGATGAAATTTATAAATTTTGCGCTACTGATTTTATTAATTTCCATTTTATTCCCCCTAGGGCACCTCATTTCGGAGGCCTTTGGGAAGCGGCAGTCAAGAGTGCAAAGGGACTTTTGAATCGGACATTGGCTAATACCAGATTCACCTTTGAAGAGCTGAGCACTGTCGTCGTCGAGATTGAAGCAATCCTCAACTCGGGACCGTTATCACCGCTGTCGTCAGACCCAAACGACTACAGCGCCCTCACGGCTAGTCATCTCTTGGTTGGCGAATCATTACGATCCCTCCCTGAGAGATCCCTAGAATACGTCAAGCTGTCAAACTTGGACCGCTACGACATGATTACAGCCGTCAAGCAACGATTTTGGAAACAGTGGTCTGCTGACTACGTCAATGAGCTGCGATCGCGTACGAAGTGGACAGCACCCTGCCCCCTCAACGCTGGAAACTCGGCCGAGTGCAGTCTATTGTGCTTGGGAAGGATGGACTTGTACGAGTGGTGCACCTCCGCACTGCAAATGGAACGTGTTGTCGGCCAATACACAAGTTGGCAATTCTTCCGGTGGTTTGAAAAGAGTCCTTTCAACGGGGCCGGGATGTTCGGTCAAACTTCGTCCAGCAGCGATTGAATAAATAGGATAGAATTAAGTGAACGCCTCTCGCACTATAATCTTACGCTCAACCTTTTACGCTCTCATTATGCTCTCATTATGTTCGCATATGCTCGGTGCTCATGCACAAAGAGCCCAATAAATTAGTCGTCGACTGATACTCAACAGCACCCCATCGTCTTTTCGTTGATCGGCTTATCTTTGAGTTCGGTTTTAATACGTTTGCTCTAGAGTTGGCACACCCCCACAATTCAAGAAATAATTCTCAGCAAGGAAAAAGCTCCTTGCACAAACAGGCTATATATCTTTTGAGCTTTCCAATGATTATGTACTACTCTTTCAATGACTTGGGGTCGTCATTGATTGTACTATAATTGAGGAATCGGTTCAGTACCGTATTTGCCACATATCTGGGATTGTTGTATGTTTCAACAAGAATGTCCCAGGCTATTAGATAGTTGTTCTCTTTTAGATCGATATGTCTTATCAATCCTTCTGCTTCGCCAGTAACAGTGGTTTTCAGGTACCATATCTTCCGTACTGTGGGCATGTTTGTCTCATGAATCAAACATGAGAACAAGTCGTAGAACTTGGACCATTTTAGTATGTCCCCGTCAAAACTTGGAATGGTGCTGCGTGGAAGCTGCGCGCTATCATTTTTGAAGTGGCGGGGCTCGCCACTGCTCTTTGAACATATTTTTCCAGTGATAGGTACGATTTTATATCGTATCCTCCTGCTACTGGGTTCTCATGTTCTTCATGATTGCTGAAATGGATTTCTTGTGCTTGAGTCCATAGGGATTTTATCAAATCACTTGAGGAACGTCCTCCCGCCTCTGAAAATAGTTTCAGATTGCGTTTTATGGCCTCGACTATGACTTTTTGTCGGCGACATAGCGAAGGCAATTTGCTGTAGTCTTCTTTTGACAGCTGATTGAGGTCGTTTTCTCTAGAGATGAGTTGACTTTCCCCAAGATTGCTTAATGCCAGACTTGAACTATTGGATGGAGGGATTTGTGCTGGTTTCCAGTTGATGGAACGCACGTACAGCAGATAATGTTGATCGTCGGGTTAGCAATCGAACATCGATTTCTTGCTGTTGGCTTAACTCTTAGCGGAGATTCTATCATTGCGCCTTACCCCGAAAATGTATCTATGTATTAAAGCACACGCTTAGCTTTTGCCTGTTTGTGTATCCACAGTTACCAAATGCTTCAATCCCATAGGTGAGTACAGGTACAAGGTATGCTTTAGCTATCTGCATCCGAATGTTTACTGGTATAAACTGTTTCGTAATGTTAAGTGCTCTGAGTATCCCATATGTTTTCCCCACAGCTTTGCTCACGTGGTCATCCCACGAGAGCGTGTTATTTAAAATAAATCCTAAGTTTGTTGCTTTCTCTATATAGCTAACGGGAATATTAGAGATTTTTTAGCGTCTTAGTGATGTTGCGTTTGTATTCTTCTTGTTTTTATAGATAATCATACATTTGGCTTAGTTCGATTTAGATATAGACGACTATTAGTTGCCCATGCACTTATTTTCCCAAGTTCCCTGTTACTAACATTGATACACTCATCTATTCTACTTAACGGTCGACTAACATATAATTGGACATCATCGGCGTGCATGTGCACATTACATTCGGACAATACTATTGGCAGGTCGTTTACATAAATGGAGAACAATAACGGACCAAGTACTGACCCTTGTGGGTGTCAGTAACGACGTTTTAGCTGCAATGACAACGGCCTGTCTCCTATTCAGAAATTATGACGATAGCAATCGTACTGCTGAGTCAGAAAAATAATAGGACTTACGTAGCTTTGAAACGAGAATACCATGGTCAACTGAGTCAAAAGCTTTAGAGCAGTCAAGAAGAGTTAAGAATGTTACATTTCCTTTATCCATTTTTTCACGGATATCCTCTACTATTTTGATTATAGCTGTGGTACAACTTATATTTCTTCTGAATCCGGATTGATTGTTGTTAAGTAGTACGTGCTCTGTGAGAAATGTATTTATTTGCTCTGCCACTAGGGTCTCTAACGCTTTTGATAAGGTCGAAAGTATGGATATTGGCCTGAATTCTCGAGAATTTGCCTTGGGATAGGGTGTGACGCCCAGCGTCAGACCTCTCAGCGCCAGCGCCACATATTATATTACATATATTACTATTACTATGACTGACTATTACACATTACTATTACTATTATTTACTATTACTATATAAGAGAAAACAACATGGAGATTATCAAAAAGATTATCAAACCAACTTCTGACGCATAATTTAAGTACGCGCCCAAAAACCAGTGGGACCAACACCCGCCAGTGAACGGTCACACTGATCGCGCCAGTGTGACCTCAGCACAGCCACCAACAATCACACTATTAGCTGGCAGCCGGAACGCGCTACAGACCAAAGATACGCGCTAGCCCCAAATCCAAGGAAGAACAGCTGGCGTTCAGCAATAAAAGGAGGGCCCTCAGACTGAATCGGGGCAGTCCATCTCGGAACAGCCTGCGTCTTCTAATACCAAAAGGTAGTCCTCTACTTTTACACTAGTCCACTAATACATTTCCCCTTCCTACTTCCCAAACTCCTCTACTGAGCGTGTGTTTCACCTCACAGCCAACTTCTCTACTGAGCGTGTGTTTCAGCTCACAGCCAACTTCTCTACTGAGCGTGTGTTTCACCTCACATCCGACTTCTCTACTGAGCGTGTGTCTCACCTCACAACCAACTGCAATACTGAGCGTGTGTTTCACCTCACTGCTCCACTGACGACCAGCAAACAGCCACATGCGGTAGCCAAGTAAGAAAGAAGACCCAGAAGGAAGACCCAGAAGGACGACCCATCCGGAGGACCATAGACGACCCAGGCGCACCTATTTAACTATTCACTCTGTAATCTTAAGAATAATAAAAATATTGTTATACTGCTAACCTACGCCTTCTTCTTGAATCCGAGATCCCTTAATTATAGCTACCACACCCAGAAACCAATAAATTTCTGTGAACCCCGCCGCGGCGAGCATACCCCGGCCGAAGCAACGTCACAGTGGCGCCCGAGCAGGTTGTGGTAGCATAAGAATATCTCAGAAGTGGTCAAGATGGCAGAGCAGTGGATCAATCAAGCAACGAAAGGAGAGTTAGAAAACTACTGCGAGGAATTCGGCTTGGAAACACGAGGAAAAAAGACGGAAAATTTAAAGAAGCAATTGATACGATTCATAAAACGAACAGACCTACCAGGAAATACAAAGGAAAGACTAGAACAGCTGGCAACAAGACACAAAACAGGAGATCGCGGAGCGCAACTCCAAAAAAGAGCCCAAGACAATCACCAAGACAAAGCCCACACATATAAACCACGTCTACCCATTTAACACTACGTGAAAAGAAGTCAATTCAAAACCCTAACAGAATTCAAGATCACAGCAGAGGAATTCGAAAAATTGGAAACAGAGGCGGGACTCTCAAAGGCTACGGGACGACAAGAGAACAACCAGGCATATTTCAACACAACTTGTAGACCAAAATGCCGCAAATGCGGGCAGATGGGGCATGAAACCAGATCATGTAATAAAGAACCGATCATATTTTGTTATACCTATAACAAACAAGGAGTCCGGACAATAGACTGCTGCAGGAGACCGCAGACCGTTATCATTGACACAGGGGCTACGAGATGCATGGTAAACGAAGAGACAGCAACGAAACTACAAAACGAAGGGACAGAAGGAGTCGAAAGAAGACTGATACGACTGGCAGATGGAAGCACTTGAAGAACAACACGCAACTTCGAAACAACAGTAGAACTAGGAGGACGAACATCCAAGCAAGCATTCCTAATAATGACAGGATTACCAGACACCCCCATAATAGGAATGGATTTTCTGAAAAATGCGGGTACGTCAATAACGTGTAAATGTGTAACACCACGGAGGTACAAGTAAGAAGCTCAATACCAGAACCAGAACCAGTAGACCAAGAATGGGAGGAATGGATCTCGGCGGAAGTACAGAAGTTCGACTCGATAAAAGGAGTCAGCAACATAACAACACATAGAATATACTTAAAGGACTTAAAGGCCCATTATACAATGGTATTACCCGAGAAACCCGGCACAAATGGAAACAATCAATAGGAAATCGACGAGCTAAATAAACAAGACCTAATAGAACCATCACGTAGCCCATACAGCGCACCAATAGTCTTAGTCAACAAGAAGGAAACGGACCAATAGAGACTCTGTGTGGACTACAGATTACTGAACGAGAAAACTGAGAAGGACGCATACCCAATGCCTATGATAGACTTAATCTTGAATCAACTCCGGGAGAAAAAATATATCAGTACTCTGGATCTAAAGTCAGGATATTGGCAGATCCCAATGGAGAGACAAAGTCGACCGTATACCGCCTTTACAGCACCAGGACGAGGATTATTCCAATGGAAAGTAATGCCATTCGGACTAACAACAGCGCCAGCAAATTTTCAAAGAGCTTTGAACTCGGTAATCGGACCAGATATGGAACCGATTGCCTTCGCATACCTGGACGACATAGTAGTAATCGGTCGGACGAAGGAAGAGCACCAACAGAAACTGCAGGAGGTCTTGGAACGCCTATGAAAAGCAAATCTTCGGATCAACGAAAAGAAATGTCATTTCTTCCAAAGGAAGATGAAATACTTGGGACATATGGTGAGCGAGGAAGGAATTCATACAGATCCGGAAAAAATAGTAGCGGAGAGGGAACTGGCAGCGCCAAGAACACTGAAACAAGTACATAGTTGCTTGGGGCTAGCAAACTGGTACCGGAGATTCGTACCAGCCTTCACCGACAGAGCCAAAGTACTACAGGACTTACTCAAGAAAGACCAAAAATTCACTTCGGAGGAGGCATACTAAAGCGCCTTCAACGATCTCAAACTATGTCTAACCGAAGCAGCAGTATTAGCCTGCCCAGAATTCAGTCAACAGTTTATCCTGCAAACCGATGCAAGCGACTGTGGAATCGGGGCAGTGCTAACCCAAGAGGATGTAGATGGAGAACATGTGATCGCATACGCAAGCTGCAAGCTCAAAAGCGAAGAGACCAGATACTCGGCAACCGAAAAGGAATGTCTTGCCATTTACTGGAGTATTCACAAGATGCGGATGTATCTAGAAGGATACAAATTCATAGTAGTCACAGACCACCAAGCCCTCAGATGGCTCAATTCCATCGAAAGCCCATCCGGCCCAATTGCAAGATGGGCGTTGGGATTACAGCCGTTTAAATTCGAAATACGGTATCGGAAAAAAAATCTGAACGCCGCGGCGGACGGATTATCCCGCTTACCACGCGAAGAAGTCAGAATGACGAAGGTAGTGGAAAGCGCCTGGTATAAAACCAAATGGAAACAATTACAACTAAATCCATGTTGTCTAGGCCAATAGCATTCGACTTAACCCTAAGAAGGGATTCTAGTACATCAATAGGACGAACACAAAAGAAACTAAAGCTAGGAACACTGTTACAATAGGGTCATGAGGTCAGGTTCAGGGTTGGGGGAAGTCAGGTACAGCCAATTGCACAAATTTGTTATTTATCTCATTAACGTCCAAGTCAACTTGAGAGTTTGTTGTTTTTCTCCCAATTTCAATATTTTTAATTATTTGCCATTTTTTCTTGCTGCATACAGCATTCTTAAACTTTGACGTGTAGAAGGCAGACTTGGCAGAATTGATTTGCTTTGTTACAATTATTCTTAATGACTTGTATAGATTAAAGTGAATTTCAGTCTGGTATCTTTTGAACTTTTTGAATGCGTCATTTCGTATAATAATAGCCAGCTTTATATCATGGTTGAACCAGGAGTTATCTGTGGGTCTAACGGTATTTTTCTTGATAGGTACGTGTTCATTGTAAAGGTATTCTATGTTCGATTGAAGATGGTAAAGCTGGGAATTCACAAACGGTATATAATATATTGATGTTCAGTCGATCATGTTTATGTCAGCGTCTAGTTTCACAAGGTCAATATTCCTTAAGTCTCTATAAAAGGTGTTTTATTTAAGGTAGTCAGTATTGAAATCATAGATCAAGAAAATAAGGTCATGTTTTGAATACAATGGAACTGTGAGTTGGTCATAAAGTAAAACTTAACCGGTACTGTCAACAAAGATTAGGTCTAATGGTGTGTTTCTGGTTTTTGTGAAGTATGTGGGAAATTGCTTAACAATATTTAAGACAACTGTTAGAATAGGAAATCTTTGAACTAATATGAAAAGATTACTAATATTGTTATTATTTCCGAAACGAGGAATTCTCGCCTCCAGAAACAGGACACTCGGTTTCAGTTTGCATATTTTGAAGTTCCTCAATTTTGAGAACCTCCCAGATTTCGCTTTTTTGGTTTACTTCTACGTGAACCGTACCCCTTCGCGTAAATACTGACTGCAGCTTTTGATGCTTCTTCATCTTTAAGGCTTCCTTAAAGATCTGGTAGTTATTTTAAGTAAGTTGCTCATTAATATATACTGCTGCTGGTGAGTTTAAGTCAAGTAATTGCAGAGTGAGAGGTTTTTTGCTCCCCGCCTGTACATACCGATGTTACGCAGCAATGCCGCTTTATCGCGCACCCCTTCCAGTTTGATAACGATGATTGGGTCAACAGTAGAGTGGGGCTGATTTCTGCTTGGTGTCATGCGATATAGGCTGAGGCACAAGTTGTTGAAGATGTGCTTCAGTTTTTCCCCTTCCACGTAAGGAACTCCATGCATCCTGAGGTCGCATGCGATGTTGGCATTAGCCTCTGCATCGAGCTTTAGCTTAAGCTGCGCCTAAGACTCTATGCAAGGTTCTACTAGATGCCTACTACGCATCATACCCACCCTCAAGAACAAAGAAGAGGACCAAGCCACCCTGGTGGAGCCGGGACCTCTCTCAACAAAGAAATAATCTCAGGGAATTCTTCAAGCTTGCCAAACAAGCAAATGAAGAGATCATCAAAGAGTAATACAAGATCCTATTCAGAAACTACAAGAAGGAAGTACGTAAGGCACAACGTAGCTTGTGGAGGAACTTCTGCTCCAGCATCGAGAAAGTGCCTGAAAAAGCAAGACTCAGGAAGCTGCTCTCAAAGCAGCCCACCATACAGAGTCAGCTCAAGTTGAATAACGGACAGTGGTCAGAGAGCAGCACCACTAAAAACACTGGAAAAGCTGCTGGCTCTACACATCAGGAAGGTGGACTGATGTCTACTAGCCAGCATGCTTACAGCAAAGGGAAATCGGTGGAGATAGCACTACCTTCGTTAGTAGCTACCGTCGAAAAAGCTCTCAATAACAAAAAATATGCACTAGGAGTATTCGTAGATATATCCGGAGCATTTAATAACGTGGCTACAAACGCAATAATGGATCGCCTAGAGGCGACCCACATACACCCAGCAATCAACCTATGGATAAAGAACCTCCTGAGTTGTAGACGGGTGCAATCAGAGTGGGGCACCGCTTCCAAGGTCAATTGAGCACACAGGGGCACACCTCAAGGTGGAGTCCTGTCACCCCTCCTGTGGAATCTGGTGGTCGAAGACCTTATCAAGAGATTCGAGAGGAAGGCCCCTAAAATAACAGCCTATGCGGATAACATAAGCATAATTATTACGGGCGTCTGTCCATCGACCCTCAGCTCCATAATGGAACGAGTACCCAGGGAGATATGTGAGTGGACGGATAGAGTAGGACTCAGTATCAACGACGACAAGACGGACCTCATCCTCTTTACAAAGAAGTACAAGGTACCGGCATGGATCCCCCCAAAAATCAACCAAACAAGGCTAACCATGAAAACACAGGTCAAATACCTCGGCACAGTACTGGATAGCAAACTGGCATGGAAACCCAATGTAGTGGAAAAGGTGAAGAAGGCCACCATTGCGCTTTATGCATCCAATAAGATGCTTAGCAGCACATGGGGCCTGTCACCTGCTCTAATGCACTGGATCTACATCTCGGTAGTGCGACCAACTATGCTGTATGGAGTCCTAGTGTGGTGGAAAGCCACCGAGAAGAAAACATATCACAAGCTTATGGTAAGAACTCAGCGGCAGGCTCTTCTCTGCATTACAGGGGCGCTGAGATCAACCCCAACAATAGCACTCGAAATCATACTAGGAATTGATCACATGGACATCCACGCTCGTCTGACTGCAGGAAAGGCAGCACAGCGCCTAATTGCACCAGGTAATATGTCGCCACAAGGATTCGGGCACAGTTTAATCGGAAGTGGCATAATCAGTTGTACTGATTACATGACCCCCCAAACTTGCCTAGATGTTAAAACAAACACACTTATGAGACCTGAAGACTGGAAAACAGGACGGGACCAGACTCAACACCTCAACATATATACAGACGGCTCCAAGACGGACGGAGGAGTAGGAGCGGGCCTATACTGCACAGATCCAGAAATAAGGTCGTCATATATCATAAGAACGACGGCGGACGTTCTGGCAAAGGACGGCGTCGGGCTGGCAAACGAAAGAATCGAAGACGCGCCTGTCTTCCTAAGGACGCTACAAAGCAACTTGGAGAAACAGGCCGGACTGCAGACCGAAGGCAGGTGGAGAAGTACCATCACCTGCAGAATCTCGCAACGGAAAAGTCAGTCACTATCTACTGCACCTATCACGGAAGGACTGCAGACTGCTAGTGGGAATACTCACAGGTCACTGTCTGTATTCGGCGGATGCAGACAAGCTGGGCATCACCAGTACAGACAGCTGCAGAAAATGCGACGAACCCGGGGCTATTGAAATCCTGGAACATCTCATATGCAACTGTCCGGCTCTCTCATGGGCAAGGAGTAGACACCTAGGCGCACCGGTGCTGGCATCAATGAAGACGCCTCCAGGAGGACGCCAATGGAACTCCTTGCTTTCGCGAAATATACCTCGATTCTCGAGGACTTCCAAACCTCGACACCACCCCCGTAAAGGTCCATACACCCCATCCGGATAACTTAGGGCCATACTGGCCTATGAAAGGCCCCGCTGAGGGCCGTCCGGGTTAACGTAACCTAACCTAAGCTGGGCTTCCATATCCTCTACCTTTTGAGTAATGTTTCGAGTCTCACCCAGTTTGGATTCGAGATACTGTACTCTGTTAGTGAGATTCTGGATCTCACCAGCCATACTGCTAAGCTTTCCTGTTAGTAAGCTCAACAGCCGCTCTTCTGACTCATTCATCCTCGTGGAAATGAGACTGGCCTGCTCCTCAAATCGTTGGTTCAACAGCTGAACCAATTCCGGGGATGGTGTTTCCGAAGTACGCGGCGCTTTCAGGTTTGTCCCCGTGTTCTCACGCAGACGTTTGTCTAACGCTCTACAGTTATGTGTGCACTGATGGCGAGCGCCCTCTGGCGGAGATGAAGATGAGCTTTGACTTAGTGGCCGATCCTATCGATCGCAAACAGCTGTCTCGTATCACCTCTATCTAGTCGATGTTGTTTTCTATGTACCTTAAACACGCTTTTCACTCAGTATTTATTGAAATTTTTTTCCCGCTTTTCCTGGCCTTCCTTCGCCGAGATTGAGTGGTTTTGATGATGGATTGTGGGCAGGGTTTAAATGTTCAATAAACCCTTGGACGTGCCGGTTGAGATCTGTTGACGGCGCTCAGATGTTGGTAAGCTCCATATGCTTGGATTGTGCAGCAGCTGATGTGTTGTTTTTCGCAGGTTTGACGGAAAAATAAACTTTTTGACGGAGCGTCTCATTTGCACGTCTATTCTACTTGAGTGATACTTGTAATATACTGATTTTGTTCAACAAAACTTAACTTTATTTATAGGTAACATAAGGTACAAAAAGTGCTGATATAATAATAATATGGTAAAATGGTATAATAATATTTAATGTGAAACTAATATTGATTTAATACGATTTTACTGGCTGGTGTGCAAATTGGGCAATTGTGATGGTCAGCAATTGCACCACTGTTGTTGTCCTCTGAGGAATGATCGCATTGTCAGCAGAATTCGCTGACGAGGTGGTTTGTTTTTGACTAAGCTATAATGCTGAGTCGTGATATTTCCTGTTGATCGGGTGAACTTTATTTGTTTTGGTAAAAGTGCCATTTTTTTTTTTTGTTCCATGGATACGCCACGGTGGGTGAGAATCTCTAAGAGACGCGACTGGCCCGTACCAGTCAAAGAACTGTACTACCCCTCCGGTGATTCCCAGCAAAACTTACCATCACGCACAGTTTCACTCCTTATTCCCCGCGGGAGTGCACCGCTACGTAGTACTTCGCAGGGATGGGTTGCCTACTTTAGGGACTCTCCGCTAAGCGTCGCTCCCTTTCGCATCTTCTCAGATTGCTCTGGATGGCTGTTAGGGTGTTGCAATGCGCATCCAGTTATCCTCTGCCTCCTTCATGTATGACATCAGCTCCTCCAGTGGCGGAACAAACTCTCTTTTTGAGCGGTACCTCGTGCAAAGGTAGAGAACGTGCTCCTGATCCTCGCTAGCGTTTGGACATTCAGGACACTCTGGGGTATCCTCGTGCTTGAATCTATGGAGGTACTTCCTGTAGCCTCAGTGCCCCGTCAGGAATTGTTTTTATCGCAGTGCTCCACACTGGCGCCGCATACAGCAGTACGGAGGTAACTACCCTAGAAAGGAGTTTCCTACTTCCTACACGGGGTCCTCCGATGTTGGGCATCATACGCCCATCTGCAAACGTGCCGCCTTATTGCTTGCATATTCAATGTGGTTTCTGAAGCTCAGTTGGTTATCTATGAGGACTCCAAGATACTTGAGGAATGGGGCCGATACAATCCATACGTTCCCCACATGGACTGTCATAAACTCCATGGTTTTCCTGCTGGATATTAGGACAGCTTCCGTTTTATGGCCTGCCAGATCAAATTACGCATTTTCGAGCCACTCGCCTACTGTCCGGATTGAGCTATTCGCGGCCATCACCACTTCCCGTACATGCTTGGACACCACAACTAGCACTAGATCAGCTGCAAATCCTACTAACCTGCACCCTGGTGGGAGGCTGAGCTTCAGGACTTCGTCGTACATCACGTTCCACAGGAGCGGGCCGAGAACCGACCCCTGTGGAACTCCTGCCGTGTCGTAGAGGAGTACCCTGTCTGAGAGGTAGCTCGAGATTATCATCACCAAGTAGTTAGGGAGTCCAGCGTTCTTCAGGGAGCCCAGCATCCTTTCCCAGCGCGCAGTGTTAAACGCGTTCCGCACATCGAGGGTTACGACTGCACAGTACTCTTTGTAGCCCCATCTCCATCCTTTTCCCTCTATCGCTTTATACGCTATGTTAGTGACCAACGTCACTTCGTCAACAGTTGAGCGGGCCTTTCGAAAGCCAGATGGCTGCCTTCCGGTTGCCTCTAGCCATCCACCCGGGTCCCTGTATTGCTTTGCACGGCTCGCTAATAAGTACAACGTCCGCCTGTCTCTCTCGCACTGACTGCATTAGGAGGTCTTGGGCGGCCCACAATGGTTTAGATTGATTCGTGTTATCTTCATCGCGGTTGGCTTTCAAGGGCTCCCCTAAAGAGGGGCACCTGCTGCTCCCAGCAATGTGTTTTGCGTCCATTTCCTTGCCCGTGCAAAACATACGCTCTGGTTCTTTTTGGCAATCCTTAGCCAGATGGCAGCCCACAACGTCTGCAGAGGTTCGAACGATCCGTTTCGCACCTGCAGTTCCTAGCTTGGTGCCCAAACTCCAGGCATCTAAAGCACCGCGTAATTGCGGTTTTTGCTAGGATTCTGGTGTTGACCCATCAAATCCTCATTACTCCTGCGTTCAGGGCCTTTTGTGCACCGGCTGCAGGCAGTCTAATGGTTGCTATTTGCGTCTGGACATAGACTTTCCTTAGCCTACATCCGCCAAATTGAGCTGGTCCGCTAACGCCCTGCAGATGTCCTCCGCTGTGGTGTCCTCCTCCAGATCTCTGCATTTGATAAATACCCGGTGCGATAGTGAGCGGACCTCGGCTCTCTCCCCTAGCACCTCGCAGACCATCGTCCGGAACTGGGCTGTTTCCCCCTCTGATCTGGACAGCTCTTCTGACTCTGTTTATCGCCTTTCCGAGGGCGTTGAGCTTCTTATCCGTCTTCGTCGTCCTGAGAATATCCGCATAGCTCGATTCCCCCTTGGTTTGGATGAAGAGGCCATCTGTTTTCGTCTTCTCGACTTGCACGGTGGTGTCCTTCGCCCTCTGGGTAGCCTCTGTCCGGTGTCCTCTCTTGGCCACCAAAGTCCAGCTCTCACCTCCAGGTGCACTGGATGTCATCTGCGTTCCAGTGCCAGCTGTTTCGGCGTTGTCCGTCTCCACCGCAGCGCGTAGGCTTTCGATCCCCTGCCGGTTCCCGCGTTTTCTCCTAGGTGTAGGCACTTCAGGTTCCTGACTTCTTTCTCCATCCAGCGGGTCCAGATTATTGGCAAAGCCTGCGAAGCCTGGTGAGACCTTATTAGCTCCTTCGCTTTATCATCATGCACCTGGATGGCCACTTACTCATAGAGAGCCCGAATGTTCTCTATTGCGTCTCGCATCGGCTGATGGATTGACCTTCGCTTACCGTCCTCCATAAGGTCCTCCAGCACGGGCCGCACCACGATTTGGAAACTTCCCTGTTATACCGCCTTTCGAGAGTTTTTGTGCTTGTGCAGCTGTAGTAGCCTGGTGTGCAACAACTTTTGGCGACCTCGCCGTTTTCTACCTCAGGCTGTGGTAGCCCGGATCGCACCGCCTGATGGCGATGACGCCGCTATGCTGCTTTTTGAGAAGGCAGCCTGCTCCTTCCCTCGCCGCGCCGCCTATTGGCAACCTCACCATTTTGCTGCTTTTTGAGAAGTCAGCCTGCTCCTCCTGTGAGAGGTGGTTGGTGCTCTCACACACCTGAGGGGCGGTAGTACTTATACTCATTTCATTGGGTCCCAACTCCAAGTCGTCATCCATGGTCGTAGTGTAGTCGCTCTTTTTTGATCCCATTATTATCTTTGCATGCAGGGAGGCCAATCGAGGGTTGAAACGCACCTTTATGGGGTGCGATTTCAGAGCCGCATCTGCAGTAAAAGGGCATCTGTGCCTTCACACCCAAGTGAATGGGGAGGTGCCATGAAGCATTTTTGGAGACCTGCCAAGATTTTTACATAATGTATAACAATGATTTTGCATAATTCTTCGACTAGATAAATATATTTCTGTCATAATGTTCCTTATGCATAATTCTCCGACTGAACACCCAGGTCCTTAACTTTGAACTGCCGTTGTAAGATGATGCTATCAATTGAGTAGTCAAATAGGTATGGCTTGCTGCTGTAGAAGGTCATGATATTACATTTGGAACATTACATTTTAGAGGTAAGAACGTTTATTAGGCATTAGCTATTAAGAGCGTCAATATACGATTGCAGAGATAATGGGGACACAAGGTCACTATAAGAAAAACATAGCTTTTCATCTTCACCGTACATTAGGACACGGTAATGAGATAAAACTTGAGGAAGATCATTAATAAACAGATTAAATAACAAGGCACCCAAATGGCTGCCTTGAGGAATACCCGAAGTAACTAAAACAGGTTTAGAAAGAGATGAGTTTAAGCAGACACGCTGAAAACGATTGCTAAAGTAAGAAAAAAAACCGATATCTCGACTTCGAGTTAACACGAATCGGAACGTTAAAGTGTCCGATAACGAAAATTGGTTGTCGCAAGGGGTCAGGGCTAACTTCCAACCAGCGGCTGTGATCCAGCTAACTTCCAACCGGCGGTCGGACGCGATTGCAAATTTATCGTAAGCGGATAAATAAATGAAGAAAAGAACAGCAGATTTAATAGCATATTTACACTACCTATCGATAACCGAGAAAACGCAATAACTCAGAACTGGTGTCTTAGTTATTGAGTTTTGGCTGCTGCTGACCAATGCGTGAGTTTATAAATTTTGTTTATTTGATTTTATTAATAACGATACAGCAATGTATAGAGTTGGCGACGATGTCTCCAGCAGCTGTGGAATATTTGGATACAATTTCATATAAACACACTTGGGCACTGGTAAGGAATTGGCATTTCATTTTCCAGTGCTACGGTTTTATATTACACTAGCAGACCTGCACGCTTCGCTGCTTACTAAATGAATTGAATTAAATGTCGATTCGACATTTAATTTTTAAAACCATACAGGTTTATTTAAAACGCACACATTTTCAAAAGCAACAAATATACTTACACAAATTGCAGAAAACAATTTTCCACACAAAAAGGTATACAAAATCTACAGAATGACACAAAATGAAATGAAATAAAATGTTCCGTTCGACATAAAGACACAAAATGAAATGAAATAGGCGTTCAAACATAATGTATGTTTGGCTCAAATTTGAGATTTGTTCGATTATTTTTTAACTTTTGAGGGTCCTATTTATAGAAAAGTAAACAATTTTGTTTATAAAAACCTTGCCACATAACCTATAAAAAAAATTTTTTTTAAGACCCCATGCAATTTGGTGCACGCGTTGCGGCGATAGCCCTTTACACACACATTTTTTTCTACAAATTTATAATTTATAATAGCGGTAATATGGATCTTTTTGAATAACTCCGATGCCTTTTTTAAGGAAAATTTCTGCATGGAGAGGCTTGCTTTCAACATTCTTGTTGGACTGTTGCCCAATCTCCGGAAGAAAGACACTCCTTTTCGACTGACAATTCCTCTGTAGAAGAGAATAGCCATATCACTTTATTGCCTATGATCTATTTGCTGTGTCAAAAGCCATTTCATGAATATAAATATAACTAAGAGTTGAAAAATTATTTTTATTTATTTATTATTTTTTTATTTGTTTTTTAAACCGTGGCAAAAACTCCAGGAGTGCCTGTAAGGTCTCTGGTGACCAAACGAATCTCCATTGTAACATATGTTTTTTGTTGTTTTTTTAGTGATGATAGTTCCACGATAGACAGATAAGGGTTGAAATATTCGGAAATTCGGACAAACGCGATTGAAACGCAACTAAAACTCATATTTTTTCAAACCTCTATGCTTCATCATGTACATGAAACTCGAGTTTTGCCCGAAGCGCAATAACTCAATAGCTCAACCGTAGTATAAACAGGCTTTAAGAAACCCAGATAAAGAAGAAGTGCGTTTAATTTACGTCTCTACTATATCGACTAGGATATGCTCCTCTACCAGGGAAAAGTTTTTCGCACGAGCTTTATTATTCGACATTTTCCAAATCACGAACGAAAACAGCTGATGCAATAACCAAAGTATTCCTGTGTTTCGCGCTGTACAGAAAATTTGTGCGCTTTACAACACCTTTTTCGTTCTGGTTGTCAAACGGACCCCGAGAGAACGAATTGTTTTACCGAACAGTTTATCAGGTTGTCAGCCTTATCCTCACTTTCCACAAACGGCACCGTAACCCGAAGTCGAGATATCGGCCCTTTGTCCAGTAAATAAGTTTAGTCGGAAATCCTAGGAGAGATAGTTCCTGGATAAGAAGATTGTGAATAGCTGAGTCATAGGCTTTAGTAAAGTCAGTATAAACTGCGTCAGCTTGACACTGATTAGCAAATCCGGAAGTTGCATAGGACAAAAATTCAAGGAGGTTAGAAGAAACTGAGCGACGTTTTACAAATCCGTTCAGAGATTGAGAAAACAAGTAACTACGAAAGTTTTGGAGCTGAGAAGTAATAATTTTTTCGAAGAGTTTAGGAATGGCAGATAAATTGGAAATGCAGCGGTAATTTGAAACATCTGATATAGACCTTTTTTATAAACCGGAATTATAAAGGATTCTTTCCAGAGGGTAGGAAAATCGCCTGACTCGAAAGAAAAATTAAAACGAAAAAATTTAAGAACGGCACTGGGAACCGAATCTGGGCCGGTAGAGAAAGAAAATTGACACGATTTTAAATTGATTAAAAGGTCATCATAATCGTTTTAGTGGGGATAGATACAACAAGAACTAAAGGGATAGGATATGAGTACCTGGTACGATTGTCGATTGATGAGGCTAGAAAAGACGGAAGGTTCATAGAAGGGACAGAGTAGCATCGTTGAAAAAAGGAAGCGAAAATGTTAGCAATGTCAGATCCCAAAAGAGGTGGAAAAACATCGATGCTAACATCGATGCATCGATGCTAACATCGATGCATCGATGTTTTTCCATTTTATTAACATCGATTGCTTATGGCAAAACATGTTGTTTACTTTTAACGTATTGTCCAGTCTCTATGAAAAAAAAAAACTAAAATAAAAGCGCGGAAGGTGCGAATTTTATTCAGTTAAACTATTTTCTGTGTTAAGACCCTCTTTTAACAATATAGGGTTAGTTAGTTAGTTTCGATGTGTTGGCGAATTTACAATATTTAAGCGAAGGACAAACATTTCAAGAGTAAGTAATTCACGCAATTCAATTATAAAGTAAATTCACATGTGCTTAGTTCACAAGCACACGCATACATATGTATGTGATTACAAAATGAGAATTCGCGCATTTTATGATTACACTTAAATACATGTATTGCTTCTATATCATAGGAACATCAAAAGAAAACTGCGAGGCTGGACCTGGAAAAATTAGACGTGAATGCTCCAATGTTTGGCAGCATTTTAAACGATCGAGCGACTAGCAAAGTTTCATAACTTTAATAATTTATAATAATTTATAATATTTTAGCAGCCTAATATGATTTTTATACCCGGTACTCGAAGAGTATAGGGGTATATTAGATTTGTGGTGATAAAGGTTGTATGTAACACCCAGAAGGAATCGTTTCCGAACCCATAAAGTATATATATTCTTGATCAGCATCAATAGCCGAGACGATATAGCTATGTTTGTCTGTCCGTCCGTTCATCTTCATTAGCGCCTATAGCTCAGAGACTGTAAAAGCTAGAGGAACACAATTTTGTATCCAGACTTCTGTCCTATCACACTGTTACAAGTGTATTTCAAAATTTCGCCCCGCCCCCATCCGCCCACACAAAGAACGAAAATCTGTGTCATGAACAATTTTAAAGATACGAGGAATCTAAAAACGCAGAAGCATAGACAATAACCATATCTATCAGAGTATTTAATCTGGATCAGATCGGATCATTAAAATAGCCAGAAGGAACAAAAGAAATTTCAGTGGCGTTCCAAGCTCAGACTCATTCCCTCTCTCTCTCGCACACAGCCGTGTATGCATATGTAGGAAGTAGACTTAGAGTGGTAGAAAAGACAGATGTAAAAAACGTATGTAAACAAAAATGGAAACATCTAATAGATAAAAATCTCCGAAAAGGTTCGACTTAATTTTTTTTTTAGCTAAAACTAATTGTATCCCTTTTGCGAACATGTAATAATGTAATTTATTACAAGCTCACATACATATATACTGACTGAGTACCGGGTATAACGGGTATAACCGGGCTCACAACGTTCCCCTCGTTTTTGTATGTTCTCTTCCTTGACCCCATATGGTTTGGTTATTCCCAGGAACATGCTTTTGTCTTCCTGCTCCTTAAATTTCAAACGCATTGGGCATAATTTTTGTTGCAATTCGGGGGAACACAACTCAAACGCGTCAAAGTCAATGGGATATTTGATATCCTTCAATACTTTGGCATTTATGCCTTCTTTTCCCTTATATTGAAATCGTACGAATTGGATAGTAAGATAAGCTGGAAGTCGGCTTACTAAGTACTGCGAATTAAATAACCGTTAATAAATGTATGATATGCTTTAAAAGGTCTTACAGTTCTAATGTAGTGTGCATCTCGTCCCAAAGTTTCAGATTTCTTAACCAATGGTTCCATCACTTTCTAAAAATTGATATAAAAGCCGTTAATGCATAGCCGTTCATTTTTATTATTTTTGGTGTTAACTACCAATTTAAGGCCGCTTTGCATGTACTTCACTTCCATTGAAATGAAGCAACTTAATTGCAAAAAATTCTCAGTTGACACAGTAGCCGTTTCATGTGGAACTTCTTCTGTGCTCCTTTTTTTTTTATTTTTATTTATTTGAAAATTAACAATAGTTTTGCTTATAAAGATGAATTAAAATTAATTAAATTAATTAATAATTAAAAAAGAATTTAAAATAGAGAATATTTGAGATGCCAAGCTTTTTTGGCACCTATTTATGTCCAGACACAAAATGAGGACGATTGTTTAAAGGTTTAATATTTATTTATACAGGCGGCTAGCAGAAGCCGATTGCTTGCTCTTTGCCCAGCCAGATAAATGTACACGAGATCATATGCAACCAATGCGCAGAGAGATTAGCATAACACAGAATTCCGCAACGTCGGCAGATCAATGCTAGAGCCGAGCGGCGGCTGCGGAGAGCCCTTAGCATACAGAGAGAGCGCAGCAGCGCTGCCGAACGTTAGCGTTTACATATGTATGTTGTTGTATTAATTTTAAGTACAGTGGGTTCTAATTATGATGATGCTGCTGGCCCGAACAGAGAGGAATTAAGAGGAAAAATAATAATACAAAAATTAAAGATTAGCTGTATTCAGGTAGTGGTAAATATTGAGTACTATACTATTAAAGGATAATAAAGGGGACAAAATATGGTAAAGTGTATTAAAGTTATGACAGAAAACCCTAAAAGGTTCATGCTGGGCATAGTTTGACCTACATAAAGAAAGCCTGATAGGCCGAAAGGTACGGCTAGGTTGAGAAGGAACGGATAAGTCAATCTGACTCAGCAGTGTTTGGGAATGGACCATCCCAAGAAGGAGCTTATGTATAAACATTACTCCATTGCATATTCTGCGATGGTGCAATGAAGGAAGATTAATAAGTTGCAGCCTAGATCGGAAAGGTGGCGAGAATCTACCGGAGTCCCAGTTTAGATTACGAAGCGCAAAAATGAAAAATTGTTTTTGCACTGATTCGAGGATAGCTTGTTACTCTTTATACTGCGGGCTCCACACACAAGAACAATACTCCAATATCGGGCGCACTAGTGAAATAGAGAGTTGTTTGGTCACATACGGGTCGTCAAACTCCTTGGACCAGCTCTTGATGAAGGCTAAAAAACCCTTGGCTTTATTTACAGTAGCGGATATATGGCTATTAAAACACAGTTTGTGGTCGAAAAGGACTCCAAGGTCAGTTGAGCTCGATATTCGATCCAGGGAATGATTACCAAGAGAATAGGACACAAAATGTGGAGCGCGACGATAAAAGGTCATAAGTTTGCATTTCGAAAAGTTCAAAAAAAGCAAATTGTTTGAGCACCACATTAGGAGCTCATTCAGATCTTGCTGAAGGTGTGTGTGCAAATACCAATCAGAGTACGGCAGACAGATTTTTACGTCGTCCGCATACATTAAGGTATGAGAGAATGCTATAACTTGGGGTAGGTCATTCACAAATAAGATAAAGAGAAGCGGACCCAAATGACTTCCTTGTGGAACTCCCGAAGTGACACTAACAATATCAGACAACACATTAGAAAATAAAACCTGTTGTGTGCGATTTGAAAGATACGACGAAATCCAATCTAGACGATTAGTAGGGAAACCTAATAAAGACAACATCTGTATTAGCAGGGTATGGTTTACGGAATCAAAAGCCTTGCTGAAATCCGTAAAAATTACGTCAGTTTGCAAACCACTTCGAAATCCGTGGTTGATTATTGACGAGAACTCGAGAAGGTTAGTCGATGTTGATCGATGTTTATAAAAACCGTGTTGTGACGGATATATTAAACTTGTTGCCATTGCCGGGTTACCAAGAACTCAAGGAGCTTAGGGATGGCGGAAAGCTTTGCAATACCTCGGTAATTCTCGATATTGGATCTTGAACCTTTCTTATGAAGTGGAATTATGTAGGACTCGTTCCAAATCATTGGGAGACAAGATTTTTCCAAAGATAGGTTGAAAAGAAAGGTCAGAGGTTGGCAAAGGGATTCGGCACAATATTTCAGAATACAACTTGGCACTCTATCAGGACCCGCAGAGAAAGAAGTGCCCAACGATTTCAAGGCTGCCTGAACATCGCTTTCCTTAAAATATGGAAGAAAAATGCCGTTGGCCTGAGGTAGATCATAGGCGTACGGAGTGGATGAGCTATATATATGAGAGGAGTATGTAGACTGGAAAAACGTGGCGAACAAGTTAGCAATACCAGAAGAAGAAGACACAGAATTATTAAGATAATAAAGGCAAGGAGGAAATGCGTTGGACTTACGCTTAGAGTTGACGAAGAAAAACATTTTTTAGGATCACTACGAAAGTTTTTACTACAACGGGAAAGGCATTGATTATAAAGTCTAGATTTCTTATTCCTTAAGTACGACAAATTTCTAGAGAACCAAGGAGGCTTGGACGATACTGGGACCGTGAACTCAAGAACATATGTGCTTAGGGCAGAGTTTATAATTTCATGGAACGAGTTGACCGATTCGTCAATACTCGATAAGGAGTGAGATGAAGGCTTAGATCGGTGAAATTAGTTTTGCAAAAACACTTCACTCGGCCAGGAGCCAAAGAATCGTCAACACAGATAGAAATGGCACACTCAAGGGATATAGAAAGAGTAGGATGGTAAGGGTCTTCAGGAAGTGACAATGGATTAACTCTGGTCACCGTTCCAAGAGAAGCATCAATAACGAAAATTAGGTCGAGAACTCTGTCCCTATTATTTTTAATGGCATTATTTTGGACGAGGGAGGCCATTAACAAAATCATTATGATTACTAGGAAGCAACAGGTTAGCGTCCTCACAGGGCAACCAAGAAAGAAGTGGTAAATTAAAGTCACCCATGACAATAATCTGATCAGCAGAACCTAAGGCGGACACAACAGAATGTATAGCAGAGAGGTGGTTCAAGTAAACCTCAGCATCGGACTTGGGAGGAATATAAGAGCAGGTCAAATAAATAGATGCTGTATCAAAACGGACTTTGACAGCAAGAAATTCAATCCCATGGATGTTGTTAAAAGGGAAAAACTCAGAAGAGAAATCCGTATTGACTGCAAAGATGCGCAGTCCATTCTGTAAGTGATAAATTTGTGAACTAAAATTTCATGATCAAAAACAGTAGAGTTAAGCCAGGTTTCGGTAAAAGCGATAGCATAAAATCAAAAGAGGCACTATCCGTATGTAGTTGGCACAATTTGCCTAACAGACTGCGTGCGTTTTGGCAGTGAATGTAGAAAAGGGGTTGTTGAAATTTGAATTGTAACCATAACATGATCTGTGTGGCAACGCTAATTAACATAATGTACATGAACAGCGAGAGCCTATGTTATCTCTCGCATCTCCTTTGAATTCTTATTCGTATGTACATATCTCATCTTTTAGTTCTGAATAAACCACTGATGTATACAGACGTCGTTCGCTCTTTAATACGCGAGAAGCGCATATTACAATAGGTTATGGGCCCAGATCACCGAAAGATCGGGCGTGTATTAAAGACATTTTAGGCGTGTATAAAAAACCGTGGTTGAACTGCAAGTTAACATTTTGTTTGATGCAATTGCAAATAAATCGTGCACCAGTTAGAAAGTGACGTGTGGCAATTAAAACAAAATGAGTGTGTCTCTGCAAATTGAAAAATTGGGTGAAGACAACTACGATGTGTGGTCAATGTCCATGCGTAGTGTGTTGATCACAACGGATTTGTGGACACATGTTAGTGGTAAAATCGAAAGGCCACAGGAGGAAGAACAGTTGGCACAGTGGGACAAGTTTGACCAAAAGGCACTGGCATGCATTATATTAAATGTAAAACCAACGCAGTTGATGCACATTAAGTCATGCACAACGTCGAAGCAAGCGTGGCAAAAATTACGCGATGTTCATGTGTCAGTGGGACCAGTGCGAAAGGTACAGTTATACCAAAAACTTTTGCGGCAAAATATGCAAAACGGTGATAACGTGGTACAATATGTAAACTCTTTCGTGGAAATTACTGAAAAGTTAGCCGAGCTTAATATCGAAATTCAAGACGAGCTAAAAGTAATAATGTTGTTGTCAAGCTTGCCCAGCGGTTGGGAAAATTTCGTCGTGGCGATAGAAACACGCGACACTCTGCCCTCGTTTGAAACGGTAAAAGTAAAAATACTTGAAGAAGGAGCACGTAAAAATGAAAGAGACGATCGTGAACTTGCTGTACAGGCTGTGTACGCACACACACAGACTCAAAAAAACAACGGTTCGCGTTCGGAGAATTACGGCGCCAGTCGAAAAGACAGCAAACGAGACAGCAAGAAATCCAACGAGCATCGCGAGTTTCGAGGAAAATGCTACAAATGTAAACAAAGCGGGCACCGCGCATCTGAGTGCAAAATCAATAAAGAGAATTCGAAACAGTGCGCAAGGGATGAAAGATCTAACTGTTTAATGCACAGCTGCGTCTCTACACAGCGAAAAAATTCTTGGTGTATCGACAGTGGAGCAACATCGCATATGTGTTGCAATAAAGATTTGTTTGAAACCTTTAAAAAGACAAGCACAACAATTATGTTGGCTGCAGAAAAGTATATTGAGTCCCCAGGCTTTGGAACTGTGAAAATTAAATCTAATGAAGCAAATATAGAATTGCGAAACGTGTTGTATGTGCCGGATCTAAAAATGAATTTTTTGTCGGTGAGCAAAGCAGCCGAGTTCGGGAATATCACAACATTCGGAAATGCAGAAGCTTTAGTGCGAAATAAACACGGACATGTAATGTTGCGTGCGGTACACAAAAACAATTTATACGTGTATGGAGTGGAAAAAACACATGATGCAGTGCATTTAATATCCGATATATCTCTTGCAAAGAAATGGCATAGCCGGTACGGGCATTTAAATTTTCAAAATTTAAAGAATCTTTGCGAAAAAGAACGTGTGATCGGAATGAAAATTAAAAACGTATCCGTAGACACAAATTGCGACACATGCAATAAGGCTAAAATATGTGCATTGCCGTTCCCACAAAAGGCAGAACGTGTTACGAAAAGTGTTCTCGAATTGATCCATACCGATGTATGCGGACCTATGAATGTTAAATCTCTGGCTGGAAACCGTTATTTTGTTACATTTATAGACGATTACTCGCGAAAAATTCACGTATATTTTATGCGCGCCAAAAATGAAGTTTTTGAGAAATTTAAAATGTATAAAAGTTATGTCGAGTGCCAAACCGAAAAAACAATTAAAGCTTTGCGTAGCGATAATGGTACTGAGTACATAAACAATGAATTTACAAATTTTTTAAGCACGTGTGGAATAAAAAGAGAATTAACGGTACCTTACACACCTCAGCAAAACGGCGTTGCTGAGCGCGCAAATCGTACAATCGTTGAAATGGCCAGGAGCATGTTAATTCACGCAAATTTAAATGAATTTTTGTGGGCCGAAGCAGTACACACTGCAGTCTATTTGCGAAATAGATGTCCGACTAGAGCGTTAAATGGATGCACCTCCTTCGAGGCTTGGAATCAGCGCAAACCATCGGTAAACCATCTGAAAATATTTGGTTCACGCGCATTTGCACTGGACAAAACAAAAAAAGGCAAATTTGTTGCCAAAGGAAAAGAGTACATTTTTGTTGGCTACTCTTTTGCAGCAAAAGCATATCGATTATATGACCCAGAAAAGCGAATAGTAGTGGAACGCCGAGACGTCAAGATTGTGGAGGGTGAGTTCGTCAATGAAGTAAATGATATTCACGAAAATGGAGATCAGACTGAGGATCTTGCTGAAATTATCATACGCTTTGAGTCAAACGAAGAACCTGTGCAGGTACAAACTATTGATGAGCCCGAAGACGAAACGGAAGGCAACGTTGACAACAGCGATGATGAGGAGGAGGAGTACTTCGTAAGTGCAAGCGATCCAGAACAGAGCCGAAGCTCAGATGAAGACATCCCACAAATACGTGGCCCAGGAAGGCCAAAAATCATTCGTACTGGTCAACCTGGCAGACCAAAGAAACAGTACAATGTTCTCAACAATCTAAGCTGCTCCGATGACATTGAAACTCCACGGACCGTTGCAGATGCGTTGCATGGCCACGATGCAGAAGAATGGAAAAAATCGATGCAAAAGGAATTTGATGCACTCGTGTCAAATAATACATGGACTCCTGTTAATCTTCCGCCGGGAAAAAAGGCCATAGGCTCAAAATGGGTCTTCAGAATCAAACGCAACAAAAACGGTGACATTGAGAGGTTTAAGTCGAGACTTGTGGCACAAGGATGTAGCCAGCAGTTTGGCGTAAACTACTGGGAGACATATTCTCCAGTGATACGCTATGAGACAATCGGAATGTTATTTGCGATCGCTGCAGAAAAGCAGTTACACATGCATCAGGTGGATATCTCTAACGCGTATCTCAACGGTAAACTCCAAGAAGTCGTCTATATGAAGCAACCCTCAGGCTTTATAGATGAGCAGAACCCGGAAAAGGTACTCAAACTTCAAAAGGCTATCTACGGGCTGAAGCAGTCCGGACGTGTCTGGAATGACACATTGAACGAGGTGCTGGTGAACATGGGCTTTAAAAGAAGTCAACACGAGCAATGTCTATACGTCAAACAGAATCAACAAGGCTTCAGTTATATAGCAGTTTACGTCGACGACCTGATAATCATCTGTCCTAAAGAGAAGGACGTCAGCGCGATCAAGCAAAAGATCGCATCCGTATTTGAGATGAAAGATGGAGGCCAGCTCAACTTTTTCCTAGGCATGGAAATTCATCGAGAAGGCAAACAAGGCGCCATCAAGTTATGCCAGACAAAGTATATTGAAAGCGTTTTGAATACTTTCGGTATGCTGGATTGCCGTCCAGTCGCAACACCACTTGACCCAGGTTTTCACGTTGGTTGTAAAAATGAAGAATGTGCAAAGGTAAATATGACATATTATCAATCACTAATTGGTTCGCTCATGTACTTAGCAGTTTTGAGCCGACCCGACATTCTTCATGCTGTAAGCAAACTATCACAGCGAAACCAAGACCCTCATGTGGAGCACGAAACTGCAGCTAAGCATGTGTTGCGCTATTTGCGCGGCACTATGAATATGAGCATCATCTACCAAAAGTCTGGAGCGCCAGTAAAAGGATTCGCCGATGCTGATTGGGCCAACGACAAGCTGGACCGAAAATCATATTCTGGATACGTTTTCTTCCTAGCTGGTAGTGCGTTTTCATGGACATCAGCAAAGCAGAGGGTCGTCGCCATGAGCAGCACCGAAGCAGAGTATGTGGCGCTATCAACAGCTGCTAGAGAAGCAGTATATCTACAAGGGCTGTTGCAAGAGATTGGATACTCAAATCAAGAGCCAATGACCATCTATGGTGACAACCTCAGTGCGCATCATATTGCGAAAAATCCTATTCACCATAAACGCACAAAGCATATAGATTTAAAATATCATTTTGTTAGAGACAAAGTAGAAAGTAAAGAGATAAAACTTGAATACGTATCCACACAGAAAAACGTTGCCGATGTATTAACCAAAAGTTTATGTAAGCAAAAGCATTACGGATTTGTAAAATCGCTTGGATTAATTGATTAATACATTGTAATCATATAATATTATGTTTAAGCAAAAGTGTTGAAATTTGAATTGTAACCATAACATGATCTGTGTGGCAACGCTAATTAACATAATGTACATGAACAGCGAGAGCCTATGTTATCTCTCGCATCTCCTTTGAATTCTTATTCGTATGTACATATCTCATCTTTTAGTTCTGAATAAACCACTGATGTATACAGACGTCGTTCGCTCTTTAATACGCGAGAAGCGCATATTACAATAGGGGTTCTAGTTTTTTGAGGTGGCAAGGCCGGTAATATTGGGACTCGGGTTGGAAACTTTATGTTGGAACTCGTTCATAATTGTATGCTTAGGCCAGATTGACGGTTCAAGAGATGCAGATAGGTAAGAATCAGGGAGGAAAATCTTGAAAGAGGAAATATTACGCTTATGAGTAAATGTAAACTTGGTCACAATAATATCATCAAGGAGAGCATTAAGTTTAGAGCTTAGATGTTGTCAATATCCTCGGATGTGGCCTCAGGATTTAAGTGGGAAACGAATATCGCTTTCCGAGAAGCCACTCCACTAAGTTCACGTCTCGAGCGAGATGGTGGAGCCATACCCCAAATAGGCCTCGATAAGGGGTACCATCAGCAGTGATACCATCAGCAGCGGTACCATCAGCAGTGATGAGAGCAGGCAGTAAAGTTGAATTGACGGTCACTTGGATGCTTGAAGAATCCACATTGGTTGGGGAGTTACACCGGAGTTACAGCTGACGGCAAGCCATGACCCCTCTGAGAAGCAAATGATCCAGATGCCTTCCGGTAAGAGTCACCTGCTACAGGATCCATATCACCAGCGTTAGTTAACGATGATGATCGAGGTAATGATGCAGGTGATTTTGGGACTGAAATAAAAACATCGTTGTTAATGTTTGGCACATAATTGTTACCCTTCTTTCTCTTTGGAGACTCAGTAAAAATTTTGAGGGTTTTAAAGTGAGACTCCGTCGCACGAAACTTATCTTGGAGCAGTCGGAATCCAGAATTAAGGGCAGCAAATTCATTGTGCGTCTGTCTCATAAAGACACGCATTTCGTTTTCAATATCCCTACAGTCCCAACAAGTCAAGTTGAAGCCGGAGCGAGCCTTAATAAGATCGACAACGCGACCCCCATTATGTCTAAAGCCAGCGCAAGTAGTATGTGCCATATTCTCGCACAACAGCAGTAGATGACAATCTGCCGTGTAACGATCGAGCGATCACAGTTTTTACCACAGCAGGTAGTCATATTAAAAAAATAAAAATAATATTATAAAATTTGAATAAGAAAACAGGAAAAAAAAGAATGAAGAGTAAAATATAAGTCGGTGTGGCACAAGTGATGAATTTAAGCTACGAAAAATACTAAATACTCGAGAATAAATAACAAGAGAGCGTAAAAAGAATATGACAACAACAAATCTGCTGCAAATAAGAATGTAGGGGGATACTAAGAATGCACAATTATGAAATTAAAAATGGGAATAATTATATAAAAGCACAAAGCACAAAACGCGAAACGCTGGAGTCTGCACCCACGGTATATGGATGTACATACATATGTATTTAATACTTATGCGTATGTACAACAACAAATCAGCAGAGCATAAGAACGAAAAACGAAAGGGACTAAGAAGAATGCATAAATTGGACTATAATTGGTAATAACTACGCAAAAATACGTTTAAAAAGTATGCACAGATAGCGGATCAGTTGCACGATCGGATTAAACAAAGTAGGGAGTTGTATAACCCAAAACTTTCCTTTACGCACATAAAATAAAAAAAAATATTTTAATTCCAAAGGTTCCACCAAAAAATTGTTCAATAAATTATCTTTAAGGAAATAATAAAAAAATATATTAAAGGCAAGTTGATACACGCATGATCTATTTCGGATAGTAAGGTTTTTTTATACAAGAAAAAATAATTTAATCGGATTTATATTAATGATTTTATTAAGATCTTATAATGATAACTTTGTTGATCGTTGCATGGAAGCTGCACATACACTTGACACAGACAGACGACAGATTGATATTGTCAGAGCTTGTCATAACGATTAAGAATATGTAACTTTGAAAGGATCGGCATTTGTTTTCTTAATGTGATCAATAGAGAGACAAATTGTGCTATAATACTGATCCAATCTTGTAAACTGGATTGAATAGTATCTTAAAAATAGTTTTCGAAAGCCAGTATTTCATACATTGGTACAAAAAATGTTATACATACTACCCAGTACGACCCAATTCGATTTTTCTTTGCAATTTTTATAACCCAAGCTCAAAAATCTTTTCTGTTTTTGGTAACGTAATCAGATCATCTTATATTTAATTATTATGCAGATGAAAATACATCTTTTTCAAAATTTACTCTAGCCCCCGTCTAAGAACAACATCGGGCGACGACGCACACTGCACAGTGCAAAGTTGACTTCGGCCATATTAGCTTGCTAAATTAATAAACTAAAGAAAAATTTTTTAAAAATGAGAGCGAGAGAGATATATGCGCCCAGAAAGCCGGGAATCGTGCATATAGACGACTACGAACATTAATTCTGGGTTTAGTCTAATTCTGCTATCTCTCTAGTCGCAGTAAATTTGGCAAAGTCTAATTTCATACCGTCATAAGTAATCTGTGCTACGACGTCGTGAAGCTTGACAATAATGTATAATGCTCCGTTGCATATTTTCCTTTATAAAATACAAGTTTTTGGATCAATAAAGAACGTTTAATGGTAAATTTCGCTGATTTTATATTTAATTTGTAACCAAATAATTTTAAAAATTAAAGAAAAGGTAAAATTTTGGGGAAAAAAAATGCTAAAAAAATGTTCAAATTTGAAAGCCTAATATCTTCGAGACGGTAAGCTGGAGCTATAAAGTATTTGGGCCCGAATTTTAGCTGCATTTGTCAGCTTTTCAGAATTGTAAAGTTTAATACAACCAGATGTAAGATACTTAAGCAATGTGAAAAAAAGATGCACTACCTCTGAAAAAAAAACCATAGTTTAAAAATTCTTAAAAAAGTGTCTAGTGTTATAAAAAGGCCCAAAAGAAAACCAACCGCTAATTCAGATATTGTTTCAGTGCGGTCATCAAGGAATTGTGATTCGTTGAGACTTCAAACGGAGAAGTCGAAGTTTACAAGATGCAAAAAAATGATCTTTGGAGCTCCATGTTCCACATGTTGTGTTCAATACCTTAAAAATCGGAATGCGCTGAATGCTACAGGAAAAAGAGAGGATGTGATAAAAGCTATCAGTACAAAGCATTATGTGTGTAATTATGATGTGGCGAGGCATATAAAGTAAGCAAGCAAGTAAAAATGGTGCCAAAGATTGCAACTTTGACTTGAAAGGTTTCATTTCTAACTAGCAGAAGTCCCAAGTAAACTAAACGGTGAAGAAGACAGTAAGAATACTGTCGAGCCTTTCAAAATGAATAACATGGAAGTCGACAAGATTTTCGGGATATATTGGTAAAATTAAAAATACATATTTATATTTGACCTGAAAATGAATCGAGTGGATCCAAATATAGTGAAGGGTGACAACTGCCCCACAAAACGACAGCCATTAAGCCTTATCATGTCTGTCTATGACCCGCTCGGAATGCTGCCTGATCTTATGATGGTGCAGGATGTATGGCGATCTAGCTTAAATTGAAACGACCTAATCCCTATAAACATATTTGAACGCTTTAGGCTAAATATTATCAACAACTTTTTAATATCCCGTTGTTATTCTTCGAAATTTTTGTCTCGGAATGCGAAATTGGCAACAGGCATTCGCTGCAGTGACCTATTGGCGCACTAATTTTGAAAATGATAACGAGATAGCTGTTGAGCTACTGAGCTTTTTCAGCAGCGTATTAAACTCGATTGATTGATTTTATATATGAAGTTTATTGTCAGGGCTATTACAATAGCGATACATATACGACGAAAGCACGACGAGTCTGGTGTTTTGTTTAGCTCGACTCAAGACGGGGTCATAACGATGACGCGAGGGGTCGGTTCGAGACAGTGTCGGTTGAGGAGGAGCGATTGATATAGGCAGGTCAAGGGCAGGCGGGCCGAATTGCCCGTGCCCTAAAACGAGCGCGACGATATCCAGACTGATGAAGGGCAGACAGGCCGAATTGCCCGTGCCCAAATGCAAGCGAGAGCGAGATGATCGAGAGAGGTATAGCGAAGACGAAAGAAAGAAAGAAAGAAAGACGAGAGAGTGCGGGAGCATATATATGTAGGTATGACA
Organism: Drosophila helvetica; assembly: GCA_963969585.1. Taxonomy (NCBI): domain Eukaryota; kingdom Metazoa; phylum Arthropoda; class Insecta; order Diptera; family Drosophilidae; genus Drosophila; species Drosophila helvetica. The sequence continues at coordinate 27,799,528 of OZ018402.1, read as the reverse complement.
ATTATGTACAGTGGGCAGTACAAATAACAAACAACAATTATAGAAATTTACTTTACTGCTGCACCACTGGCTAGGTTCTATAAATTCCTGGGCTCTATCAGGCTGCGGAACCCAACAATAGCCTTATTAGCTGGCAGGACTAGATGCGCGCCCTGGAAACTACTATCGGTGCCAAGAAGTGCCAAGGAACTACAAGCTCCTGTGCTTGGCGTTCGACTAAGAAACTTGATACTGAAGAACCATGAAGTTGCTTTATCCAGAACCATTCTATGGTCAGACTCACGAACCGTTATTACATGGATTTATAAATAACTTGTCTGGGTAAAAAGATCCCATGCAACAAATCTCTTTCCCGCGGTTATCGTTCCTGTAAAGCATCAATTTTGAAATACATGGATTTTGTGAAGCCAGCATGGGTGCATATGGAGCATGTATCTATGCTGTTTCGCAAAGCGGAAATGGAGTCAAGGGAAATCTTCCAGATCTCATATAGCGCCAAAGAAGACTATTACGATACCAAAATTTGTATTATGCATTTCTTACATTTCTTTTATAAAATTTGTTTCAACATGGCGGCTCCAGCCCCCGCGAAAGAAGCCTCTCCCGGCACGAGGTGGCCCAAGCCGCACGCCCCCCGCCCGGTGGAATCCTCGCTGTAGAAGGTACCCTGCGTCGGAATACGTACTGTATAGTACTGTAAAATCCTAGACTGTTTTCCATAAAATAAAATACTAATTAGGCAAAAAAAAAAATTCGATTTTTTTCGGCACTGACGGTAACCTCCCCTTATTAAACTTAAATTGTTCTTATATTTGTTGGTGTGACTCTACAGTCGTATTAGCTTGGATCAAGGACCAGCCATTTAACTTCAATGTATTTGTTGCTAATAGACTTTCTGTTATATAACTGGAATGTCTTGGCTGCACGTGCCAACTGATCTCAACCCTGCCGATATGTTTTCTCGAGGATCATTACAAGCTCAGCTCATCAATTCTTATCTTTGCAAGAATAGGCCTCCATACTTGACAGCCAGTAAGGACTATCAGCAGTCGAAAGACCGTAGCCAACGTAATACAGAAGTGCATCAGATGTTTTCGAGTGAAGCCTCGAACTCTAGGACTCTAGAACCGAATCTCGTGCATTTTTAGTTACCTGCGTGAACTACTTCGGCCCATTCCTGTATATATCAGAAGTTCGAAATCGTTCCCCAATTAAATACTTCATGGGCATTTCTATATGTTTCTCCATCGGTTCACATCGAGCTTTTGAAGGATCTTACAACGTCCGCGCTCCTGTCTGCTCTTCGCCGTTTTATTTGCACACTTAGAATACCGATTCGTATTTGGTCAGATAACGCCACAAATTTTGTTGGAGCTCGGAACGAACTGGCAGAACTTAAATCGCCATTTCTAAGCGACAATCATCAAGCCTCAACGATTGCATCGATTGACGTTGCATTCCTCCTAGATCGCCACATTTTGGAGGATTTTGGGAGGCGTCGGTCAAGGCCGCTTAACATCATCGTCGCTGTGCCCTTGGATCCTCTCTTCTTGGATTTGATGAGCTGCGCACCCTTTCGTGCAATATTTGTGCAATTATTAATTCAAGGCCATTGTTTCCTCTTTCAGAGAACCCGGCAGATCTCGATGTACTCACGCCAGCCAATTTTTTGGTTGGCTCCCCAATCAAGACCTTCTTGGAGCCTAACTTGGTCAATTTAAACGTCGATCGCTTGGACCGTTGGATGAAGGTCATACAGCTTCAACAAATCGTTTGGTCTGGATGGCGCCAATCTTATTTAACCAGTCTTCAGGAACGACCAAAGTGGCGCAACCGGAATCCTGAGCTTCATGTCAATGATGTCGTTCTTGTTAAGGGCGAGAAATTCCCTACGCTGAAGTGTACGCTAGCGGGAATCGTCGAACTCCTCCCAAGAGCTGATGACGTATCTTCAGTCACTTTTATCAGAATGGCTACAGGTGTTAGCCAAAGAGCACTTGCAAAATTATGTCTCTTGCCACTTCGAGATGAAGTGAATGACATGGATCCTTCCTCAGGGGGAGTATATTCGGGCTAGGCCCAAGTTTAATTGTCTTATTTTATAATTAAACTCATTATACTATTTCCTTTGCTCTCTTTGCATCGTACTCTCACTTATTATATCTTATTTAAATATACCTGCTCTTCTTATCTATGCTTTCACACGGCGTCGTTGAGCCGTCGTTAAATCAGTTCCCGCTTGATATTGTTTGAGCACAGACCTTTTTTGTCCCCAATCTACTACATTGGCACGAGATTGGCTCGCTTTTCGCACCAAGTTTATTAACTCGATTCCTTACATATGTACATTGTTAAAGGCTCTGGCAATTTCGCCCGCCCTCACCATACAAAATTACACACAATAAAAAATGTATAAGTTATTGCAAATCAATCGTTTGTAAAATTCGTAACAAGTATAGTCAACGAAAAAGCTTATTGTCTCAACAGTTTTTGAAAATAAATATTTTGTTATATTTGGATACGATATTGTATAGACTTTCAATGAAAATTATGAAACTTGGAAAACTAAAATGTTTCCACTGTGGATCTTTTAAAATTTTTTGTGGGATATTGAAAAGGCACAGCAACTTTGATTGGTTTATTATTTCTAAATAAGTTTATATTTTTACCGAGCCAAAATTTCAAATGGTGGCTGCAAAATGCGGATCTCTTCGACCTCTGCTCTTAAAAGATGGCCCCCGAACTTCAAGTCTGCGAACTTATAGTGAAATGAAAAAGGCAATGAATTGACTTTATGAACATTTTCTATGGCTTATACCAAGCTAGAATAAATTTGGACAAAAAATTAACCATAATCTAGGCCAGGGGTGCGCAGTGCACACGACGCACATTTGTTTTTGTTTTCCACATAGCATTTGGGAAGTGTATGAGCTTACACACTGGTAAGATTACGGTACACATTGCAAATTACACAAACAATTTGTCACTTTCCGTCAACTTTTGTTACTGGCAAAGCAACAAAAATTTTATTGCTTCGTTTTGCCGTCGCTATTCCGAATATATTTCGTTGTTGTCGTTTCGTTTGCTGTATACTGAAAAACGAAAAAGTTCACTTTGTTGTGAACCTTGAGACGCATTTGTTTTTTTTTTTCAAGAAATATATTCCTATTTTTAGAAATAAAAACGAGGAGGAACGTTGTGAGCTGCGTCTACCGCCGCGGCTCTACTTTATACGCGGTACTCAGTCAGTATATATGTATGTGAGCTTGTTGTAATTTATTACATGTTCGCAAAAGGGACAAATTTAATTTTAGCCAAAAAAGAAAAAAGTAATTTAGTCGAAACTTTTTGGAGATTTTTATCAATTAGATGTTTCCATGTTTGTTTACATCTGCCTTTTCTACATGTTTTTATCTACTTCCTACATATACATACACGGCTGTGTGCGAGAGAGAGAGGGAATGAGTCTGCGCTTGGAAGGCCACTGAAATTTCATTTTTTCCTTCTGGCTATACTAATGATCCAATCTGATCCAGATTCAACATTCTGATAGATATGGTAATTTTCAATGATTCTGCGTCTTTGGTTTTCTGGTATCTTAAAAATTGTGGATTTTCGTCCTTTGTGGGGGCGGAAGATGGCGTGGCCAAATTTTGAAACAAACTCGTCTCGGTTTGGTATCACAGGAGCTTGGATAGAAAGTTTGGTTGATCTAGCTCTTATAGTCTCTGAGATCTAGGCGTCAAAAAATTCGATCAGGCATAGCACCCACCCCGGTGTGTGAGAGAGAGCGAGAGGGAAGGATGCATTTGGAAATGGTTTTCTTCATTGTGGCTATATTTATTATTCGATCTGATCCAGATTCAACACTTTGATAGATATGGTCAGTGTCTATGATTCTGCGTTTGAAGATTTCTTTTATCTTTAAAATTGTGCATGCCACAGATTTTTGTCTTTGGAGTGGGCGGAAGGGGGCGAAGCGAAATTTTGAAATACACTTGCAACAGTGTGATGGGACAGGAGTCTGGATACCAAATAAAGTTCCTCTAGCTTTTACAGTCTCTGAGCTATAGGCGCTAATGAAGACGAACGGACGGACGGACAGACAGACATAGCTATATCGACTCGGCTAGGTAAGACTCCCAAATTGAGAGAAGTTTAGAAAGACCGTTACCTCGAAGCTCGCGAATCCGGGCTCAGCTAAATCCGCGGAGGACTTAGAGAAGTCCTTAGAGAACCTTTCCAAGGAACTATTGGCTGCCTATCACGGAGCATGCCCGCCATCAAGAACAAGAAAGAGGACCAAGCCACTCTAAAGGAACCGGGACCTATCTCTTCAAAGAAATAACCTCAGGGAACTCTTCAAGTTCGCCAAAATAGCGAACGAAGAGATCATCAACGAAGAATACAAAACGTTACTGAGAAACTAAAAGAAGGAAACACGCAAGGCACAACGCAGCTCGTGGAGGAACTTCCTCTCCAGCATCGAGAAAGTGCCTGAAACAGCAAGACTCAGGAAGCTGCTCTCAAAGTTGCCCACCATACAGAGTCAGCTCAAGTTGAATAACGGACAGTGGTCAGAGAGCAGCGAAGAAGCCCTGGCAGTACTAATGGAGGCTCACTTCCCAGGATGCACTGAAATCACTGGCTTTCCGCAATATACTCGGCATTGATAAGTACAGGCTATATCCCAATCCAATGGAGGATCATCACTTCACAAGATGCACTGAAGTCACTGATGCTGAAACGCAACAGGACCTAGCAACCGGGGAACAGAACCCCCCAACAGATCTGATAACCCACACAAAAATCCAATGGGCCATAAATTCCTTTACGAGCACAAAAGCACCTGGACTCGACGGAATATTCCCAGCCATGCTGCAAGCGACAAAAGAGGTGATAACCTCATGGCTTTCCGCAATATACTCAGCATAGTAAGTACAAGTTATATCCCTATCCAATGGAGAACAGCAAGAGTCCTCCCAAAGGCAGGAAAGTGCAGCCATGCACGTCTCAAGGATTATAGACCGATAACCCTTACCTCCTTTCTACTTAAAAAACTGGAAAAGCTGCTGGATCTACACATCAGGAAGGAAGTGGGAGGACTGATGTCGATCAACCATCATGCCTATACCAAAGGGAAATCGGTGGAGACAGCTTTAGTCTCAAGGATTATAGACCGATAACCCTTACCTCCTTTCTACTTAAAAAACTGGAAAAGCTGCTGGATCTACACATCAGGAAGGAAGTGGGAGGACTGATGTCGATCAACCATCATGCCTATACCAAAGGGAAATCGGTGGAGACAGCTCTACATTCGCTGGAAGCTAACATCGAGAAAGCTCTCAACAATAAAAAGTATGCACTATGAGTATTCGTAGATATATCCAGAGCATTTAACAACGTAGCCACGAACGTAATAATGGATCGCCTTGAAGCGACCCACATACACCCAGCAATCAACCTATGGATAAAGAACCTCCTGAGTTGTAGACGGGTTCAATCAGAGTGGGGCACCGCTTCCACAGTAAAGGGAGCACACAGAGGCACACCTGATTGTGGTGGAATGGAATCTGGCGGTCGACGACCTCATCGAGAGATTGGAAAGGAAGGCCCCAAAAATAACAGCTTACGCAGACGACATAAGCATAATTATAACGGGTGTATGTCCATCGACCCTCACCTCCATAATGGAACGAACACTCAGGGATATACGAGTGAGCGGACGAAGTAGGACTCGATATCAACCCGGGCAAGACGGACTTCATTCTCTTTACAAAGAGGTACAAGGTACCGGCATGGATCCCCACAAAAATCAACCAAACAAGGCTAACCATGAAAACACAGGTCAAATACCTCGGCAGAGTACTGGATAGCAAGTTGGCATGGAAACCCAATGTAGTGGAAAGGGTGAAGAAGGCCACCACTGCGCTTTATGCATACAAGAAGATGCTTAGCAGCACATGGAGCCTGTCACCCACCCTAATGCACTGGCTCTACATCTCGGTAGTGCAACCATCTCTGCTGTATGGAGTCCTAGGGTGGTGGAAAGCCACCGAAAAGAAAACATATCACAAGCTTATGGAAAGGACCAAGCGACAGGCCGTGCTATGTATCACAGGGGCGCGGAGGTCAACCCCAACTATAGCACTCGAAACCATACTCGAAATCGATCCCTTCGATATCCACGATCGGCTGACTGCAGGCAAAGCAGCACGGCGCCTGATTGCATCGGGGAACATGTCACCCCAAGGATACGGGCATAGTTGAATCGGCAGGGACATGACCAGTTTTACAGACTACAAGACCCCCCCAAACGTGCCTCGAACTAAAAACAAATACTTGTATGGGATTCGAAGACTGGAAAACAGGACGGGACCAGACTCAGATCCCCAACATATACACTGACGGCTCCAAAATAGATGGAGGAGTGGGAACTGGCTTCTACTGCACAAACCCTGAAATAAGGATATCAAATAAGCTACCGGACCCATGCAGCATATTCCAGGCGGAAGTCTTCGATATCAAGAAGGCAGCAGAGGTTGCTCAGCTTACAGAGCGACCACACAATGTGGTTAACATATTCGTTGATAGCCAGCAAAGTTCAACGTAAACAAAGGAAAGCGACGAGCCTCTCGAAATAAATAACATAACAGTTGACAAGATTTTCGGGAAGTATTGGGAAAATCAAGAAGGTGTATTTGTATTTGACCTGAAAAAGAATCGAGTGGATCCAAATAAAGTAAGGGGTGACAAGTTCCCCACAAAACGACAGCCATTAAGCCTTATCATGTCTGTCTATGACCCGCTCGGAATGCTGCCTGATCTTATGATGGTGCAGGATGTATGGCGATCTAGCGTAAATTGAAACGACGTAATTCCTATCAACATATTCGAACGCTTTAGGCTGTGGGTACATCAACTAAATAATGTCAAAAACTTTAAAATATCCCGTTGTTATTCTTCGAAATGTTCGTCTCGGAATTGGCAAACAGGCACTCGCTGCAGTGCCCTATTGGCGCACTAATTTTGAAAATGATAACGAGATAGCCTTTTTAGCTGGCAGGACTAGATGCGCGCCCTCGAAACTACTATCGGTGCCAAGAAGTGCCAAGGAACTACAAGCCCCTGTGCTTGGCGTTCGACTAAGAAACTCTATACTGAAGAGCCATGAAGTTACTGTATCCAGAACCATTCTATGGTCAGACTCACGAACCGTTATGGCGTGGATTCGCTCTGACCATAGACAATACAAACAGTTTGTAGCACATCGGATAGGCAAGATCCTGGAAACGAAAAATTAAAACGACTGGCGCTGGGTGCCGACACACTCTTTTTTTTCCTTTGATTATTTTCTCCTTTGTTTGCCGCAAAACATTTTGCTTTTTGTGAATTCATTTTTTTCAGTGCAAAGCAATAAATGTTTTGCTTTCGTGTTCTGCTCTGCAGCGCCGCGGCAGAGGATATTCTTCATACCTGTTGCCTGCGCACACAAACGCACTAAAATCATGTGATTCCCTGTGTGCTGACCCCATCAAGTGCTGATGCCAATGAGAAAAGAAAAGTTTATACGACAACGGTACAAGAAAAATTGATAGATGATGAGCGATATCCAAATTAGGTGCGCTTAGTTAGAACAATAGGCTGGATAAAAAGATTTATATATAACTTGTCCGGATTAAAAGATGTAAAAGAAACTGGTGAGTTGTTCTTCAATGAGATGCGGGAGGCCGAGTTGACAATATGCAGAATGGTACAATTGGAGGTCTTCAAGGAAGAGATCGAAATTTTAGAAAAATGTCATATAATTCCAAAGAGTAGCCCTACATGTTCTTTGTTGCCTGAATTAAGTAAGAAAGGAGTTCTGGTTGTGCACAGCAGGCTTGACTACGCCATAATATTACCTCAAAGGACCCGTTGGCTTGTCAGCCAAAGAAATTCTGGATAACTGGACTGCGAAATGCTGTAAAACGAATTAAGTCCTCATGTCAATACTGCAAGAATCAAAATGTAAAACCAATCCCGACGTTAATGGGACATCTGCCTTTAGATTGAGTTACGCCTTATAATCGACTTTACAGGACTTGACTATTTCGGGCCCGTAATCGTCACGATTGGTAGACACCATGAGAAACGGTGGGTGGCTTTGTTTGCGTGTTTGTCAATCAGAGCTATTGCTCTGGTGCTTGCGGAAGACCTGTCAACCGTTGCGTGCATAATGGCTATAAAAAACTTTGATACGATTTAATATGATAAAATTAATATTGTTGTTTCGTCTTGTTGTTTGCGCACACAAACGCACTAAGAACATTTGAGTGTCTGCGTGCCGACCAATGCTTTAAAACTTCTTATTAGCAAGGAGTCTTGTTCTATGGGATTGATTTCACCATATGATACAGAAGATCAAGCATCCAAGAATATGAAAGATTTAGCTAGGTATGATAAATCTAGTATGAAAAGTGAAGAAAAGCATCGGTCAAAGTTGGATGCAAAGTTTAAGGGCTCGTTTATTGTATTAGAGGTGCTTAATGAGGATCGGTAAATGTTGAAATTTCTGATTAGTAATCGAACTTATAGGTATGGCTATGATGAGATACGTATAATTTAGATCTCAGTGGAAACGAGATCAATCTGCCCAAGAGTCCAGTGGGGACTAAATGTGAGCCGTCTAAGAAGGGTGATGATTTTCCCCGTTTAGAGTAAAGCCTAGTATCCAGCACTGCGCATATATCGAATATAGTGTGACCAAGTACTTAAAAAAGTGTGGTCACTCTGATGAATCATCCGTGTTTTGTAAACAGCTCCAAATGTGATAGTTCAAATAAAATTGAAAGAGGAGAAAAATTGACTCTGACGACGAATTTATTGTGTTGGGGGTGGCATATATTGTATATATTGCAAACAAAAAATAGCAGGAAGTACAGCGCAGACGGAGCCACCAAAATGTCAAAATGATCAATATTATTTTTTTCTTTGATCCGCCAGAGACATGATTTTGCCTCAACTGCTTTTATTAAAACAATCTTCGCCTCACTTTGAAAATTTGCATCTGACTTTTTGGTTTTGCGCCCAATTTTTTACTCCATTTTTCACAATCATTCCAGTAATAATAGGAGCATTTATTTTACTGGCGGGAATACCAGCTGATCTCTGAGTCCACAATCGTGTCGATAGGCTAACTATCGAAAAGAATCTGTGGATTTCGTTCAGCTTGATGGATACTGAGGAGAGTAAAACGCAATCGAACAATTCTTGGCCCAGTTTTTTTTATATGGTGTTTGGCGGTAATTTTTCGTTTCCGCGGTGCTGCATACTAGGCTTAACAAAAAATTAATTCGGTCCAGGTGGGGTGAAGTGTCCGGGTGAAACTTATAGCCTATTTACACTACAGTGAGTTACCTATCGATAACCGAGAAAACGCAATAACTCAGAACTGGTGTCTACACTATGCCAAAGTTGAGTTATTGAGTTTTGGCTTGCTGGCCAACACGAGCAAGCTTTGCTTTGTTTATATTATTAAATTACACAAATATGAACAGCGACGAAGCATTTATGCTTTATTCGGCACAGCTAGATGCACCTATGCTGCGATGTACTGATTTGGCGACAATGTCTGCACAAACTGTGGAATATTTGGATACAATTTTAAATACACGCATTTGGACCCAGGTAAGAAATTGGCATTTCATTTTCAAGTGCTTCTGTTTTATAATAATATTGAATTATAATATCCGCGATATAGATCTTTTTGGGAGGAGGACGTTGCGAAGAACTCTGATGCATTTTTTAAGGAAAATTTTCGCAAAGAAAGGCGTGCGTTCAACATACTTGATGGACTGTTGCCCAAAATCCAAAAGAAAGATACTCCTTTTCCAGTGACAGTCCCTCTGGAGAAGAGAATAGTCATTGCCTAGGATCCTCTGCGCAATATCGTACGGTAGTGAGCATATTTGCTGGGTCAAAAGCCATTTCATGGACATAAATATAAATTAAAATTGAAAAAAGTAAAATTGTGCTTTATTCATTTTTAAAAATGTGCCAAAAGTACAGGAATGCCTGTAAAGCCTTAGGTCACGACGATAGGCAGATCAGGGTTGAAATATTCGGAAAATTGGACAAACTCGATTGAAACTCAACCAAAACTCAACTGTTTTGCCACATATAGGGCCCTTATGCTTCCCCATGTAAATGAAACTCGAGTCTTGCCCAAAACTCAATAACTCAACCGTAGTGTAAACAGGCTATTAGTTCCGTCCAGGAGGGGCAAAGAGGCCAAATGCGTCTAATGACGCATTGGCAGCGGCCTTCTTTTGTCTCTTTACATCGCATCTATCGAGCTGTCGTACTCGGCTTAGCAGCCCCAAGCTGCTCTAACTCGTGAACTGATCGCTTACATATTTATACATACAAAAACCTGCATACATCGTTCACCTACATATATGTATATTAGGGAGATTCAATTTGTATGGAGTAAAAAAAACGTGGTAAGCGTCCACCAGAATCGGAATCTACGAGGAATTCTAAGAATCTTTCACCAAGAAACCATGTGTCTAAAATGAATTCCAAGCTCGCGCTGAGAAGGAAGAAGATTTCAGATTGAGGTATTTTACGGTGTTTTAAGGAATTTAAAACGCGGGAGCCCGCGTTTGCGTGTTGTAAAATTGAAATTTGTCCATGGGCGTGCGGGTTCGTTCAGAGCAAAATCGGCACGAAAAAACACGACGATCAAAAAACTAATAATACAATCCTCGTGCAGTCTCTACGGTGACCACTCGAACTCTCTCGTCTTGACCAGGATGAACTTCGGTGATTCGGCCAAGCAGCCACTTGCTAGGCGGTTGATTCGGCCCTTCAATACCACAAGAGTATCCACTGCTATGTTGTTGATCTCTTGCTGCCATTTCGTGCGTGATTGCAAGGAAGCAAGTTATTCGAGATTCCAGCGCTTCCAGAACCCTTGAACCTTGGCTTGCAGTTGTCTCCAACGCTGAAGTCTGTTAACGTTTACGTCCAAGAAGGACGGCTCTGGCATCGACATGTGAGGATGACCTGTAAGAAAATGAGCGGGGGTGAGGGGATCCAAGCTGTGGTCGCTCGGAGCGCACAGTGGGCGAGAGTTGAGTAGACCTTCAATCTGAGTTCAAATTGTTGAATATTCTTCAAAGGTTAATTACTCGGCGAAGGTGAAGCTTGATTGATCGAACGCCATGCTGGTGTCTAGCTAGTAGAACAGCGACTGGTGATTCTTTTGGAATAAGTATGGGATGTTTCGCATCGTAAGTTGCCATTGAATTGTCGATGCGTCCTCCTACGCGAATCATTCCTTGTTTGTCAACAAATGGAGTGTAACGAATCATCTGGGATTTTCGAGAAAGTGGCTGTCCAGTGATCAGCTGCTTGTACTCTACTTGGAAGAACTCCATCTGAACATGTTTGATTACGCTACAGCATGCATATTGAAGCTCCCAGGACGAAAGAAACGATGACAGGCGGTCCTTGCAACGAATGCGATGTACGAAACGAAAGTAGTAGCTAATTGTCCGTAGGAGATGTGACCAGGAGGTAGCATTGTTAATCATACACTGAAGATCATTTCCTTCATCGGAAATGTGTAGATTGATTTGAGGCTTGACCTTTACTTCTATGCGCGCAGCCTCCTCCGTTGACGTTGCGAACTTGGCCTTAGCAGGTGGCCAAGTAAGACGTGACTGGGAAAGCCAATGTGGTTCCTTTCACCACAGTTGATGGTCTACAAGCTCTCTCGGTAGAAGTCCGCGTGATGCGCAGTCCGCGGGGTTGTCTCCAGTGCGAATGTGTTACCAGCAGCTACGTTGACAAACTTCCAGGATTTCAGCAGTGCGATTGCAAACATAGGTGTTCCAGGTCCGAGGGGGTGACAAGAGCCAATGCAGTACGATTTCTGAGTCAGACCAACACGAAGTACTGGAAATAGGAATAGTTAGTGCTTGCTTGATCAGAGACATCAGTTTCGAAAGAAGATGGGCTGCATTCAATTCGAGCCGCGGGATGGATATAGGTTTGATGGGCGCAACACGGGTTTTTGCGGCGATCAATCTGACCACATATTCGTTATTGAGCTCCACGCGACTATAAATAAAAGCGGCGTATGCGTGAGATGAAGCATCGGCAAATCCGTGCAGCTCAATTGCTTGACGTGGTGATGATAGGTAACGAGGTATGCGACAAATTTCCAATAAATGAACTTCAGCTACAAGCTGTTGCCAACGTGCACACAGCTGTGGGGGTAGTGGTTCGTTCCATTTGACCGAGCTCAGCCAACTATCTTGAAATAGAACCTTTAGAAATGCAGAGGTGGGGGAAAGTAAGCCCAGGGGGTCGTAGATCTTGGCAAGCTCAGATAGCAAGATCTGTTTTGTCAGAGAAATTGCAGCGTCCGGAATGGTCAGCTTGAAGGGGAAATCGTCTACGTCTGGGTCCCAGCGTATTGGACATATTGAGTTGGGCTATCTACTTCTAGAGCTTTCGGTGGATACTCACAAATGTCTTTTGGCAGCGACTTTAGTAGTGCACAACAGTTTGAGCTCCATTTTCGAAGTTTAAATTGAGATCGGCTTAATAGCAAAAGTAGTTCATCCTTGAGTGCAATTAGATAGTCGATATTATCGCAGCCAGTAGGAATATCATCCACGTACGCATCCCTTACAAGCAGCGAGCGATCTGCTTGAGAACTCGAACAGCCAAGAATGGCGAAGAAGCTAAGCCATGCGTCACGGTCAGCAGTCGGTAATGATGAAGTGTAGCAGTCTCCTCTTTTCGCTAGACGATACGTTGATTCTGCGTGTGCTCCTCTGAAACCAGGATGCCTCTAAACATTTTCTCAATGTCCGTACAGAACACAAACCGATGCTGACGGAAACGTAGACATACTCCAAGTAAATCCCTTTGAATAGGTGGTCCAATGTGAAGACGTGAATTGAGTGAATATCCCTTGCAGTCCTCCCCAGAACCATCGAATACAACTCGGCATCGCGTGGTGGTGCTATCTGGTTTAAATACTGCGTGATGGGCCAAGTAATTGTGATTGGCAGGATCCCCATCTACCTTAGTCGGCGGAATCAACTCCATGTGTCCTCGTTGTTTGTAGTCCTCCATGAATTCGACATATTTTTGTTTGAGGGCCGAAAACTTTCGAAATTTCCGTTCGAGAGAAGAAAAGCGGCGTAGAGCTTGGGGCAAGGTGGACCCCATAGGCGGAGCGGAATCCTTAAACGGATATTGGACGATGTACACGCCATTCTCTCGGCGGGTATGCGTTTGAACGAAGTGTTGCTCAGCGGGATCACTAGCGTCAATGGTAGCGTTACTTGGTTGAACTCGTTCCATGTGCATGAACGATCGAACTAAGATATCCAGATCTTCGTGAGCGTGATGTGCTAGTGCGTGGGTGTGAGCATCACTACAGAGATGATAGCTGCCTGTAATGACCCAACCAAAATTAGTATGAAGTGCAATAGGATATTCTAATCCAAACTCTTTGCGTAGTCCAGTGTATATGTTCCAAAGTTGATCAGCTCCTAAAATCACATCGATTTCGTATGGTTTACCAAATGTAGGGTCCGCTAAGGGTAAATCGCAAATCTTTTCCCACATCGGAGTGTTCGACTCAATCTTCTGTGCTGGAATCGAGGAGGTTAAAGTGCTCATAATCAGACCTGTTACCGCCACTGATTCTGTGCTTGTGCGGAAGAGCAACGTGAACGTGGCGCGACCTCGAGTAACTCCAGCAGGGCTTGCACCGAGACCAACCACAGGTATACGAGCATGCGTGCGCGGCAGCCCAGTCCGTTGTATAAACGACTCAGCGACCATCGTTATAGTAGAATCAGTATCCAGCAATATCCTGCAGGTTGTCTCGTTGCCCCAAGAGTCGATTATAGTGGCTAAAATCGTTGGCAATATGGCTTGACTATTGGCCATGAATCCACTCTCCAACGTATGATGGCTGATCACGGCAGTATCAGCATCAACAGAATGTATGGGTGAGCTTAAGTTTGGGTCAGCAGATGTATTGGCAGCAGCACTCGGAGTGGTGCGTGTTTCCTCTGGATGAACACGTGTGTGGTGCTTCGACTTGCACAGGCGGCACGTGTTTGTGGAATTACAATCCTTTACCTGATGAGATCGACTTAGGCAATTGAAGCACAAATTACCATCTCTAGCTCCTTAAATTGAGTACACGCATAAAGGCTGTGTGTCCCGTGACAATACACGCAATCTCGACCAGATGTAGTTGGCACGTCCACATGATGAGACACTGCACGACGTCTATTCAGCACAGTGGGAGGATCATGAACTAAGTATGTATCTTGACAAGACACAAGCGCGTCAAAACGGGCGAAAAGAAAGACGAACAGGTCATTTATGGTCACATTTTCCTTGAACGATTCACTAGATGTAGCCCAAGCTTCCTTGCATTCAGTGTCTAGTTTTGAGAGTAATATATGGATCAGCCACACATCGCGGTTGTCGCAATTCAGCGCGTGTAGACCACGTATGCTCTCGTCTGCGAAGTCAGACGAGTTGGCAACGAAAGAAAGTTTTGAATGAACGACCGAGCAATAAGTGATTTTTTGTTGTAGCGATTTTTGAGCCTCTCCCATGCGTCTTGGTAATTATCATCAGTAATGGAAATATGTTTAATCAGAGCCAAAGCTTCACCATCTAGATAGAATTTCAAATAATGGAACTTTTGACACTTAGAAAGACTAGTCTTCTTGTTGACTGAGCTTAAGAACAGGTCACTAAACTGACACCAATCCTCGTATCTTCCAGAAAATGTAGGAATGCGTGTTTTCGAAAATGCAGCTCTGAGGGTCCCGCTGAATCCCGAATCTACTCCAGAAGTTGTGTTTGTCCCTCAAAAAGGCGTTCCACGGTGCTAGCTAACAATATAATTGATGTGTCGTGAGCACTATCTGGACTGCTCCGCTCACTGATGGCTCCAGTGAAAATGGCATGGGCACTAAAGAATTTTCCTTCATATTCGGCAATATCCAAATTCGGATCCACAAAATCCTCTTCTTCATTATGTTGGACTAGCTCCTCAGAGAGCTCCATGAAGCGGTTGAAAGTTGCAACCAATCGGTCCAACTTGTATTCTAATGTTTGGACAGAAGTACATGACCAAACAAATTCCTGAGCCTCTGCAGCTACGCGAGTTAGTTGGGATTTGTGCGCACCACGTTGCTGAATTAAACGATGTATGAGGGCATTCATGACGAATAGCGGTCCACGATATCACTCAGTATATGGGTTTCAAATAAAATCAGACGCGGCGATCCGGCTCGAAGGACCAAAATTTCGTATGGTGATGAATGAGTGGACTGTATTTGTTTTAATTCGATTTTATTTGATTAATATACTGATTACGTAATATTTAGCGGTTTACAGTTTTATGAAAAAGCGGGGGTGCGATTGCGGTGGTTAAACGATACGCGTGCGGTTGTGTTTTAGTCGATTTTGCTACTGCTCCAACTTCACGAACAGAAGTCCAGCAAAAGAGAATTGGATGATGCAGCGTCAATGTATGCGTGTGCACTTGCGGTTCTTGCTATATGTGTGTGAGCGTTACAGTTATGGTTTGGGCACAAGCAATAACAACACAGTTATGCGCGTAAGAATAGGAGCATACTCGGGGCAATACAATTATTAGCATATGAATAGGGTTGGTTATAATATGAACGAATATGACAACTAAACTAGGCGGCTAATTTCTCAACAATAATTGTCTATGCTAACGTGACATATCTTAACACTGTTTTTATGCATTTTACGTCTAGTTCACACCTGCAGAATCATTTAATTAAATATATTCATTTCAATCAATTAATTGAATAAACAATTAATTTAAATTTTTTAAGCTA
Organism: Drosophila helvetica; assembly: GCA_963969585.1. Classification (NCBI taxonomy): domain Eukaryota; kingdom Metazoa; phylum Arthropoda; class Insecta; order Diptera; family Drosophilidae; genus Drosophila; species Drosophila helvetica. The sequence goes on along the minus strand of OZ018402.1, from coordinate 27,783,623 downwards.
TAAGCTAAGCGCAGCAAGAAAGGGTAGGCCAGTGAAGGCCCTAAAAATTAATAAATTTTCATTTTTTCCCTATTTGTGGTAATTTTATTTAATTTTTCTTAATTTTTAGTGGATTTTTCAAGGCCAAACAGGCTATATAATTTTTATTTTCAAACAATGATCACTTCAGTTACTTCATAATAACTTTTTTCTATTGGAAGGAATCAGTTTAGTTTCTTCACAGTTTCTTCAGATATTTAGTTTTTTATTCGTATACATAAGTTTGTATAATATGCTCTTGGTCAAAAGTTATGAGGCAAAAACGAAGCGGGGCCCATACGAGCTAGGAATTCATTTTAGACACATGGCTTCTTGGTGAAAGATTCTTCGAATTCTAATTTTTTACGGTATATTTTCCCGAAATTTGGATTTAAAAAGTCAGGAAAAGAAAAAAAAAAGATTTCTTGGGTTGTCTTTTTGTTATAAGAGAGATACATTAATTATGCGTCGTGTTAGGTGTCGTTTGCAAAAATCGACAAACGGCTAATGTGCATCCGTTTGACCAAACCTTCTAATGCCGCATTTTTCCGTTAAATTCAGTTCGGTACTATCCCAAATGCCATTTTACCGTTAAAAACTGTCAAAGATGCAGTTTTTTGGTATATGTGTAAAAAAAAACCGTTTATATTTCGACTAACTTACTTGATGTAGAATCTGTTTATTGAAACATTAAAATGATTACAAGAGGACGTGTATAGGTCAGAATGGACTTGTCGGATCTTAAAATTATTTGCACGGCAACAAATATAATGTTGCTGATAGATTTGGCGCTACATAGGCTTGTGGCGCAGCGACTTTTCATGCTGTTGACGGCAGCAATTATGGCTCCGGTAACGCATAGGGTATCGCTGATGGATTTGGAGCTGCATCGTATGGTGGTGCAGAGAATGTTCGTTCCGGTAATACACAGGGTGTTGCTGATGGATTTGGCACTGCATTGGATTGTGGCACAGCGACTTTTAGTGCTGTTCAAGGCAGTAATTATGGCTCCGGCAATACACGGGGTGTTACTGATGGATTTGGCGCTACATTTTCTGGTGGCGTAGCGGTTTTTCGTGCTGTTCCAGGCAGCATCAAGTACGGTACAGGGTGAGACTGTTTTGGGAGAACCTGGAACATTTATTGAGGTTTCAAAAGCGTTTAAAGGGACCAGCTAGGAAAGAGATCTCTGGAATGTTGATCAACCCTGTTAACTTCAAATACATAATGAAGCGTTAACAATTTATCTATGGAAAATCAAAAAGTCTTATAAGGAGTCAGCTGGATAAAGTTCCTGATATTCAGGTTATAACAGAAAGGAACTTGGAGAAAATTGTATCATTTGCGTCGAATGTTGCTAATTTGATAATATTTCTCAGATCAGCGAATGCGTTAAAGCATTTACAGAATCCGGTACTATTAGGCGATCTCGTAAGCAAACGTCCAATGAGAACCCGTATTGATTGGACAACATATGCGTCGAATATACACCCATATCCTGATATAAGTCATTTTGGATAGAATTATAATTCTATAACAGTAGATAGCTCAGATATAAGAACTACATATGCGGAAAACTCTGAATCCACTAACATGGCCAATATAAATGCAGTGACCGGGAACACGTAAAAATTATTGAGATAGAATATGGTCCCACTGATTGAATGATATCCTATGTATTAACCAAAAATCTTTCTAAACTTAAGCACGAGAAATGTATTAGACTAATAGGATTATTCAAATTTGAGATTAAATTTATAATATAGGACATAATGCATGATTCCCTTAAAAAAAATCCAATAGAATGCATTCAAATTTAATTGAGTCACTAACCATACAGTACATAGATGAGACATTTCATACAAACGGCTGTCGCAAGCGAAGTCTGAGATTTGCAGTACCAAGCGTTCGGCTCGGTACAGCAACTGTTCGGCTCATGACGCGGCGCTAGCCGAAGCCGACAGCAACGAAGCAATGGCATTGATGTGTGTGTGTTATTATACACAACAAATTTTTTATTGTAGGCATTGTCAGTTCTTGGGCTCTTGGGTTTTTGGTTTCTGTTTTATTTTGTTTTGCTTCAGCGTATTTGGATGTATGGGTGCACATATATGCTCACGTACATTGTTTAAGTATTGCTGCTGGTAGAACGAAATTTCTCAATTCCCTTAAGATTCTTGGATTTCTGTGCTTGTTACCCTTTACTTTAGCATTTTTAGAGTCGACACGTTTTGAAGACACTTGCCTTATAATATCAGAATAACTCTTGTTTTGTATATGCTCTAGATGATAATTTTGTTTAATATAGAAAATATGAATATAATGAGCGGATATGCATATGTAAATATATACATATAATATATTTCATACATAACTCCCATTGGAATAATTGTCCATTAGAGTATTCAGGGTGCAAATTGTGAATAAGCAAATAATTTTCATTTAATATATATATTTGTATATAATTAAGTCGTATAAACATAAAGACTATACAGTTTGTACTATATATACACATATGTATAGTTAATTGTATGGTATATCATATAATATATTAATATATATGATCACATACAAAAAAGTTATACGCGCTGAAAAAATTATATATGTATATGTGTATCATCCATTATTATGGATATTAATGACATATAAATAGGTATTGAATGGGTCTATACACATTTTAGTGTCATAGCCCAACAATCGTTCCTCGCTTTCTGAAGCGAATGCAAAGAATTCATTGGAGATTATGACTTCATGGAGACGCTTGCCCACAATACAAATAAAAATAATATTTTGTATAGCCTTTATATGCTAATTTTGTTTGATGTACTATAAACGAATATAATGAACAAATGTAAATGTGTAAAAATACAAAATGTATAGCATACATGACTTCACATGAGATTAATTGTCTGTAGGGTATTCTATCGTCATTACCTATGCAGCTCTCAGTAAATACATTTTTCTCGTCGCAAATTTGGCAGCTCGAAGTCGAGCCATGGATCTAAAAATAGAACGAGCTTGCATGTGTGAGTGCGCACAGAGCTGCAAGTTCTTACATATGTATGTGTGCGTACTTGTGCCGAGTTGCGTCTTCATAAAGTCATAATCTCCAATGATTTCTTTGCATTCGCTTCAGAAAGCGAGGAACGATTGTTGGGCTATGACACTAAAATACCTATTTATATGTCATTAATATCCATAATAATGGATGATATACATATCCATATATAATTATTTCAGCGCTTATAACTTGTTTGTATGTGATCATATATATTAATATATTATATGATATACCATACAATTAACTATACATATGTGTATATATAGTACAAACTGTATAGTCTTTATGTTTATACGACTTAATTATATACAAATATATATATTAAATGAAAATTATTTGCTTATTCACAATTTGCACCCTGAATACTCTAATGGACAATTATTCCAATGGGAGTTATGTATGAAATATATTATATGTATATATTTACATATGCATATCCGCTCATTATATTCATATTTTCTATATTAAACAAAATTATCATCTAGAGCATATACAAAACAAGAGTTATTCTGATATTATAAGGCAAGTGTCTTCAAAACGTGTCGACTCAAAAAATGCTAAAGTAAAGGGTAACAAGCACAGAAATCCAAGAATCTTAAGGGAATTGAGAAATTTCGTTCTACCAGCAGCAATATTTAAACAATGTACGTGAGCATATATGTGCACCCATACATCCAAATACGCTGAAGCAAAACAAAATAAAACAGAAACCAAAAACCCAAGAGCCCAAGAACTGACAATGCCTACAATAAAAAATTTGTTGTGTATAATAACACACACACATCAATGCCATTGCTTCGTTGCTGTCGGCTTCGGCTAGCGCCGCGTCATGAGCCGAACAGTTGCTGTACCGAGCCGAACGCTTGGTACTGCAAATCTCAGACTTCGCTTGCGACAGCCGTTTGTATGAAATGTCTCATCTATGTTCTGTATGGTTAGTGATTGAGTTCAATGAGTGCGACGCACACAACGAATAGAGTAATACGGATACAAGTTTGTTTTGACTTCGTATTTGTTAGCATTCAGTTGTATGAGTTAGAATAAATGAGTGCGCAAAACGAAACGAAAAGGACGGATAGGCATCAAACATTCCAATTATCCGATTTTTTGCCTTCGCTTTCTATGCATTCTTACGCACATAACCTAAAACTACGTACGATCACTCTCTCTCTCTCTCTCTGGCTTTTGAAGAGAGCCTGGAGCCAGGCAACGCAAAAAAAAAATTGAAAGGGGCTTGCTGACACTATTAGCAAAACAGCTATTTTACAGCTAGTTCTGGCTATTTTAAAAGTTCAATGTATCAGAGAACGGCAATGAGCCACCGCAACTTAAAGTACACCCGGTGTCTATGAGTGTTTTTGACACCCGAGTGTTTTCTGGCACTACAAACAGGGTGCGAACGACTGAGTCTGAATTTTGTATCGTGTGTTTTTACGCACAAGCGTATATCGGCTGCGAGTGATTTTGTGTATGTATTGAGGCCGATCACAAATACTGACGCAAAATGAATGGGTGGAAAAGAAAACACAAAACCTGACACAAGAAAAGCATTGTGTGGCCAGGGTGTTGTTGTTATTTCTTCTGCGTTCTTTCTGTACCCTTGTTTTTTGCTGTACCCATAATTTGCTTTATACATACATATGTATGTACATATATTAAAAATAAAAAATATTGTATCCAGCTTCATTGCGTGTTTAATGACAAACTTTAATAAAGAACTTAGTAATATAAAAAAAGGGGGAACGTTGTGAACCGCGTCTACCGCCGCTGCTCTACTTTATACCCGGTACTCAGTCCGTATATATGTATGTGAGCTTGTAATAAATTACGTTATTACATGTTCGCAAAGGGGATAAATTTAGCTTTAGCCAAAAAAGAAAAAAAATTAAGTCAACATTTTCGGAGATTTTTATATATTAGATGTTTCCATTTTTGTTTACATACGTTTTTTACATCTGTCTTTTCTACATGTCTAAATCGAGTGTGCGAGAGAGAGAGAGGGAATGAGTCTGCGCTTGGAAGGCCACTGAAATTTCATTTGTTCCTTCTGGCTATTTTAATGATCCGATCTGATCCAGATTAAATACTCTGATAGATATGATTATTGTCTATGATTCTGCGTTTTTAGATTCCTCGTATCTTTAAAATTGTTCATGACACAGATTTTCGTTCTTTGTGTGGGCGGATGGGGGCGGGGCGAAATTTTGAAATACACTTGTAACAGTGTGATAGGACAGAAGTCTGGATACAAAATTGTGTTCCTCTAGCTTTTACAGTCTCTGAGCTATAGGCGCTAATGAAGATGAACGGACGGACAGACAAACATAGCTATATCGTCTCGGCTATTGATGCTGATCAAGAATATATATACTTTATGGGTTCGGAAACGATTCCTTCTGGGTGTTACATACAACCTTTATCACCACAAATCTAATATACCCCTATACTCTTCGAGTACCGGGTATAAAAATCATATTAGGCTGCTAAAATATTATAAATTATTATAAATTATTAAAGTTATGAAACTTTGCTAGTCGCTCGATCGTTTAAAATGCTGCCAAACATTGGAGCATTCACGTCTAATTTTTCCAGGTCCAGCCTCGCAGTTTTCTTTTGATGTTCCTATGATATAGAAGCAATACATGTATTTAAGTGTAATCATAAAATGCGCGAATTCTCATTTTGTAATCACATACATATGTATGCGTGTGCTTGTGAACTAAGCACATGTGAATTTACTTTATAATTGAATTGCGTGAATTACTTACTCTTGAAATGTTTGTCCTTCGCTTAAATATTGTAAATTCGCCAACACATCGAAACTTAACTTAACACAGAAAATAGTATAACTGAATAAAATTCGTACCTTCCGCGCTTTTATTTTAGTTTTTTTTTTCATAGAGACTGGACAATACGTTAAAAGTAAACAACATGTTTTGCCATAAGCAATCGATGTTATTAAAATGGAAAAACATCGATGCATCGATGTTTTTCCACCTCTACTGGGATCTGACATTGCTAACATTTTCGCTTCCTTTTTTCAACGATGCTACTCTGTCCCTTCTATGAACCTTCCGTCTTTTCTAGCCTCATCAATCGACAATCGTACCAGGTACTCATATCCTATCCCTTTAGTTCTTGTTGTATCTATCCCCACTTAAACGATTATGATTACCTTTTAATCAATTTAAAATCGTGTCAATTTTCTTTCTCTACCGGACCAGATTCGGTTCCCAGTGCCGTTCTTAAATTTTTTCGTTTTAATTTTTCTTTCGAGTCAGGCGATTTTCCTACCCTCTGGAAAGAATCCTTTATAATTCCGGTTTATAAAAAAGGTCTATATCAGATGTTTCAAATTACCGCTGCATTTCCAATTTATCTGCCATTCCTAAACTCTTCGAAAAAATTATTACTTCTCAGCTCCAAAACTTTCGTAGTTACTTGTTTTCTCAATCTCTGAACGGATTTGTAAAACGTCGCTCAGTTTCTTCTAACCTCCTTGAATTTTTGTCCTATGCAACTTCCGGATTTGCTAATCAGTGTCAAGCTGACGCAGTTTATACTGACTTTACTAAAGCCTATGACTCAGCTATTCACAATCTTCTTATCCAGGAACTATCTCTCCTAGGATTTCCGACTAAACTTATTTACTGGACAAAGGGCCGATATCTCGACTTCGGGTTACGGTGCCGTTTGTGGAAAGTGAGGATAAAGCTGACAACCTGATAAACTGTTCGGTAAAACAATTCGTTCTCTCGGGGTCCGTTTGACAACCAGAACGAAAAAGGTGTTGTAAAGCGCACAAATTTTCTGTACAGCGCGAAACACAGGAATACTTTGGTTATTGCATCAGCTGTTTTCGTTCGTGATTTGGAAAATGTCGAATAATAAAGCTCGTGCGAAAAACTTTTCCCTGGTAGAGGAGCATATCCTAGTCGATATAGTAGAGACGTAAATTAAACGCACTTCTTCTTTATCTGGGTTTCTTAAAGCCTGTTTATACTACGGTTGAGCTATTGAGTTATTGCGCTTCGGGCAAAACTCGAGTTTCATGTACATGATGAAGCATAGAGGTTTGAAAAAATATGAGTTTTAGTTGCGTTTCAATCGCGTTTGTCCGAATTTCCGAATATTTCAACCCTTATCTGTCTATCGTGGAACTATCATCACTAAAAAAAACAACAAAAAACATATGTTACAATGGAGATTCGTTTGGTCACCAGAGACCTTACAGGCACTCCTGGAGTTTTTGCCACGGTTTAAAAAACAAATAAAAAAATAATAAATAAATAAAAATAATTTTTCAACTCTTAGTTATATTTATATTCATGAAATGGCTTTTGACACAGCAAATAGATCATAGGCAATAAAGTGATATGGCTATTCTCTTCTACAGAGGAATTGTCAGTCGAAAAGGAGTGTCTTTCTTCCGGAGATTGGGCAACAGTCCAACAAGAATGTTGAAAGCAAGCCTCTCCATGCAGAAATTTTCCTTAAAAAAGGCATCGGAGTTATTCAAAAAGATCCATATTACCGCTATTATAAATTATAAATTTGTAGAAAAAAATGTGTGTGTAAAGGGCTATCGCCGCAACGCGTGCACCAAATTGCATGGGGTCTTAAAAAAAATTTTTTTTATAGGTTATGTGGCAAGGTTTTTATAAACAAAATTGTTTACTTTTCTATAAATAGGACCCTCAAAAGTTAAAAAATAATCGAACAAATCTCAAATTTGAGCCAAACATACATTATGTTTGAACGCCTATTTCATTTCATTTTGTGTCTTTATGTCGAACGGAACATTTTATTTAATTTCATTTTGTGTCATTCTGTAGATTTTGTATACCTTTTTGTGTGGAAAATTGTTTTCTGCAATTTGTGTAAGTATATTTGTAACGAACCGTTTTCTTCCGTCAAGTTCAGCTGGGCTGGCTCAGCGGTCGGCAGGTTGCTGCAACGAATTTGTATGTTGCCCCTACGACAAGCAAGAAATACACGTGGGTCAGGTATTCTACTAGTACTTCGCTTTATTGGTATCTTATGGCTATCTTACGGCTATCTTATGGCTATATCATTCGCTGGGGTATATCGGTGGTACCTCTATCGCCACGACTCCGATGGTACTCGGGTTAGGGGTTCTGACGCGGCTATCGCTCTGTCCGCCCGCACAAGTCCGCACCAATCGGGTGTCCTCGGGGCTCTTTTGGGCAACGGCTGGGGGTTCTGTCTCGGCTACCGCTCTGACCACCACTCACAGCTCCGCACTCAGGAAATTGACTCGGTAATTCTCACCTTTGATCGGGCTCGCGGCCTGCTTGTCGAGATCGTTCTCTCGCTGTCTCCTGTATCTCACTCCTACGTCACTCTGTTGTATTTCCCTTGGTTTCACTCCGCACTCGCTTACTCTCCGCACTTGATTCACCCTTCTCCACTGCCGCCGGCCTCCTCTTGTAGGCTCGGTGCGGCCCAGCCTCTGCGCTGCTGCCCAGCCGCAACGTTTAATCCTGGTGGCGTCGGTAGCTTTCCATCGGCCTCCGTTGTGTTCCCACGTCCTCCCCACCGGGATCAGCCTACATGGCCTGCATGGCATGTATGGCATGTATGGCCTACATGGGCCCGGCTACATGGGCCGGCTCACTGTCATCGTTCCCTTCCTCTCGCGGTGTCCGCCTTGAGCTCTCATAACGGGACCGCCTCGCTCCCGTACGACGAATTCGCCCTATCCCCTACTAGGGCTTTGTGAGGAATATTAATTCCCGATAGGTGCGCGCCGGGGTTTGGCTACCAGACTCGCTCGATACTCACGTGTAATATCCGCCTGCACCGCGTTTCCCGGCCTGCAATCTGGCCACACCAACCCCTTCCATCGCTGCTGCCCCAACGCCCGGTGAGTACTACTTCATTTGTTCCTTTATTCATTCACTTCAATAGCCTCCTCTTCCTTCCAGCCCCCCTTACGCTTCTACAAACACCTCGGCTTTACCGGCGGCTACCGACACCCGGTACCGCACCCCGCGCACTCGCACGAGGCGTTTCACGCGGCGACCGACGGGTCGGGTTCCGTCCACGGCCCGGACCACCGCCTCTGGCCATTCCTCCTCGGCCACCTGGCACCAACTCTGCTGCTCTGCTGGCTGCCCTTCGGGCATCTTCTTCTTCTGGTATTGCTAACTTGTTCGCCACGTTTTTCCAGTCTACATACTCCTCTCATATATATAGCTCATCCACTCCGTACGCCTATGATCTACCTCAGGCCAACGGCATTTTTCTTCCATATTTTAAGGAAAGCCATGTTCAGGCAGCCTTGAAATCGTTGGGCACTTCTTTCTCTGCGGGTCCTGATAGAGTGCCAAGTTGTATTCTGAAATATTGTGCCGAATCCCTTTGCCAACCTCTGACCTTTCTTTTCAACCTATCTTTGGAAAAATCTTGTCTCCCAATGATTTGGAACGAGTCCTACATAATTCCACTTCATAAGAAAGGTTCAAGATCCAATATCGAGAATCACCGAGGTATTGCAAAGCTTTCCGCCATCCCTAAGCTCCTTGAGTTCTTGGTAACCCGGCAATGGCAACAAGTTTAATATATCCGTCACAACACGGTTTTTATAAACATCGATCAACATCGACTAACCTTCTCGAGTTCTCGTCAATAATCAACCACGGATTTCGAAGTGGTTTGCAAACTGACGTAATTTTTACGGATTTGAGCAAGGCTTTTGATTCCGTAAACCATACCCTGCTAATTCAGATGTTGTCTTTATTAGGTTTCCCTACTAATCGTCTAGATTGGATTTCGTCGTATCTTTCAAATCGCACACAACAGGTTTTATTTTCTAATGTGTTGTCTGATATTGTTAGTGTCTTCGGGAGTTCCACAAGGAAGTCATTTGGGTCCGCTTCTCTTCATCTTATTTGTGAATGACCTACCCCAAGTTATAGCATTCTCTCATACCTTAATGTATGCGGACGACGTAAAAATCTGTCTGCCGTACTCTGATTGGTATTTGCACACACACCTTCAGCTAGATCTGAATGAGCTCCTAATGTGGTGCTCAAACAATTTGCTTTTTTTGAACTTTTCGAAATGCAAACTTATGACCTTTTATCGTCGCGCTCCACATTTTGTGTCCTATTCTCTTGGTAATCATTCCCTGGATCGAATATCGAGCTCAACTGACCTTGGAGTCCTTTTCGACCACAAACTGTGTTTTAATAGCCATATATCCGCTACTGTAAATAAAGCCAAGGGTATTTTAGCCTTCATCAAGAGCTGGTCCAAGGAGTTTGACGACCCGTATGTGACCAAACAACTCTATATTTCACTAGTGCGCCCGATATTGGAGTATTGTTCTTGTGTGTGGAGCCCGCAGTATAAAGAGCAACAAGCTATCCTCGAATCGGCTGGCAAGAAACCCTCTAGCTGAACCCTCCCCGAGGGTGCCGGCTGGGCAATGGGCACTGCATTATCCCGGACAAGGGTAATGCATTGTCGCTTGCTCTGTCCGAGGCAATGCAGTGTCTAGCTATGGCAATGATTCAGCGTCCTCTCGATCTCGAGTCGGGGGAGCTGGGTCAGAGCCATGGCTAGAGGTGCCTGGCGGTCAGGCCTAAAACGCTAGGGGGTGGCTCCCCCGAAAAACATTAGCCGCATGGACCTTCGGGCCAACCATGGAGGGGACAAAAGAGAAAGCAAGGGTTGGGATGTCAACCCAAACGTCGGTGGGAAGTGTGGCTACTACCACCGGCGGGCACGGAGAGGAGCAATCCTCTCTGCGTGTCGCCAGCGGTAACACCTCTGACGGGACGGGAGCAGGTCACGTTAGTTGCAATACTACTGCCGGAAAAATTCGCTGTAGGATGAGCCGCGCAGGTGCCGTAGTTGAGACAGACTCGGACCTGGAGAGCGTGCTGTCCATCAGCAAAACGGAAGAGGAATGCCTTCTCCGCTCGCCTGAACCAGGTTCCAGCTCCCCGCGTAGGGAAGGGCCGAAGCGTTCGAGGGAAGGGATGAGGGCAAAAGCTCAGTATAAGGCGGCCCTGAAGATTTTTAGCAGGCTACAAGGCAAGGCAGATATCTCCCCGGAGGAGAAATCCAAGCTAGCTTGGGCCGAGCTGAAGGTGGAAGAGGGCCGTAGATACTACGCACGGTTGCCTCAAATAAAGGCTTCCACTAATGAACACGCAAATAAGGTGGAGGAGTTGCTAGCTACCAAGAGGCAGCGCTCGACCGACAACACCGCCACCCCAGCAGGCAAGCGGCAGCGCGGGCCCAAGAGAGCGGAACCATCCCCACCACCACCGAAAACGGCGAAGCAGAGGTCTGTCAATGCTTCAAAGGTCAGCGATGTGTCCAAGAGACACCTGATCGTAGCTCTCATCGACAGACGTGATGAGAACGGGAAGATGACGGCGGCGCAGTGGAAACTGGTCCACGCACGGCTCGTCGACTCCCTGCTTGCACGGATGGAGGAAGACCCCACAGTGCCCATGCCCACTTTTGATGGCGCTGGATGGCTGAATGGGGTCAAAATCCTGAAATGCAATGACGACCCGACGCTGAGGTGGCTGACGCAGACGGTCTGCCAATTGGAGGCGTTGTGGGAGGGGGCCAAGCTGGAGGTGGTGGACAGGGAGCTAATCCCGTCCATTCCAAAGGCAAAGGTACTCTTCCCCATCGTCATCCAAGGAGACCGCGCGCTGAAGCTCCTTCAGCGTCAAAACCCGGACATACCAACCGCAGACTGGAAGGTACTGCACGCTGGTAGCCCACTACCCAACGAGGGGGGCCAGCATGTGATCCTCCAGATCAACAAAGACGCAGAGGACGTCCTTTACCCCAGATACGGGAAATTGGCGTGGGGCATGGGCAGTGTGTACCTGCGCCTCAAGAAGCGCCCCGAAGACACAGACACACACACCCTGCAGGCAGGCGAGGTGGAGAAGGACCTCGGTCTAGACACCATCGTGAAGGCCGCCCACGGTCTGGCTCTTGAAGACTCCCAGGAAGATGAGGACGGTGACCTGACGATTACAGTCAACCCGTCGTATGCAGTTGAGCCAGCCGCCCATGAAACTGAGTGTGCTGCAAATCAACCTGCATAAAAGCAAGGTAGCATCGGCGGAGCTCCTCATAGCCATGGAGCATGGGCCCGCCGACATAGCTTTGGTCCAGGAGCCCTGGATTGCGTCAGGCAATACAGTGGCCGGACTGAAGTTCGCAAATTACAACTCGTTCTACCCAACATCGGTAAGCAGGAATAGAACCGTCGTACTAGTACGAAAGGGAATCCACGCTTACCTTATGTCTCATTACAGCACAGACGACCTGACAGTAGTGATGCTGGAGAGTGAGGAGAAGCGCCTTCTGGTAGCCTCCTGCTACATGGCACACGACAGGCCCGCACCACCTGAAGAACTAAGGAGTCTGGTGGAAAAAGCCGACTCCAAAGACCAGCAACTCATCATTGGTACGGACGCCAATGCCCACCACAGTGTGTGGGGAAGCCCCGATATCAATGACCGAGGTGAGTCACTCCTAGACTTTATATTATCAAATAACATAGATGTAGCAAACGTGGGAGAGGACTACACATACGTAGGTCCCACCTCGTCCAACGTGCTAGATCTAACCCTCGTAACAGGAAAGAGTACCTTGGTATCTGGATGGAGAGTCCTCGAAAGACCATCCTTCTCGGACCATAAGTACATTCAGTTCAAGTGCGAATTCAAATACACTCCGAAGGTGACAGTCTTCAGGAACCCCCGGAACACAAACTGGGAGAAGTTCAGGAAGACCGTTACCTCGAAGCTCGCGAATCCGGGAATAGTGAAATCCGCGGAAGACATAGAGAAGTCCTTGGAGACCCTCTCCAAGGAACTTCTGTCTGCCTACCAAGGAGCATGCCCGCCATCAAGAACGAAAAAGAGGACCAAACCACTCTGGTGGAATAGGGACCTCTCCCTCAAGAGAAATAACCTCAAGGAACTCTTCAAACTCGCCAGAGTAGCGAATGAGGAGATCATCAATGAGGAATACAAAACACTACTCAGAGACTACAAGAAGGAAATACGCAAGGCACAACGTTGCTCGTGGAGGACCTTCTGCTCGAACATCGAGAAAGTGCCTGAAACAGCAAGACTCAGGAAGCTGCTCTCGAAGCAGCCCACCATACAGAGTCAGCTACAATTAAATAACGGACAGTGGTCAGAAGACAGCGAAGAGGCTCTGACAGCACTAATGGAGGCCCACTTCCCGGGATGCACCGAGGTCACTGATGCTGAAACGCATCAGGACCTAGCAACCGAGGAACAAACACCCCCGACAGATCTAATAACCCACAAGAAGATCCAATGGGCCATAGACTCCTTTGCGGGCATCAAAGCACCCGGACTGGACGGAATATTCCCTTCGCAATATACTCGGCATGTCTAAGTACAGGCTATATCCCTATCCAATGGAGAACGGCTAGAGTTGTCTTCCTCCCAAAGGCAGGAAAGTGCAGACATATACCAAAGGGAAATCGGTGGAAACAGCTCTACATTCACTAGTAGCTACCATCGAGAAGGCTCTCAACAATAAAAAGTATGCACTAGGAGTATTCGTAGATATATCCGGAGCATTTAACAACGTAGCCACGAACGCAATAATGAATCGCCTTGAAGCGACCCACACACACCAAGCAATCAACCTATGGATAAAGAACCTCCTGAGTTGTAGACGGGTGCAATCTGAGTGGGGCACCGCTTCCACGGTAAAGGGAGCGCATAGAGGCACACCTCAAGGTGCAGTCTTGTCGCCCCTCCTGTGGAATCTGGTGGTCGACGACCTCATCAAGAGATTCGAGAGGAAGGCCCCAAAAATAACAGCTTATGCAGACGACATAAGCATAATTATTACGGGCGTATGTCCATCGACTCTCAGCTCCATAATGGAACGAACACTCAGGGAGATATGCGAGTGGGCGGACGAAGTAGGACTCGATATCAACGCGGACAAGACGGACCTCATCCTCTTTACAAAGAGGTACAAGGTACCGGCATGGATCCCCCCAACAATCAACCAAACAAGGCTAACCCCGAAAACACAGGTCAAATACCTCGGCAGAGTACTGGATAGCAAGCTGGCATGGAAACCCAATGTAGTGGAAAGGGTGAAGAAGGCCACCATTGCGCTTTATGCATCCAAGAAGATGCTTAGCAGCACATGGGGCCTGTCACCCGCCCAAATGCATTGGATCTACATCTCGGTGGTGCGACCAACTCTGCTGTATGGAGTCCTAGTGTGGTGGCAAGCAACTGAGAAGAAGACGTACCACAAGCTTATGGAAAGGACCCAGCGACAGGCTTTGCTATGTATCACAGGGGCGCTGAGGTCAACCCCAACTATAGCACTCGAAACCATACTCGGGATCGATCCCCTCGACATCCACGCTCGGCTGACTGCGGGTAAAGCAGCACAGCGACTTATCGCATCGGGGAACATGTCACCCCAAGGATACGGGCACAGTTCAATTGGGAGGAACATGACCAGTCATACAGACTACATGACCCCCCAAACTTGCCTAGAGGTCAAAACCAACACATTTTTGGGACCCGAAGACTGGAAAAAGGGACGGGACCAGACTCAACACCTCAACATATATACTGACGGCTCCAAGATGGACGGAGGAGTAGGAGCGGGCTTATACTGTACAAACCCCGAAATAAGGGTGTCATATAGGCTACCAGACCGATGCAGCATATTCCAGGCGGAAGTTTTCGCTATCAAGAAGGCAGCAGAGGTCGCTCAGCAAATAGAGCGACCACACAACGTGGTGAACATATTCGTCGATAGCCAAGCAGCGATAAAATCCATGCAGTCGTTCGCAGTCGGCTCCAGAAGTGTCCTGGCAAGCAGGGAGGCATTAGACTCATTATGCACGACCAAGTCAGTGCGAATCTACTGGGTTCCCAGCCACCAGGGCATCGAAGGAAACGACGCTGCGGACGTTCTGGCTAAGGAAGGCGTTGGGCTGACGAGCGAAAGAATCGAAAACGTGCCTATCTCCCTTAGAACGTTACAAAGCGATCTAGAGAAGCAGGCCGCCCTACAAACCAAGAACAGATGGAGGAACGCAACCACCTGCAGAACCTCGAGAACCATGTGCAAGGAGCGCAATGAAAAGCTAGCTCACTATCTACTGCATCTTCCACGGAAAGACTGTAGACTGATAGTGGGAATACTCACAGGTCACTGTCTGGCTGCGGCGCACGCGGCCAAGCTAGGCATTACCAACATAGACAGCTGTAGGAAATGCGATGAATCCGGGGCTATCGAAACCCTGGAACATCTCATCTGCAACTGCCCGGCTCTTTCACGGGCAAGGACAAGATACCTAGGCGCACCGGAGATTGCATCACTAGAAGATGCCTCCAAGAGGACGCCGAGGGAATTACTTGCCTTTGCTAAACACACCTCGATACTCGAGGACTTCCAAATCTCAGCAATACCCCCGTAAAGGTCCATCTACATCCGGATCCCTAAGGGCCAGACTGGCCTATGAAAGTCCCCGCTGAGGGACGTCCGGGTTAACCTAACCTAACCTATCCTCGAATCAGTGCAAAAACAATTTTTCATTTTTGCGCTTCGTAATCTAAACTGGGACTCCGGTAGATTCTCGCCACCTTACCGATCTAGGCTGCAATTTATTAATCTTCCTTCATTGCACCATCGCAGAATATGCAATGGAGTAATGTTTATACATAAGCTCCTTCTTGGGATGGTCCATTCCCAAACACTGCTGAGTCAGATTGACTTATCCGTTCCCTCTCGACCTAGCCGTACCTTTCGGCCTATCAGGCTTTCTTTATGTAGGTCAAACTATGCCCAGCATGAACCTTTTAGGGTTTTCTGTCATAACTTTAATACACTTTACCATATTTTGTCCCCTTTATTATCCTTTAATAGTATAGTACTCAATATTTACCACTACCTGAATACAGCTAATCTTTAATTTTTGTATTATTATTTTTCCTCTTAATTCCTCTCTGTTCGGGCCAGCAGCATCATCATAATTAGAACCCACTGTACTTAAAATTAATACAACAACATACATATGTAAACGCTAACGTTCGGCAGCGCTGCTGCGCTCTCTCTGTATGCTAAGGGCTCTCCGCAGCCGCCGCTCGGCTCTAGCATTGATCTGCCGACGTTGCGGAATTCTGTGTTATGCTAATCTCTCTGCGCATTGGTTGCATATGATCTCGTGTACATTTATCTGGCTGGGCAAAGAGCAAGCAATCGGCTTCTGCTAGCCGCCTGTATAAATAAATATTAAACCTTTAAACAATCGTCTTCATTTTGTGTCTGGACATAAATAGGTGCCAAAAAAGCTTGGCATCTCAAACATTGGTGACCCCGACGTGATTAAAGCCATTTGTTAATCGCGTTTCGTTAAAAAACATATAAAGTAAACAATACATTCGTTGCTGTGCAGTTAAATACAAACAAATTCATTTGGTGCACAATTAGGAGCAGTTTTATGTACAAGTCAGTGAGAGTGCTGGTCGTCTGAGATTCCGTTATTTTTACCGTGGAATCTCTCATTCTATGCTCGACCACGGCCACGGTTCTTGACTTTTCGTGTCCCTCATTCTGGCTCTCGGTGTTCACCGTCGCATAATCGTCGAGTCTCTCATTCCATGCTCGGCTGCAGCCACAGTTCTTGGATTTCGTGTCTCTCATTCTCGCTCTCGCTCTGCACCGTCGCTTAAGAGTATTCTATTTTCCGTTTCGTCGCATTGCAAACCGTTTACCATGGAAAGCGATCCGAATACAGGCGCGGGCGGAAATATTGCGACGGTTGATACCAGACTGAATCTTTATAAGCGCAAAGTTCAGTCGGTATATAATCGGATGCGAATGCTTGGCGAATCATTCGCAGGCGATAAAGTTGACAAATTAATCGTCGCGGAAATCGACGTTCGCATCGAAATGCTGGCAGAAATGCGAGGGGAGTTCAATAAGTCCCACAATGAGCTGGAAGCTGTCAATCAAGATGAGATTGGGAGTGCGCTGCGCGACGACTTCGATGCACTTTTCATATCGCTGAAAGCTGAGTTGCTTGCCGCTATCGAAATGGGCCACTCACGCGCCGCTACCAATTCAACCACCCTGCCAGGCCATTCTGGGCACAGTACCATCATCATGGCTCACAAGCATCGGCTGCCTGAGCTGAAGGTACCCAAGTTCTCCGGTGGGTACGTGGAATACTCGGATTTTATGGCGATGTTCAAATCGGTCATTGGATCGGATGCGGACCTTAGCGACATCGAGAAGTTCCAGCATCTTCGCTCGTGTCTCGCAGATGTGGCCTTGGATTCGGTTCGATCATTGGAGCTCTCCAGTGCCAATTATCGTGCGGCTCTGGATATTCTTGATAACCGTTTTAATAACAAAGGACTTGTTTTTCAGGCACACATAAAGAAGATTCTGGGGCTCAAGAGGGTAGATTCGCCATCGCCGAAAAGGCTACGGAAGTTTTCGGATGCAGTCAATTTGCATATGCGTGCGTTACGGACATTGGGAAAGGATGAGGAGATCTCTGACTGCATGGTGATCCACGTTCTGCTGCAGAAGCTGGATGCTAACACGCAAAGGAAATGGGAGGACACATTGTCGGACGCCATTCCTACCGCAGTCGAGTTCTACGAATTCTTGAATAGGCGCTGCCGGAAAATGGAGAATTTGGAATACGCTACAGCGACGCCCGCTAGTAGCGCTCAGGTGGGAAAAAACCTTTCTACTCCTCATTTAAGGAAAACGTCTTCCGCCAACCCGTCTGGATGCACCTTTTGCCATTCAGCGGGCCATGGCATATACTCCTGCAAATTATTCGGAAACTTGTCCCCGTTGCTGCGCCACAAGGAAGTGAAGAAGCTTTCCCTCTGCTTTAATTGCCTAAAGTCAGGGCATCGCACTCGCGCATGCAACAGTGGAAAATGTCGCGTTTGCAACGGAAGTCATCATAGTTTGCTCCATTTTGAAAATCTGCAATCCATAACGCAAAGCTCCCCACCATCTACTCCGGATCTAGCGCTTCAATCGGAAGCTATTTCTGCCGTTCAGGATTCTGTTAGCAGCTCTGATTCACCTGCGTCTACCTCTCTTGCTGCCCAAGGTCTTCACTCTGATGTTGTGCTTCTGGCTACAGCCGTGGTCCTCGTTAAGAATCGGTCTGGCGTTTTAGTTCCTTGTCGTGCCATACTAGATTCAGGCTCACAACTTCACCTCGTCACATCCAGGTTCGCCCAGCAGCTCCAGCTTAGAACTCAATCATCTGCACTTGTCTCTGGGCTAGGCGATACCAGCGTGTCCACTGAGGGATCCACCGTCAACATTTGCATGCATTCTCGCACATCTAGCTACAAAACGACTCTTACTGCTCTCATTGCCCCTACAATCACCGATTGCCAACCAAGTCTGGCAGTCAATGTATCCGACTGGAGTATTCCCTCGAACATTCAGCTTGCCGATCCTGCCTTTTTCAACCATCAGCGAGTGGATCTCCTCATTGGTGCGAGCATTTTTTATGATCTCCTCTGCGTAGGGCAAATCAAACTTACTGATGGCCTGCCTCTGCTGCAGAAGACCCGGCTCGGTTGGATCGTATCTGGCGGTGGACAAAAGGTAGCAAGCTCGGCGCTCTTAGGAACTCACAATTCTCCGGTGCCGGAATCTAACCTGGAATCCAGATTGGATAAAACACTTCCCAACCACCTTATCCAGTCAGAGCTGTGGTTTCACGGTCCATCTTTTTTGGTAGGCTCCAAGGAAGAATGGCCTGCGTTCCCTGTTCCTGAAATACCGACTTTAGAGCTCCGCAAGCGAGCATTGTTGATCGTGTCTCCACATACCGGTCTCACCTCAGGATGCAAATTTGCAAACACATTTTTTGGCATGCAGCGCACCTTCGCCTACATGCATAAATTTGCACATCGTCTTCGGCACTCTGGACTCACCGTTTCCGATATCCGGCAAGGAACTCATCTCCTAATTCGACACATTCAGCTGGCAACCTTGTGGATGGACATAAAGGTCAAGCGCAACGGTCAAGTCACGAAATCCAGTTCCATCAGCTCGCTCTCTCCGTTCATCGATCAGTCTGGATTACTTAGAGTTGGAGGGCGCCTTGGAAACTCATCGCTAGGTTTTGATGCTCAGCACCCGCTTATTGTGCCCAAGGGACATCCCATAACCTATGCTCTGATAAGATATTATCATGAGAGGAACCTTTATGCCGGACCCCGCGCCCTGCTTGCCAAAATTCGGCTGGAATATTGGCCAATTGGAGGAATTAAGGCAGTGTCAAAGGAAGTCAGCAAGTGTGTGAGATGCTTCAGGACTAAGCCGCGCATGGTTCAGCACATCATGGGAGACCTGCCTAAGGAGCGTTTGGAAGGATCTCGGCCCTTTGAAGTCACTGGAGTGGATTATTGTGGGCCCTTCTTCTACCGATCAGAAATCCGCACGAGGCCTCCGATCAAGTGCTACATCAGTGTGTTCATTTGCTTCACTTCCAAGGCAATACACATGGAGCTCGTAAAGGACCTGACCAGCGCATTAAAGCGTTTCACTGCCACACGAGGAAGGCCAAGTCAAATTTGGTCTGACAATGCGACAAACTTCGTTGGCGCCAAGAACGAGCTGCTGGAGCTAAAGAAGCTTTTCATGAGCGACTCGCATGTGAAGGAGGTCCATGAATCCTGCTTGGCTGACTCGATCGACTGGCGTTTCATCCCACCACGCTCGCCGCACTTTGGCGGATTGTGGGAAGCGGCTGTGAAGACTGCAAAACATCACCTGTACCGCTCAGTTGGGCCCTCTGTGCTTGGCTTCGACGAGCTGCGTACTCTGATCTGCCAGATCACGGCAATTGTTAATTCTCGCCCTTTGCTCTCGCTTTCAGAAAATCCTGATGACTTAGATGTTTCGACCCCGGCTCATCTGCTTCTAGGTGGCCCACATGTGACAATCCTCGAGCCTGACCTAACGAAGCTCAACTACAATCGTCTGGATGGTTGGCAGCGGGTCACTCAACTGCAGCAAATCTTCTGGAGCCGTTGGGGCGAAGAGTACCTCACCCTTTTGCAAGAGCGGTCGAAGTGGCGGACTCCCACGCAAAACATCTGCGTGAATGATGTTGTTCTGGTGAAGGACGAAAATCTTCCTCCTATGCGTTGGCCACTGACTAGAGTTGTCGATGTCGTCCAGGGCAAGGATGGCGTGTGCCGCGTAGCGGACTTGAAGACCGCATCAGGAACCATCAGGAGGGCCGTTACTCGGCTATGTCTACTGCCCGTTAGGGAGTCTGTTGAAAGGCTGGCTTCCAACGGGGGGAGTATCTTCGGGCCAGCAGCATCATCATAATTAGAACCCACTGTACTTAAAATTAATACAACAACATACATATGTAAACGCTAACGTTCGGCAGCGCTGCTGCGCTCTCTCTGTATGCTAAGGGCTCTCCGCAGCCGCCGCTCGGCTCTAGCATTGATCTGCCGACGTTGCGGAATTCTGTGTTATGCTAATCTCTCTGCGCATTGGTTGCATATGATCTCGTGTACATTTATCTGGCTGGGCAAAGAGCAAGCAATCGGCTTCTGCTAGCCGCCTGTATAAATAAATATTAAACCTTTAAACAATCGTCATTTTGTGTCTGGACATAAATAGGTGCCAAAAAAGCTTGGCATCTCAAACACTCTCTATATTAAATTTTTTTTTAATTATTAATTAATTAAATTAATTTTAATTCATCTTTATAAACAAAACTATTGTTAATTTTCAAATAAATAAAAATAAAAAAAAAATTAAGTTAATTAAGCAATTAAGTTGCTTCATTTCAATGGAACTGAAGTACATGCAAAGCGGCCTTAAATTGGTAGTTAACACCAAAAATAATAAAAATGAACGGCTATGCATTAACGGCTTTTATATCAATTTTTAGAAAGTGATGGAACCATTGGTTAAGAAATCTGAAACTTTGGGACGAGATGCACACTACATTAGAACTGTAAGAACTTTTAAAGCATATCATACATTTATTAACGGTTATTTAATTCGCAGTACTTAGTAAGCCGACTTCCAGCTTATCTTACTATCCATTTCGTACGATTTCAATATAAGGGAAAAGAAGGCATAAATGCCAAAGTATTGAAGGATATCAAATTTCCCATTGACTTTGACGCGTTTGAGTTGTGTTCCCACGAATGGCAACAAAAATTATGCCCAATGCGTTTGAAATTTAAGGAGCAGGCAGACAAAAGCATGTACCTGGGAATAACCAAACCATATGGGGTCAAGGAAGAGAACATACAAAAACGAGGGGAACGTTGTGAGCCCGGTTATACCCGTTATACCCGGTACTCAGTCAGTATATATGTATGTTGGCTTGTAATAAATTACATTATTACATGTTCGCAAAAGGGATAAATTTAGTTTTTGCTAAAAAAAAATTAAGTCGAACCTTTTCGGAGATTTTTATCTATTAGATGTTTCCATTTTTGTTTACATACGTTTTTTACATCTGTCTTTTCTACATGTCTAAATCTACTTCCTACATATACATACAGGGCTGTGTGCGAGAGAGAGAGGGAATGAGTCTGCGCTTGGAAGACCACTGAAATTTCATTTGTTCCTTCTGGATATTTTAATGATCCGATCTGATCCAGATTAAATACTCAGATAGATATGGTTATTGTCTATGCTTCTGCGTTTTTAGATTCCTCGTATCTTTAAAATTGTTCATGACACAGATTTTCGTTCTTTGTGTGGGCGGATGGGGGCGGGGCGAAATTTTGAAATACACTTGTAACAGTGTGATAGGACAGAAGTCTGGATACAAAATTGTGTTCCTCTAGCTTTTACAGTCTCTGAGCTATAGGCGCTAATGAAGACGGACGGACGGACGGACAGACGGACGGACAGACAGACATAGCTATATCGACTCGGCTATTGATGCTGATCAAGAATATATATACTTTATGGTGTCGGAAACGCTTCCTTCTGGGTGTTACACACATCAATTTTTTCAACAAATCTAATATACCCCTTTACTCTTCGAGTACCGGGTATAAAAAACAAAAATTGTATTTAGTGGAACTGTTCATTCGGTCTTTTCTTTTTCCATTTTCGTTTGATTTTAATCTCAGACTAGTATATTTCTTTCTTCAATGACTAAATAAATATAAAAAAACATAAACATAAAAAAAATAATAAACGAAATTAAACATTTAAATTAAACAGAAAAAAAGACTTATTCTAATTTGTTTATATGCTTGTAATACGAGTGTAAAAAAATTGAACTGTCAACAGATTTTGGTCCCAATCTATTCCGCTTTTCTGTTATAACATTGCCTGCTTACGAAAATACTCTTTCAACCGCTGCACTACTTGCAGGTGCAGAAGCTGCAATGCTACTTTGACAGAAGAGGGTAACTATTTTCATTTACCCTCCACCACTCAATTACATCGAAATCTTCACTTAAAGCTTTCTTCTATTGGAGATTCTTTGGTTATAACTAGGTGTTGCAACTAATTTAAAAAAAAAATTGAGGGCGAGCTGAAGGTTTGCAGTTCTTTAAAAATTCTTTCGAAATTTTCCAATAACCCTACTAACATTTTTAATGTAGATTTATTTAAATTCATTAAACTTTCGGCCCCTTGCTCGCTTAATATTGTGTCAACAGCCACTCAATTATCGACGATAGACTTCAGCATTGCGTAGTTAGAATTCCATCTAGTGGGGCATGAACTTTTTAAAGTGGTGTTTAACTTGTGTTGCAAGTTTGCTTTTTTAAAGTATTTTACAATCTTTTTGCATGTCCTCACTGTTTCATCTAATTCCGTTGCGTCTTCAAATGATTTCTGTAAAACATTTGCAAATAGATGACTGCTGCAATTAAGCCTGATATTTTTTTCTAGTTCTTTCTTTATGTTTGCATCCCTATCAGTAACAAATTTAATTTCGTCTATGTTTTCTACATTAAATTGAGAAAAGACAATTTTAATTTTGCTCAAAATGTTCTCTCCGGTGGATTTTTCGAAATCCATCGACTTAAGACCCAAAATTAAATCGCAAAGCACATAATTGTTTTGATAATGAACCGTTACACCCAAAAAATTGCGTTGTACATATTGGTCAGTCCACATGTCGATGGTAGCAGCTAGTCTTCCAATATACGCCTCATCTTTCATTTCTGATGCTATCATGTTTTTAAATCCGAACCCGCTCACTGAAGAAAATAGCGGACAATCTTGCACAATCTATTGACTGCATTTTTCCAACGCTTCTTTTTTGTCTTGTTCCGTCACTTTTTTCACATTTTTCGGTTGCCTTAATGCCATGCAACACTTATGGCGAGACAAATGGGATGTTTGGTTAGAAACGAATTTCAGCACCTTTCGTCATGTGCTGCAGAATATAAATCCTTCCAGCACACTTTCATCTTCTTTTATAATTTGACGTAAAATGTTCCAAATTAAACTCTTTCCTTTATGTGGTTGTGTAACTGTGTATGTTCCACTATCAATTTTACTTTTTATGCAGGCCGACGATTCTGACATTTTTGTGCCTCTTACTCTGACAACAATCAACGAGCTAATTCGACCGCACAGTGAAAAACAAAGCATTCAATCAATGCATAAGCAATCGGGTGACTTCGTGACACCCGAGTGTCTTGAGGGCACCCGAGTAAAAAATGTTTGCTTTGCCCACAACCCATTTTTGCACATTCCTTTTTGTGCTCAATCCTTATTTCTCCTACATTCGTTATGAGTACGAAAATGACCGGCACGCGTCTACGAAAAACATCTGGGTGTCTGGTGAAATAGAAACAATGCACATGTGTTAGCGTGTGCACGAAGTATAAATACTCGCAATACCGGCATGGTTTTGTGTGTGTATGAGTGTTTTACTTTTCTTGCCGGTAATGAGTTGGACTCGCACACAAATTCAATGGGTGTGAGTAGAGTGTAAAAAAGTGACACCCTGGCCGTTCTCTGCAATGTATATACAAATTTGAAAATCAATATTCCCGGAAACCCGTATATTCTAAATATATATTTCGCTATGTTTTGCAATTTATGTTTTTGTTTTATGAAACTGTGCGAAAAACTTTTACAAAGAAAAAGCTATTTTTTTCATATTACCACACAAAAAGCTAATTTTTTTTTTAAAAGTCGACAACACTGATAGCTGGAAAAATGTAGAGAAAAAAAATTAAGAATGCATTCGAATAATTCGATTTCAAACCCTTATTCAATCCGTGCCAAGTCTTTTGAATGTAAGTTGTATGAGTTATACGTCTTCACTCTCACTCATTCGTACTCTATCGGCGTCGTATTCGAGATCATTCAATTCATTTTGGGCATGGATAATTCGAATGTGGTTTTTTGGTATTCATACAGACCTCTAATATGTATGTATACTTTGACAACGCACTGTGTCTTCTCCATTTTTCCTTTTGCATACGATCCCGTCATATATGTATATAAGAATGAGTCGCAATGAAGCGACGTTCTCTCGTCTCCTTTTTAATCTGTATTCCGCCCATAAGAGAATAGGCGTAAACCCCGCACGACCGTACCAAAGAATTGTGGAATTCATTATGGAATTATGGAATCTGTGGAATTCATTATGGAATTGATTCAAATATAGAGAGACATATAGTCAGAGAGAAAGAGAGCGAACCGCTCTCTCGCCCTACACAAGAGGCTGAGATTTAACTGTACGTGTGCACACATGTTAGGTCTGCTTGTTTCTATTGGTTTTTGACGGCGCCGCGCTCAAAGAAATACCCATTACTTTAGAATTCATTGGTGATTATGACACTATTTGAAGACGCTTGCTCATAATACAAAAAAATTAATATTTTGTATATACTATAAACGAATATAATGAAGGAATGTACCTATGTAAAAATACATAATCTATGTCATAAATGACTTCACATCCGATTAAATGTCTGTTGGGTATTTGTGGGTCGACTTAATATGCAAAGAATTTGGAAGTTCTTATGCATGCAAATTAAATATTTCCTTAGTGAATAGTTTAAAAAAATATATTTTTTATTTATTATTCACTATGTTACAGTTCACTCTTAGTGTCTAAACTCACTGCTCTATTATTACTCAACTGTTCTTATTCGATTTCAAAAACGGAATGGCGACCAAGGGTCGGCTTCTAATAAACAAACCTCGGATTCAGAGAAGCAAGATCTGCTTAAGAGATTGGCTCAAGAGAGTCGGAGAATAGGATGATGAGAATTTGGTCTCAATTGTGAAATTTGAATAAACCAAACAAATATCGGGCGGCCAACGGCGCAATTGGAACTTAATGAAAAGTGTGAAGTGATATGACGTCTTATTGGAGTGGAAAAGTTCATTAGGAATTGGGGACCTAATGGAACCTAATGGAAGAACTGTGTAAGAAGTTCACAACTAGAAGTTGTTTATAAATCGGGTAAGAAGGCTTGGGTAGTGGGCTGGTTAACTCCCCCCATTCTAAATTGGATCGTCCCGATTCATCGGAAGTGATGGGTAAATTGAATTAAGATGATTGGTCAATTCGACTCTAATTTCATTTTCAACGGAATTTTCATTTTCGGACATATTATTTTCGAGGTTTATTTCAAAACTAATTTTCCGTGGTTTGCATATTAGATATTTTCTAAATTTGATCAAAATCCTGATAATTAAATATATAATAGTACATGCTATCAATATTAACGTAATCGGAATTTGAGTTTGTTTAATTTGAATAAATGGATTTAATATGTTGATATTATCAAATGCAAGTTCCGAATCATTCGACATAAAATATTCGGATATTAAAAAGTTGTTGTATTGTTTATGCCCATATGACATTAGACTTTGCTAAATTTGCTGCGAAGAGAGAGATAGCATGATAGACATCGATAAATTAATGCTGGTAAACGTCGCGCAGTAGTTGGACATATGTTTTGCTTTGCGGCGAGAAGCATTTGTATACTGTAAACAAATTTTTACTAAAAATTTTGTGAACGGAGGATGCTACAGTGTTCCTTATAAATCTTGTTAAGGACTTCCCTCACGTTTGGGATTCTTCGCATACCCGATATAAAATCAAACACCTAAAGCAGGCTTACCTGTACTTACCTTATGTACTTACCTTCTAACTCGCGTTTCAATAGCCATTTCGCCGACCAAATATTTCTCTTTTTTTTGTTCTGCTGTTGCAGCATGTGACACGCAATCATATTATTATTTTGAACTATTAAAAAAGCTGCACAAAGTATTTTTCGTCTGTGTAAATCCAATATGCTTGCCATTTTGTTAGTTGTTTACATTTTTTTCATCTTCTTCTTCGTCTTTTTACGAATTATAAACACTGCATTTATGATATTATACAACACACATTGCCACCAAGCCAGCAAAATCGTATCTAGAAACTATAGCAATCGATAATCTCTGCCGCAGCGCTGCTCCCAGCTCAACTGGAAAAACAACTGGACGCATATATCTGTCTCGCTCTCACTGCATGCTTCTTGCATAAGGCTGTCTCTATTTTTCAAGTTAGTCCAGCTTCAAAGTCTAATGTCATATGGGTATTAGCAGTGAGGTAATTTAGAATCTTATTACCAATATTATAATAGGATACATTATTAATTATAATAGTATCATTAAAGGTTATTAAAAAAGACCCATCTAAATGAGTGTCATTTACAATATTGTGACCATTAATAAAAATGGCACCTTCTTGGATTATATCAATATTTTTATTATTCTCTCTGACTTTGTTACATATAGATTTTTCTCCATTTAACAATCTTGTGAAACAAGTACTGTCAGGGTTTAAGGTGCAATAATTATTATAAAGTTCTGATTTAAAGTTTGACATTATATAATACTTATTATTACATTTAGCAACCTGATTATCAATTACTTATTTTCCATCCTTATGTGAAATGGATCTGGAATTGTATACTTCACAACGGTTAGTTATTATTGGGTATTTTATGTATATGACAATTAAATCCTGATTTATTGCAATTTTAAATTCAGCAATATCCAACAGGTCAGTAATAATGACGGGTTTGTGTTCATGTTTATAGATTTCTTTGATATCGTCTTCGTTTAAAACTTTTGTATTGAATACATCAATTTTAGCCAATGTAATTGTATCCATCAAATTCATAAGATCGTAAGTGAGCAAACGAAGACGGTGTTTTCGGAGTGGCAATTCTTGATTTCTAAAGGCTGTTTTAAAATTTTCCGATAGATTTTGTATTTCTTTGAATAATTTAGAATTTATGACAAATTGATTATTATTATTCTGGATTAAATCATCAATTTTATTCTACACTGTTATGATATCATCATGATCAGGGGTCCCTGCTATCCATTTCCAAACTGTGCCTATTTCGTTAATACCTCGTTTAATTCTATTGGATATTATTTGTGAGATAAGAGTTCTGATAATATTTAAATCGTATGTCATTTCCCAAAGAAAATTCTGGTTATTATTCTGAATGTGTGCTGTTTCCCAATTGATTATTTCTTTATAATAACTTAAATTAGTTATATGGAATAAGTCGGCATATGATTCATAAGTAAGGACATCTTTTGTATCCTTGTAAATAAAAAAATCGTGATTTGAATAATCCATTATTTCTGATTTGGTTGATGTTACCATCAATAATAAAAATATTGTTAAATTCATTTTCTGTAATTTGAGACAATTTAAAATTTGACGTTATCTTTATGAATCAAACGGTTTCTATTATTTATAATAATTTTATTAGGTAAGTTTTCTTTAACTACTTGTCTTTTATATCTGGCTTTTAGTTTATTTCTTTCTCCATGTTTTTTCTCATAAATGACCTCACCTACGTGATAGTCCTTTTCCTTCCTATCTTTATTATGAACCTGTAACATTTTTTCTTGCGCTAATTTTAATATTTTGGGAATATTTTCATGCTTGATTTTGTTATACAGAATGTCAAACGGTCTTTGATTAGTAGTTGAATGGATTGTCAAGTTATACTTTTGAGCTGCTCTAATTATAATTTCTGAATAATCAACCAAATTAAGTTGATCTTTTATGCAACGCGCAATTTCTGTAAGTGTAGAATGTGCCCTTTCTATTTGTCCATTCGACGTACTATGTCGAGGATCTGCATAATAAAAATTAATCACACATCTTTGTGCAAAAGATTTAAACTGGGAGGAAGTAAAACTTGGTTCATTATCTATCATCAGAGTTTTAGCTAATGGAAAGTGTTGCAGAATTTCTGCAATCTTATTTTCGATATTGAGCTTGTTCGGAATCTCTTTTACAACTAAATATTTTGAATAAGAATCTATACAAGTTATAAATATTAAATTCTGTGCATAATATATATCCATATGTAAATTTTCTCCTTCCTTATTTGGGATAGGTGCCTGTTTGATAGGTATTTGTACTGGTTGTCTATTATATTTATTTTGGTTGCAAATTGTACAGTTCTTAACATATTCCTTGAGTTTTTTGTATAAATTCGGCCAATAATATAATCCGTTTATTTGTTTATAGTTTTCGTCTAATCCCCTGTGTGCTCTACAATGAGTTTCTTCGATTATTACCGCTCTGTCTCCAGGATTTTCTACATCCTGAACAAATCTTCTTGTATACAAAAACTTATTAGTGAAATTATTCATAAGAGGAATTTGAATTCTATAGAAGTCCTCTAATGTACAGTGTACTCCTATTGCTATATTAGGAGGAATGTATTCTCTTAGGATTGATACCAAATTTTCCGTAGTTTCAAATTCTATTATATGTCTTGTATTTCCAAATATGTTAATCGACTCATGTATTGTATACCTCCCCGTTGCTATTAGCAATTGTTGCTTAAACTGGTTTAAGGGTTTTCGGGTTTCTTGTATAACATTCTCAAAACTACTCTCTGCTGAATGCTGAGTGCTTTGATCTGAGACCGATTCGTTACTGTCAGTTAAGTTGTTAATCTGTATTCTTGATAAGGCGTCTGCGACTACATTTGTTGCCCCTGGCTTATATATTATTTTGGGTGAATAACTTTCAATGAATGAATACCACCTTTTCATTTCTATATTTGGATTCTTTTAATAAATTGCGAAAGAAAGTGGTTGATGGTCTGTGTATATCTCGATGTTGTTAACACCATATAAATAATTACGCAACTTTTTGAATACCCAAACTATGGCCAAAAGTTCTTTCTTATTAGTTGCATATACTTGCTCTGTTTTGGTTAAAGTTTTGGAAATAAATGTAATTGGTTTTCCTTCCTGGGATAGGACTGCACCAATCGCAATGGCAGAAGCGTCGGTCGTTAAAGTGAATTTTTTATTATAATCTAACTAACACGATTTGAGCAATTAAATTATCTTTGAGCTCGTTGAAAGCTCTTACAGCTGAATCATCCAACTGTATAGAAATTCTTCGGGACTTTTTTTTGGATACTTTTCCGTTTTGACCTTCTAAATACTTTGTAAGAGGTTTCGCAATTTTTGCGTAGTTTTGTACAAATTTTCTGTAATAGCCTGTAAGGCCTAGGAAGCTTCTAAGCTCTCGAATATTTTTTGGTATTGGATATTTTACCATTGTGTCAATTTTTTCGGGATCTGTTTTTATTACATTGTGTGATACAACGTAACCAAGAAAGGTTGTATCTAATTTGAAGAACTTTGATTTTTCAATCGAAATTTTCATGTTTGCGTTCAGCAATATATTAATTATGACAATTATTATTGACAATAATTATGTTGTTCAATTGTTTTTGAGAATATAATAATGTCATCCATATATACATGACATGTTTTACCGACTTGTTCTCTTAATATGTCGTCTATTGCCCGTTGGAATATTCTGGGTGCGTTTGTTAGTCCAAATGGCATTCTCTGGAATTCATATTTTCCGTTATTTATTGAGAAGGCGGTTTTTATGATGTCTGATTCTTTCATAAGAATCTGGTGATATCCAGATTCCAAATCTATTGTGGAAAAGTATTTAGCTTTTCCAAGGTTTGATAATATTACTGAGGGATCTTGCATTGGGTATCTATCTGGAATGGTATTCTCATTTAGTTTTTTATAGTCTAACCTAAGTTTTGAACCCTTTGGACTTATTATTTCTTCTTTTAGCATGCGACTAACTTCAGAGTTCACAAAATCTGAAGCGGACATAGCATAGGGATACTGTTTGCCATAGATAGCCCAATCGTTTTCTGTGTTTATTTCGCAGCGAACATCTGTCCTAAAAGGAATTTGCATGTTTATTTTTGAGTGCTCTTTATTAATAATGTTTAATATTTCGTCCTCCAAATCTTTTCTTTGATTTGAAGTTGACTCATTCACATTGTTTAATACATGTTTGTTGGATAATTCAACGACGGCGTGTTCAGGATTTTTAAATCCCAAACTTGTATAACTTTGATTTGCCTCTTCAGACTCAGATCTGACTTTGGCCTTTTCATCAAAGTATTTTTTTATTATATATTCCTTTAATGGAAGGATATTTTTTCCTCCAGATAAAGAAAGTTGGTTTAAAGAGCTGTCATAATCATAAATTAATTTCTCTTCCTTGCCCCCATATCTTATTACCTCTTTTTCTGTGTCAATTACAGCTCCAATTTTTTTCAATAGGTTGTAACCTATAAGTAAGTCTGAATTTAACCCATCTATTTCATAAAATGTATAACGCGTATCGAATATTGTTACCATGTGGTAATATTTAATTATAGAGTATCCATTTACTGTGGCCACTTTCTTATATATGGGAAGTTCGTTTTTATTTCCATATATTCCTGCTCTGATGTAACAGGAGGTTGCCCCGGTGTCAATTAATATTTTAAGTTTTTTATTTATCTTACTATCAGTCCGGATAATGTAGGGTAATCCTACTCCGGAGTCTTTCCTAAAAAATGATCTTCTTCGATATTATTCAATCTCATTGTTTTGTTAACCGGTTGGTTAACAGTACCTGTTGCTTGCCTTTTATTTTGTTGTTGATATTGCTGATTGTTCTGCGCCTCTGGCTTTTTATTTTGGAACCATTTATTTCGATTATAATTGTTATTGTTATAATTATTATGGCCCTGATAGTTGTTGTACCTAGGCCTATTCTGAACCTGTATAGATTCGTCTACCTCTATTGGTTCTGGTTTATTCTGTTGAGGTCTATACGAATACCACTGACTTTGTTTATTTTGTTGGGAATTATTAAATCTGCCCTGGTTCCAAGTTGTGAAGGAGCATACCCCTTCACAACGACGTAGGCCAGCGATAAGCAACATTCGTCCTGGAGGCGAAGTTAGGCAACTAATCACAGGGACCAGCGGAGCGCGGCACTGGCAGAGACTAGCAGAGAGCATCACTGACAGCAGACGCGGCAGCAGAGGCCGGAGCAGAGACACGAAGCAGCAGACACCGGAGCAGAGATCAGAGCAGAGATCAACGGCAGAGACCTGCAGCAGAGGCCGGAGCAGAGACACGGAGCAAAGACAAGCGCAAACCCACCCTCACATGCCGAAGCGAGCCACGCACGACCAAAAGAGAGAGAGCGAAAGCTGCGCCAATAGCGCCCACGCACGACCCAGGGAGAGCGAGAGCGGGCCAAAGCACCCAAGCACGACCCAGAGAGAAAGCGAAAGCTGCGCCAAAAGCACCCACGCACGACCCAAAGAGAGCGAGAGCAAAAGGCACGCGACAAAAGCGCCTGGTCGCGGCAGAAGCGGGGGCAGAAGCTCGAACGGCCGGCTGAGCCGGCTGCCAAAATTATGGAGATCGGGAGTCAAGATCGAGCCTCCACCAAGGACAGTCGTGAGTGCGGGAAAGTAAATCCGGATCGATCGCGCCTGGAAAGCCAAACGGACAGCGCCAGTTCTGCCATTTTTCTGGATCAGCGAGGAGCAGCAGCCGCAGGAAAGATGATGGGCCAGAGTTCTGCTGAGAAAGAGGGGTAAGCTGGCCTTGCGTAAGCGAGTGAGAGTGAGATAGGTGCGACAGTAGGGAACAGAAGTAGGTTTTACACACATACATACATAGATAGCGAAGCAGGCAGACAATAAAGAAATGAAGTAAGACAACTACCGCGACTTTCATTTAACTTTTCACTATCAATATATTGATCGTTCATGGACCACGCCCGATTGTTTCCTCCCTTCCCCTCCGTCATGGTACCAACTTCCTTTTGCATGCCCGGGACCTCAACCAGTGGAGTTGTACGCGGATGCCACGGCTTCCACGAACTGAGCTCTCCCCCTCCCAGTAGAAAACTCCTCCTGTAGAACACCCCCTTCCCTATCCTTGGGGACGCCAGCTAGCAAGTTTGTACGCGGACGCCACGAATTTGCGAACCTGACGCTCCCCCTTCCCCTTCATTTTCCTCCTTAACCTAGTCTTCCCCGTTGATGGTACAGTCGACACCACGTGCTCCACTCCACGTACACCGAGCCCCTCGGGTCATACGCCCCGCCTCCGCACGCTCCACTAGGTGCTGAGCACATCCTACCCCCCGGGGCCACGGCCCCGCAACACGTGTTTTCCCCGCAGGCGGCCACAGCCAGGCCGCCCGTGCTACGACCAGTCACCGTGGAGGGTACACCCCTTCCACGCCCCCTGCAAACCTAACCTAGGTTAATCTGTACTAAGCGAGCCACGTGTGCCCCCCCCCAAGTCAGAGCGAACCCCGCACCTGACACGCGCCCCCGATCCCTCTCTTTGGTCTGCAAATACAAATTGGCTTTATGGAAGATCGGGCCCTGGACAGACTTAGAGGCTGTACCCCGGCCTGAGACAGGAAATTCCTTACAAAGTATTATTTCTCTTCTGGTTAAAATTGTTTATAATTATTTTTGTTGTTATAATCGGGTTGGTGAAACCTTAAGTTATTGGCATTCCTTTGATTATTATCATATTTATTATTGTTGTTTTGTCTGTGTTTAATATTTGAGTATTGTTGCCCAAATAAGTTTGTCTCATAGTTTTTCTGTTGTGTTGTTATGAAATTGTTTGCAAATTTTGCCCTCAACTTATTGCTTACTAACTCTTGCACTATTATCATGGCGTTTGGTAAGTCCTGCGGGTTCATAGAAAAAATTACGTCTGAAATTTGGCCGTTAAGACCGGTTATGAACACCCTTAGTGCTGTCTTCTTATGTTTTTCATTCATTTCGGCGGTAATGGGTTTGTTTCTGCCATAAGTCATTATAGTTTTATTTATTAGAAGGGTAAGTTTTTTATTAATTAGTCCATAATAGTCCATTATGGATAACTTCCATTGACTTAAAACACTTAAGTCTTGTTCTATTATATGAATGGGACGTTTTTCGCTGAAGACGAAGTCCAATCTTGCCATTATGGCATCGAAGTGTAATACTGTGCCGTTATGAGTTAAGGCATCATTTGCCATACCTGTTATCTTGTTTCTCAGGATTGATAATCCTGAAAAGAATCTATCGCTACCTTTTTTATATTGCCCCCATGGCTATTTCTGCTGATTCCCTCCAACTGACGTACTGGTCTTCCTCTCCTTTATATTCCCTGACTGATTTGATGATTTCATAAGAGGTTTCACATTTAATATTTGGATCAATTTCTTCTACCTGATAATCTTCAACCTTTTTTATATTATGATTTAACTGTGATTTTAAACTCACAATCTCATCTTTCAAAGGATTCAACTCAGTATTAACTATATGTTTAATCAAATCGCTTACATTCACTGTTGAGCTGTTTGCCTGGCTGCTAGAAGCCGCTGTTGGTGAAGGTGGTGTCATGGTGAGGATTTTTTTAAAGTCGTTTATTAATTCCTCCACTTTGGTTATTTTTATTTCTTATTTTATTCTTAAAAAATATTATCGCTCACGAGTTGTCTTCTTTTCTTCCTTTTGGCTTGATTATCCTGATTTGGGTCGTCCTTCTAGATTTTTCCTCTTTATGGTTCGTCTAGTTTTTCTTCTTCTTAATTGTATGGTTTGGGGTCATCCTTCCTCGAAGATTTTCGTTTGTTTTTTTGTTTTTGATTTAGATTTTGATGATGATCCGTTTTTGATTTAAGATCAGTGAGAATAGTTTTTTATAATCACTAATTTTCAGAGTGCTGTAATCTTAGAGGATTATTCCATTAATTAATTTCCTCTACAAGGTGGTTTTAACGCGAACTCTCACTTTCGGTTAAAGGGTTATTTTGTTGTTGCCGCACAAGTTCCTTTTTTTACTTTAGAACTGTATGTTATTTGTTTTAAAGCATATTTTTTCGGAACACTAAAGTGCGGCCCTACGTTGGGCGCCAATTAAATATTTCCTTGGTGAATAGTTTAAAAAAATATATTTTTTATTTATTATTCACTATGTTACAGTTCACTCTTAGTGTCTAAACTCACTGCTCTATTATTACTGAACTGTTCTTTTTCGATTTCAAAAACGGACTGGCGACCAAGGGTCGGCTCCTAATAAACAATCCTCGGATTAAGAGAAGCAAGATCTGCTTAAGAGATTGGCTCAAGAGAGTCGGAGAATAGGATGATGAGAATTTAGTCTCAATTGTGAAATTTGAATAAACCAAACAAATATCGGGCGGCCAACGGCGCAATTGGAACTTAATGAAAAGTGTGAAGTGATATGACGTATTATTGGAGTGGGAAAGTTCCTTAGGAATTGGGGACCTAATGGAACCTAAAAGAAGAACTGTGTAAGAAGTTCCCAACTAGAAGTTGT
Organism: Drosophila helvetica; assembly: GCA_963969585.1. Classification (NCBI taxonomy): domain Eukaryota; kingdom Metazoa; phylum Arthropoda; class Insecta; order Diptera; family Drosophilidae; genus Drosophila; species Drosophila helvetica. The sequence goes on along the minus strand of OZ018402.1, from coordinate 27,748,789 downwards.
TTATAAATCGGGTAAGAAAGCTTGGGTAGTGGGCTGGTTAACTTGCATGTATGTGTGTTTGTACGTAAACTTGTGCAAAGAAGAAAAGACAATTTGATAAAATTACTTGAAAGGCGAATGGCAGTATTATTGATTTTGCGATTGAACAGGTTGGATACATATAACCAAAAATTGTATTGTCTATTATCATATCAATACTCAGTCTCTCCGTAATATATATTAACTAAAATATAAAGAAACATCTTAAATTTATGTAAATATGTATTTGTATATTAACTATTTTATATATGGGTATTTCCATAGAAATGTCAACCGCAGCCAATAAATTCAAAGTTTATAAAAGTATGTTGTTTTAACGTGTTTTTATGGGAAATCTATTAAATTTGACTAATCTAAAAAAATTTTACATTTAATCATAACAAATTTTGAAATATTTAAATGCAAAGTCGAACAAGTGCAAAAGTTCTGTTTTGAACATTTCTATTACCCGTTTTGTTTTGATTTATGTTCTTAATGAGAGACATTATGCATTGATATTTGCTCTTTTAAAGGTTAAAGAAACGGTTACACTGTGAACAAATAAAATCTGTTAAGAATTCAAATCAAAGACAATATAAATAATAAGATGAGTATCGCCCGTACAATTTCAATCGTGAGCAGCGAAGTTTTCTGTATATGCCTAAGTGCGCGCTGACTCGCTCGCACGAAAAAGATAAGAGAGAATGAGTTTGCATGTGTGAGTACACACAGAGCTGCAAGCACTTATGTGTGCGTATTTGTGCCGAGCTGCCGAATTTTGTCGAGACGTAAACAAGACAGAAATGTATTTGCTGAGAATTGGGGTGGGGGGAAAAAAATTCGTTGGCGATTGACATTCGGATAATAAAATTGCATTATTCATTTAAATAGTAAAATTAATATAATTCTTTAATATACAATGTAAATATATGACCCATTTTGAACATTTGATATTAGGTATACAATTATTATGGTTTTAAAATTATCGAGTAATTCTATCCAACCTGTTCAATCGCAAAATCAACCCCTATAACGCAATTCGCCTTTCAAGAAATTGTATCAAATTGTCTTGTCTTCTTTGCACAAGTTTACGTACAAACGCACATACATGCATGCATAAGAACTTCAAAATTCTTTGCATATTAAGTCGACCCACAAATACCCAACAGAAATTTTATCGAATGTGAAGTCATTTATCACATAGATTATGTATTTTTACATAGGTACATTCCTTCATTATATTCGCGTATAGTACATTAAACAAAATTAGCATATAAGGGGTATACAAAATACACACGTACAGTTGAATCTCAGCCTCACGTATGGGACGAGAGAGCGGTTCGTTCTCTTTCTCTCTGTCTATCTGTCTCTCTCTGTTTGTGAAAAGACACACGAAAAGACACCCAGCCAAAATGGACTCCAAAAATTTTGTATGGCGAGATTTATCTTACTATTTATATTGTCTTTGGAGATAGTGTATTACGATGAATTTCTTATCTGCTTAACCGTCGTTGTTTTAATATCTTCCTTAGTTTATGTAAATATAAAATACAACTTTTGTTAATGTAGATCAGGGCTCGGCACGGCCCTATCTAATGAGGATAGGAAAAAGTCTCTGCTGCTGCGCTGCCGCTCACGGACAGTATAAAAAAGCAGAAAGCCTTCGTGTGGCTTCGGCAATGCGACTTCGGCTGTTGCTATCTCGTTTTTTAGACTGCGTGTGCAGTAAAATGTTTTCAGTTGCTGTTCAGCCGTCGACAATTCAAGAGCACGCGGCGCAACTGTTTGATTTAACACTGGGAGAAAAATATGTTCAACAAGAAGTGGGAAGAAAATTTTTGTTTCATCCAAAATATGGATGGCGATGCGCAATGCTATTATATAATATTATATTAAAAAATTTTGGGTACGCATTGAAGACATAAAGTATCCGAACCTGAAAACTGAAATGTACAAGCTGTACTCAATGTTCGGAACGACGTACAATTGCGAGGTGGCGTTTTCCAGCATGAAAATAATTTTAACAAAGCTACGTAATTCAACCAACCAATTGACCAACATTTATCCGGCCTATTGCGCATTAAAGAGAACAATGGTGAAATTGACTTGGAAAATATAACAAAAACGTTTATATGAGGAATCATCCATGAGCGCTTGAAATTGTTTCCAATTTCAAAAGGAAGCTGTTTTCTTTATTATTTTTGTTTTATTTTATTTTAATTTGTATTTTATACGACAGTTTCCGCATGAAACATTTGCCATTTAACTACAAATTTTGTCGCAGTGTAAAGCAGTAAAACGGTTTCGCCATCAGGCATGTTCGGGTTTTTGCTACACACACGAGCGTGTTGAGTGTATGCGTGCCGAGCACTGATGTAGATGAATGAAAAAAACGGCTAGAAAAATAAATCAAAATGCAAACGGTGGAGAGTGAATTTAAAGAAAGATAAAACAAAATTACAAAGCTATAAATTAAAAAACAAGGGAAAAATGTGGAATCATAGACAGAAGTAGAGATCACTGGTTAAAGGTGATGAAACAGTAAATCCAAAAAAGTGGAAATATGCATGCGACAAAGGAAGAGGCGCCATACCGAGCCTTTCGTGTAATGTAAATAAAAAAAATATATTGACTGTTTTAAAAACCATTTAAATACAACTTCCGCACGTTTATTTACTTAAAAAGTAAAAAGAAAAATAGAAAGTGTGATGGAAAAAAATGTTGCGTGCGACCGACCGACAGTCTTGGGACATGTTTTTTTTTTCACTTTGAAAACGTACGATTTTCATCACACAGAAATCAGCGCTACTCACGATATGAAATTGTATGGGCTTTTGGCATCTTACTATTTATATTGGAAATTGGAATTGAGATAATACCGAACGGCAAAATGCGAACGTTTTTTATGAGAGAATCGAGAACGTGCATGTCTCCCTTAGAACGCTTGTGCGTGACTGAAACTTGTGACCGATATGGCAAAAACGAAGCACTCGTAGTGTGTGTAGGTATCGCATGATTATTTTCGCTGATAAGGGTTTTGTCGTTAATGTTTGGCTGCTACCAAATTTACAAACCGTGCCCACCTAAATGAAGATGCAAAAGAAAAAAAATGTTGAAATTTCGTAAGCATTTTTATAATTCAAATTAATTTGATCAGCAACCCAGATTTATTGACGGTAACACAATTATCTAGAGCTTTTCCAAACGCTTTGGTCCATATAATAGGACATAGGCACAATGCCAATCTCCACCACCTGAAAGTCGTAAAATTTCATCTGTGGCCACAGATGTTACTTCGTCATCGTCAAATTTAAACCAAATATCGCCGTTGGAACGAACCCAAGCCACATAATGTCCAGATGAACTTGATCGACCTTTATGAGTCAATACAGCTTGCAATGTATAGTATCCAGAATTATTACTTCCCAAATCATCGTCAAACCAAAATTGCTCATATTTTTTTTCTATGTCCTCTTCCTTGACCCTATATGGTTTGGTTATTCCCAGGTCCATGCTTTTGTCTTCTTGCTCCTGAAATTTCGAACGCATTGGGCATAATTTTTGTTGCAATTCGGGAGTACACAACTCAAACGCGTCGAAGTCAATGGGAAATTTGATATCCTTCAATACTTTGGCATTTATGCCTTCTTTTCCCTTATATTGAAATCGTACGAATTGGATAGTAAGATAAGCTGGAAGTCGGCTTACTAAGTACTGCGAATTAAATAACCGTTAATAAATGTATGATATGCTTTAAAAGGTCTTACAGTTCTAATGTAGTGTGCGTCTCGTCCCAAAGTTTCAGATTTCTTGACCAATGGTTCCATCATTTTCTAAAAATTGATATAAAAGCCGTTAGTGCATAGCCGTTCATTTTTATTATTTTTGGTGTTAACTACCGATTTAAGGCCGCTTTGCATGTATTTCACTTCCATTGAAATGAAGCAACTTAATTGCAAAAAATTCTCAGTTGATACAGTAGCCGTTTCATGTGGAACTTCTTCTGTGCTCATTTTAACTTCAAAGGTTCCACCAAAAAATTGTTCAATAAATGATCTTTAAGTAAATAATAAAAAAATATATTAAAGGCATGTTGATACACGCATGATTTTCGGGTAGTAAGGTTTTTTATACAAGAAAAAATAATTTAATCGGATTTATATTAATGCTTTTATTAAGATCTTATAATGATAACTTTGTTGATCGTTGCATGGAAGCTGCACATAGACTTGACACAGACAGACGACAGATTGATATTGTCAGAGCTTGTGATAACGATTAAGAATATGTAACTTTCAAAGGATCGGCATTTGTTTTCTTAATGAGATCAATAGAGAGACAAATTGTGCTATAATACTGATCCAATCTTGTAAATTGGATTGGATAGTATCTTAAAAATAGTTTTCGAAAGCCAGTAATTCATACATTGCACTATGCGGAATTTTGCCACTTTTTCTGGCCAAAACCCATTTTCCGAAAGTCGTTAAAATGAAATATTTGTAACCGCTATGTACCAGAAAAACATTAGTTTTCAATGTTATGTAGTCGAAATAACAGAGCGAACCACTGTTAAGATAACAGCTGTCAAAAAAAGCTGTTTGCTAGCGATGTGCAAGTTTTCATACAACGAGTAATTTTTCTCTAAGTTGAAGGAGCTAAAAAGTTGGTAACTGACCAATTTAAGTGCTTTTTTTACAATGGATTCGAATCGAAGAGGTACAAATACTCCTTATATTTCCTGTAATTGTTAATCGTTAACGGGTATTATTTTGTGACAAATATTAGTCTTTCAAGAGGCGTACAATATAAGTCCAACCTATTCCAACCATAAGATTTAATACATATTGTAGAGAAATCAATTCTCTTTTAAATGCATATCATATTAATCTGCACTTTTGCGCACTTTCTCTGAAATTTGATATCTTAGGCCCTAACCTAAGTTTGTCAAATTCAGAGTTGTTTCCCATGCGGCCATGATTATGATCCGATCTGATCCAGTTTCAAGGCTCTGATAGATATGGCCATTCTAAATGGTTCCCCGTTTTTAGTTTTATCGAATATATAAATTTTTGGATGCCACAGATTTTTGTCCTTTGTGTGGGCGAAAAAGGGCGGGCCGAAATTTTGAAATACACTTGTAATAATGGGATATGACAGGATATTGGATAAAAAGTTTGGCTGATCTAGCGTTTATAGTTTCGCGGATCGAGGCGCTCAACGAGAGGGAACGATGCATTTCGAAATGGTTTTCTACGTTGTGGCTATATTAATTATCCGATCTGATCCAGATTCAACACTTGGATAGATATAGTCATTCCCTATGATTCTGCGTTTCTAGTTTTCTCGTAACTTTAAAATTGTGCATGCCACAGATTTTCGTTCTTTCAGTGGGCGGAAGGGGGCGGGGCAAAATTTTGAAATACACTTGGAACAGTGTGATTGGACAGGAGTCTGGATACAAAATTGTGTTGCTCTAGCTTTTATAGTCTTTGAGATCTAGGCGCTCATGAAGACGGTACTCTCGAGTACCGCGTATAAAAAGGGCTGCCACGCCCATTGTTTCAAAATAACTTTCTTTTGCTATTACAAACTCATATCCAAAAACCAAACCTAAAAATATTGTTTCGTTTGGAAGTTATTAATTAATGCCACAAAAAGTGGCAAAATTCCCCATAATGCATTGGAACAAAAAATGTTATACACACTACCCAGTACGACCCAATTCGATTTTTCTTTGCAATTTTTATAACCCAAGCTCAAAAATCTTTTCTGTTTTTGGTAACGTAATCAGATCATCTTATATTTAATTGTTATGCAGATGAAAATACAATACAATATCGGGCGACGACGCACAGTGCAAAGTTGACTTCGGCCATATTAGCTTGCTAAATTAATAAACTAAAGAACAATTTTTTAAAAATGAGAGCGAGAGAGATATATGCGCCCAGTTGTTTTTTCAGTTGAGCTGCGCTGCGGCAAAGTTTATCTTTTGATATACTTTTTAGACACGATTTTGCTCGCAGTCTGGCTTTGTGGAAAACATCACTATGTTACAAATTGGGCCTCAGTTATTCGACAGATAGCCGGGAATCGTGCATATAGACGACTACGAACATTAATTCTGGGTTTAGTCTAATTCTGCTATTTCTCTAGTCGCAGCAAATTTGGCAAAGTCTAATTTCATACCGTCATAAGTAAACTGTGCTACGACGTCGTGAAGCTTGACAATAATGTATCAATAATGCTCCAGTGCATATTTTCCTATATAATATACAAGTTTTTGGATCAATAAAGAACGTTTAATGGTAAATTTCGCTGATTTTATATTTAATTTGTAACCGAATAATTTAAAAAACTAAAAAACAAGTTTAAATTTTGGGGAAAAAATATGCAAAACAAATTTTCAAATTTGAAAGCCTAATATCTTCGAGACGGTAAGCTGGAGCTATAAAGTATTTGGGCCCGAATTTTAGCTGCATTTGTCAGCTTTTCAGAATTGTAATGTTTAATACAACCAGATGTAAGATACTTAAGCAATGTGAAAAAAAGATGCACTAACTCTGAAAAAAAAACAGATTTTAAAAATTCGTAAAAAAGTGACTTGTGTTATAAAAAGGCCCAAAAGAAAACCAACCGCTAATTCAGGTTTTGTTTCAGTGCGGTCATCAAGGAAATGTTTTTGCAGGTGCGAATTAGGGAATGTGATTCGTTGAGACTTCTATGGAAGCGACGAAATGGTTCAAACGGAGAAGTCGAAGTTTACCAGATGCAAAAAAATGATCTTTGGAGCTCCATGTTCCACATGTTGTGTTCAATACCTTTAAAATCGGAATGCGCTGAATGCTACAGGGAAAAGAGAGGATGTGATAAAAGCTATCAGTACGAAGCGTTATGTGGATGATTATGATGTGGCGAGGCATATGAGGTAAGCAAGCAAGTAAAAATGGTGCAAAGGATTGCAACTTTGACTTGAGAGGTTTAATTTCTAACTAGCAGAAGTCCACAGTAAACTAAACGGTGAAGAAGACAGTGAGAATATTGTCGAGCCTCTCAAAATGAATAACATGGCAGTCGACAAGATTTTCGGGATGTATTGGTAAAATCAAAAATACATATTTATATTTGACCTGAAAATGAATCGAGTGAAAATGAACATGGCAGTCGACAAGATTTTGGGGATGTATTAGGAAAATCAAGAAGACGTATTTGTATTTGACCTGAAAATGAATTGAGTGGATCCAAATATAGAGTGCCCCACAAAACGACAGCCATTAAGCCTTATCATGCCTTTCTATGACCCGCTCGGAATGCTGCCTGATCTTATGATGGTGCAGGATGTATGGCGATCTAGCTTAAATTGAAACGACCTAATCCCTATAAACATATTTGAACGCTTTAGGCTAAATATTATCAACAACTTTTTAATATCCCGTTGTTATTCTTCGAAATTTTTGTCTCGGAATGCGAAATTGGCAACAGGCATTCGCTGCAGTGACCTATTGGCGCACTAATTTTGAAAATGATAACGAGATAGCCTTATTAGCTGGCAGGACTAGATGCGCGCCCTGGAAACTACTATCGGTGCCAAGAAGTGCCAAGGAACTACAAGCCCCTGTGCTTGGCATTCGAATAAGAAACTCTATACTGAAGAGCCATGAAGTTACTGTATCCAGAACCATTCTATGGTCAGACTCACGAACCGTTATTACGTGGATTCGCTCCGACCATAGACAATACAAACACCAAGTGATTATGCCAATGAGAAAAGAAAAGTATATACGACAACGGCAATAAAAAGATTTATAAATAACTTGTCTGGATAAAAAGATGTATTGGACAGCTGCCTTTAGATCGACTTACGCCTTATAATCGTCCATTCACCTTTATAGGACAATCAGAGCAATTCATCTGGAGCTTGCGGAAGACCTGTCAACCGATGCGTGCATCGTTACAAAAAACTCTCTTAACAGACGAGGCATACCGTTTTCTTTAAGATCTGACATGGAAGTCTTATTGCCCAATCAATCCAAGCTCAGGTGGATGCTGGGAGCGTATGGTACAATCGTGAAACGAGTTCTGGCAGTTACATTGAAAAAAGAGACTCCCAGATTCGAAACAGAAGCAGAAAACATTATAAACAGCTGAACTTAAACACACGTTTCTTTCAGTATGGATGAGCCAGAACCACGCACACCCAATCACTTCTTATTGGGCACCATGAACTTAACACAACGACCTAATCATAATGCAAACTTTTCCCATCATAAGCAATACCGGATATCGCAACAATTAAAGGACATTTTTAGGCGCCGCTGGATTAGGGAAGTGTCTTGCCAGTAGGGGAGATCGGGGTATTATGGGAAAATTTTTGTTGTGCTCAACAGGAAACCATAAAATCAGGTTTTCCTTTAAATTTCAACGCGGTATGTTATAGTATGACTAATTACCTTTCTTTTAGTCACAATAGTTTGATCGCATATCTCTGAATAATACGCAGACGATTGCCAAAAAACTAATAGAACACAAACGAAGTGAAAATGATATGATGATATGATATGATATTATAGACAACATAGGAAAAAAAACGACGCGTGTACGCACCTTTACTGATCGGGGAAATATAAGCTTATCATGAGACAAGTCGATGACAGTTGTTGGCAGCAGTTATTATTCACTAGGAAAAAAATATTTTATTATTTTGCTGTTCTGTACCATCCAAAACAGATTGTTGTATTTTTTGTAAGAAAAATAGCGGTTATATGTCGGTGAAACGGTGAAACTTTTGTTCTGACTTTTCCTGAGTTTTTAAAGTCAAAATTTCCGAAAAAAATACCGCAAAATATGATCAAATTTTAATATGAAAGATAAAAATATACAATTTTTTAAAAAATTCTTTAAAAGACTTTTTACGCACAACTTGGATCGACTTTTTTCAGCAGTTTGACCCCATGCAACAAATCTCTTTCCCGCGTCTATCGTTCCTGTAAAGCATCAATCTTGAAATACATGGATTTTGTGAAGCCAGCATGGGTGCATATGGAGCATGTATCTATGCTGTTTCGCAAAGCGGAAATGGAGTCAAGGGAAATCTTCCAGATCTCGTGTAGCGCAACTGAAGACTATTACGATACCAAAGTTTGAATTATGCATTTCTTACATTTATTTTATAAAATTTGTTTCAACATGGCGGCTCCAGCCCTCGCGAAAGAAGCCTCTCCCGGCACGAGGTGGCCCAAGCCGCACGCCCCCCGCCCGGTGGATTCCTCGCTGTAGAAGGTTCCCTGCGTCGGAATACGTACTGCATCGTACTGTAAAATCCTAGACTGTTCTCCAAAAAATAATATAATACTAATTAGGAAAAAAAAAAAAAATTCGATTTTTTTTCGGCACTGACGGTAACCTCCCCTTAATAAACTTAAATTGTTCTTATATTTGTTGGTGTGACTCTACAGTCGTATTAGCTTGGATCAAGGACCAGCCATTTAACTTCAATGTATTTGTTGCTAATAGACTTTCTGTTATATAACTGGAATGTCTGGGCTGCACGTGCCAACTGATCTCAATCCTGCCGATATGTTTTCTCGAGGATCATTACCCGCTGAGCTCATCAATCCTCATCTTTGGAAGCATGGGCCTCCATACTTGACAGCCAGTAAGCACTATTAGGCGGTCGAAAGACCGTAGCCAACGTAATACAGAAGTGCATCAGATGTTTTCGAGTGAAGCCTCGAAGTCTAGAGCAAATAATGGCAGATGTCTGGTGGACAGAGTTACCGAATCTCGTGCATTTTTAGTTACCTGCGTGAACTACTTCGGCCCATTCCTGTATATATCAGAAGTTCGAAATCGGCCCCCAATTAAATACTTCATGAGCATTTTTATATGTTTCTCCATCGGTTCACATCGAACTTTTGAAGGATCTTACAACGTCCGCGCTCCTGTCTGCTCTTCGCCGTTTTATTTGCACACTTGGAAGATCGATTCGTATTTGGTCAGATAACGCCACAAATATTGTTGGAGCTCGGCAGAATTTAAGTCGCTATTTCTAAGCGACAATCATCAAGCCTCATCGATTGCATCGATTGGCGTTTCATCGTCACATTTTGGATGATTTTGGGAGGCGTCGGTCAAGGCCGCTAAACATCATCCTTGCTGTGCCCTTGGATCCTCTCTTCTTGGATTTGATGAGCTGCGCACCCTTTCGTGCAATATTTGTGCAATTATTAATTCAAGGCCATTGTTTCCTCTTTCAGAGAACCCGGCAGATCTTGGTCAATTTAAACGTCGATCTCTTGGACCGTTGGATGAAGGTCATGCTTCAACATATCGTTTGGTCTCGATGGCGCCAATCTTATTTAACCAGTCTTCAGGAACGACCAAAGTGGCGCAACCGGAATCCTGAGCTTCAGGTCAATGATGTCGTTATTGTTAAGGGCGAGAAATTCCCTACGCTGAAGTGTACGCTAGCGGGAATCGTCTAACTCCTCCCAGGAGCTGATGGCGTATCTTGAGTCACTTTTATCAGGATGGCTACAGGTGTTAGCCAAAGAGCACTTGCAAAATTATGTCTCTTGCCTCTTCGAGATGAGGTGAATGACATGGATCCTTCCTCGGGGGGAGTATATTCGGGCTAGGCCCAAGTTTAATTGTCTTATTTTATAATTAAACTCATTATCCTATTTAAATATACCTGCTCTTCTTATCTATGCTTTCACACGGCGTCGTTGAGCCGTCGTTAAATCAGTTCTCGCTTGATATTGTTTGAGCACAGACCTTTTTTGTCCCCAATCTACTACATTGGCACGAGATTGGATCGCTTTTCGCACCAAGTTTATTAACTCGATTCCTTACATATGTACATTGTTAAAGGCTCTGGCAATTTCGGCCGCCCTCACCATACAAAATTACACACAATAAAAAATGTATAAGTTATTGTAAATCAATCGTTTGTAAAATTCGTAACAATTGCCATATCTATTATTTTTTCCATCACTGTGGATCTTTTTGTTGTGGGATATTGAAAAGGCACAGCAACTTTAATTGGTTTATTATTTCTAAATAAGTTTATATTTTTACCGAGCCAAAATTTCAAATGGTGGCTGCAAAATGCGGATCTCTTCGACCTCTGCTCTTTTATTTGCACACTTGGAAGATCGATTCGTATTTGGTCAGATAACGCCACAAATATTGTTGGAGCTCGGCAGAATTTAAGTCGCTATTTCTAAGCGACAATCATCAAGCCTCATCGATTGCATCGATTGGCGTTTCATCGTCACATTTTGGATGATTTTGGGAGGCGTCGGTCAAGGCCGCTAAACATCATCCTTGCTGTGCCCTTGGATCCTCTCTTCTTGGATTTGATGAGCTGCGCACCCTTTCGTGCAATATTTGTGCAATTATTAATTCAAGGCCATTGTTTCCTCTTTCAGAGAACCCGGCAGATCTTGGTCAATTTAAACGTCGATCTCTTGGACCGTTGGATGAAGGTCATGCTTCAACATATCGTTTGGTCTCGATGGCGCCAATCTTATTTAACCAGTCTTCAGGAACGACCAAAGTGGCGCAACCGGAATCCTGAGCTTCAGGTCAATGATGTCGTTATTGTTAAGGGCGAGAAATTCCCTACGCTGAAGTGTACGCTAGCGGGAATCGTCTAACTCCTCCCAGGAGCTGATGGCGTATCTTGAGTCACTTTTATCAGGATGGCTACAGGTGTTAGCCAAAGAGCACTTGCAAAATTATGTCTCTTGCCTCTTCGAGATGAGGTGAATGACATGGATCCTTCCTCGGGGGGAGTATATTCGGGCTAGGCCCAAGTTTAATTGTCTTATTTTATAATTAAACTCATTATCCTATTTAAATATACCTGCTCTTCTTATCTATGCTTTCACACGGCGTCGTTGAGCCGTCGTTAAATCAGTTCTCGCTTGATATTGTTTGAGCACAGACCTTTTTTGTCCCCAATCTACTACATTGGCACGAGATTGGATCGCTTTTCGCACCAAGTTTATTAACTCGATTCCTTACATATGTACATTGTTAAAGGCTCTGGCAATTTCGGCCGCCCTCACCATACAAAATTACACACAATAAAAAATGTATAAGTTATTGTAAATCAATCGTTTGTAAAATTCGTAACAATTGCCATATCTATTATTTTTTCCATCACTGTGGATCTTTTTGTTGTGGGATATTGAAAAGGCACAGCAACTTTAATTGGTTTATTATTTCTAAATAAGTTTATATTTTTACCGAGCCAAAATTTCAAATGGTGGCTGCAAAATGCGGATCTCTTCGACCTCTGCTCTTAAAAGATGGCCCCCGAACTTCAAGTCTGCGAACTTATAGTGAAATGAAAAAGGCAATGAATTGACTTTATGAACATTTTCTATGGCTTATACCAAGCTAGAATAAATTTGGACAAAAAATTAACCATAATCTAGGCCAGGGGTGCGCAGTGCACACTACGCACATTTGTTTTTGTTTTCCACATAGCATTTTGGAAGTGTATGAGCTTACACACTGGTAATATTACGGTACACATTGCAAATTACACAAACAATTTGTCACTTTCCGTCAACTTTTGTTACTGGCAAAGCAACAACAATTTTATTGCTTCGTTTTGCCGTCGCTATTCCGAATATATTTCGTTGTCGTTTGCTGTACACTGAAAAACGAAAAAGTTCACTTCGTTGTGAACCATGAGACGCATTTGTTTTTTTTTTTTCAAGAAATATGTTCCAATTTTTAGAAATAAAAACCGCCGTGGCTCTACTTTATACCCGGTACTCAGTCAGTATATATGTATGTGAGCTTGTTGTAATTTATTACATGTTCGCAAAAGGGACAAATTTAATTTTAGCCAAAAAAGAAAAAAGTAATTTAGTCGAACCTTTTCGGAGATTTTTATCTATTAGATGTTTCTATATTTGTTTAGAGAGAGAAGGAATGAGTTTGAAATTTCATTTGTTCCTTCTGGCCATACTAATGATCCGATCTGATCCAGATTTAACATTCTGATAGATATGGTAATTTTCTATGATTCTGCGTTTTTGGTTTTCTCGAATCTTAAAAATTGTGGATTTTCGTCCTTTGTGGGGGCGGAAAGTGGCGTGGCAAAATTTTGAAACAAACTCGTCTCGGTTTGATATCACAGGAGCTTGGATAGGAAGTTTGGTTGATCTAGCTCTTATAGTCTCTGAGATCTAGGCGTCAAAAAATTCGATCAGGCATAGCACCCACCCCGGTGTGTGAGAGAAAGCGAGGGAACGATTCTTTTTAAATGGTTTTCTTCATTGTGGCTATATTTATTATTTGATCTGATTCAGATTCAACACTTTGATAGATATGGTTATTATCTATGATTCTGCGTTTTTAGATTCCTCGTATCTTTAAAATTGTGCATGCCACAGATTTTCGTCCTTGGAGTGGGCGGAAGGGGGCGGGGCGAAATTTTGAAATACACTTGTAACAGTGTGATATGACAGGAGTCGGGATGCAAAATTTGGTTGCTCCAGCATTTATAGTCTCTGAGCTATAGGCGCTCATGAAGACGGACACACGGACGGCCAGACAGACATGGCTATATCGACTCGGCTATTGAAGCTGATCGGAAACGCTTCCTTCTGGGTGTTACAGACATCCATTTTATCAAAAAATCTAATATACACCTTTACTCTTCGAGTACCGGGGATTCAAATGTTCGTTACATGAGTGAGTGCGATTTCCTTTATTTGTATTTCTACGTGCACGTCCATAAGAAAGCATTGCGCATCCTTGGTATAGTGGAATAACTTGAAAACTGTTTACCGTATTCAGTTAACATGTCTAAGTGCGGCTCGGCGAGACTTTTTTTTGTCTTGCATTGCCTTTTTTTGGTTTTGCGTTTTATTGTGATTTGACAACTATATTCTAACATAATTCTGTCCAGATTACAGATCTAATGATGTGCAGCGAAAAGGAGTTTGATAAATGGATTCAGAGTTCTTGGCGCTCCATTGTTGCTGACGAGGTCGCCCGGCAGTGTCGAACTCTGGCTTCCTTACTCTAGCTTTTAGTCTCTGAGCTATAGGGGCTAATGAAGACGGACAGACGGACGTACAGACAGACATAGCTATATCGACTTGGCTATTGATGCTGATCAAGAATATATATATTTTATGGGGTCGGAAATGCCCCCTTCTGGGTGTTACACACATCCAGTTTTAGCACAAGTATATACTCTTCGATAATAAAAAGGCTGGCAAAAGATATCATCGTTTCTACACGGTTGACTTTCGCTTAACATGTTCTGCACTGGGATGTTCCTTTTTGCTCAAACGCAATCCGGAACAGTTTCTGCGTGCCGACCTCACACGAATAAAATCATACGAGTTGGGCTGAAGCAACAGACACTCGACACGAAAACGAGCATGAAAAAACTCAGCGAGGCCACAAGAGATAGAGAGTTTGAGTGATTATTGTCAGTCATTATTGATTCATAACATGACCACTGTCCAATATTTGTTGGACTTTATTGTAATTTCAAGTAGCCTTACAATTCTCCTCTCTGAGAGAAGTGAGCTTTCTCTCTTAATTCTAACAGTTCTTATTACTTTTGGCAATTTGTGGAAAGAGGAGCGAAAAATAACGCCAACAAAAATAGCACCAAATAACGCTTTTGTATCAAAACGTTTTCTTTTCTGAGCTTTTTGATATTTTAAATTCTTGATTGAATCGGTGGCTTTCGTTGATTGTTACAAGAAAGTTATAAAATACAAGTAGTTATGGGTCGTGGAAAGCACTGTAGTGAAGCGAAAAGCCAAAGGATCAAAACTTTAATTTCAGAAGACAGGACCTATACTAAGGTGGGGTAAATTGTCGGTTGTTGAAATAAAATTGTTCTTAAAGCTTCAAATTATGTTACCATTTAAGCCGCCCACAGAGCTAAAACAGGATCTTAAAAAATCGGCAGGTGCCAGCAAAGTTAGATATTGCTTGCAAGAACATAAATTGGCTGCCAGTAGTCCGAGGAAAATTCCAATTTTGACTTCTAGGTATAGGACAAATCGAATTCTGTATGCAAAACAGCACTCAAGTTGGCCCACATAAAAATGGAGAATCATCCTTGGGTCCGACGAAAGACAAAACTTTTTTTTCGGTGTTATAGGGTATCGATCTTATATGAGTCGACTATATAATGCAGAATACAAACCCCTGATTCACATATAAAACCTTTAAACATGGAGAAATGGCATGGTATGGGCATGCAACCAAAGAGCAATAAAAATCTTTGAGGTATCCTGCATGATTCGTGGATAAATATCCCGAAGTAAAGATGCGAAAATCAGGTGAGTATTAATGCCGAGACGTTGTGCTGCTGTTCTTGCTGCCCAACGGTTTACACCTAAATATTAACCTTTAAATACAACTAAAGTAACAGATTCTAATAAAAATGTCAGACAAATTCTTTGTATTTTATATTTAATTAATTTTTTGGTAAATTCGTGCTATTTTTGTTGGCGCCTTAATTTCGGATTTAATCCTTTTCTTTTTAAATATTTTCATTTCGAGTCTTGCAATAAATACCAATCTTTGCGATATCTTAATTTACACATTAATCTTTATATATAAGTTTTGAAAACATTCATTAGAACCAGTGTTTAAACAAAAACCATCAAGACAGATACATTCGACTCATGATGCTATTTTTTCCGGCGCAGCTGTACATGCTGCCGTGCATCACCTATGCACATACATCTTTTACAATCCGCTAAAGAGATATGATAAATTATTTGAATTGATTGATCACTACATTTTTTCAATTACAATACTCCGGTAATGACAAGAAAATTAAAACGTAACATATGTATGATGATACATACATACATCGAAGATATATAGATTATTAGCTACTTTGTTTTGACGGTCAGGCCAGAGACAAGTCACGAGTTAAATTTGAATTTAATAAACAATACACCATGTATTCAAAATACTTACCCATGTTTCGTTTTCTGAGTAATATTTTTAGATGGTTCTTGGCGAATTGGTAAAAGTTTTTGTTGTAGCATTTTCAGAATTTCCGACCAACATTCATTAGCATCTTGCTGTCTGTATGTGCCATTTTCTCCAGTCTGTGCAAATTGGGGGGATGCTCGGTGCAAGGCCTGCAACAGTACAATTGGAGTGACTGTTGCACCCTTATCCATCTGAGCAAAAACAGATTTCATTCCGGATGAAATAGAAAAAGCTGCTGATAAGGTATCAGACCCCTCACTGGCAAAACTGCTTAGTGCATTACGAAGCTCAGGAACTGCTTTCAAGCATTGAATAGTGGCATTCATATAGCAGGTATTTCCAAGGTTTGTTAAACCAGCTGGTAGGCGCATCTATAATTTACTTTTAAATACAAAACTGTAAAGATATGATTTATCAAAGATACGCACTGCACTCGCGGTTTCTGCATCATTCATGTCTTCAATAAACTTAATTGGTGTTGTGGGTACTTTTGGTACATCTTCTTTGCTACCCAGTAACAACACTACAGCGCCCTACAAAATAATCATTTGCAATTATAAAAACCGTACTTCAATTTGTAGCTTACGTCTTTTAACTGCAAGTTCCATTGATCATCTTTAAGTATGCCACCTTTGCACATAACTTTTTGACGCTCTGGCTCAACACCAGTAAGAGCGAAAAGTTGAGCTTTGAACAATATAGGATCTTCATCGGTGTTAACATCGATATCCGTAAAAAGTTCTCGTCCCCATTTTACTTTTACTGCAAAAAACCAATTTCATTTTTGCGTACAAAAAAAAAAATTATTACCTTTAAACAAAGGCATCGTGAACTCCTAGCTAAAATTCAAAGTCATACTAATTCAAACAGGGGTGTGTGAAACAACGATATATCTGAAAATGACAAAGGGGAAGTAAAAAAAAAACATCGTCTACCTGGGAACGTTGATAATGGTAGTATTCCACTACACGACCATTAATACCCTGTTTACACTACGGTTCGGTTAATGCGTTTCGGGCAAAACTCGAGTTTCATTTACATGGGGAAGCATAAGGGCCCTAGAGGTGGCAAAAAAGTTGAGTTTTAGTTGCGTTTCAATCGCGTTTGTCCGATCTTCCGAATATTTCTGTCGTGGAACTATCACCACTAGAAATAAACAGCAAAAAATATGTGACAACGGAGAAAGAGGTAAACAAACATTTCTTAAAACCAATACTTTATATCCAATTTTATCCAGGAACTCCTGGACTTTTGGCAAATTTTTACTTTTTTTTTGTACCTTTTTCAACTTTTATTTACATTTATATTTATGAAATGGCTTTTGACACAGCAAATAGACTCTCTACCGTACGATATTCCCCGAAGGCTCCTAGGCAATAAAAAGCTATGGCTATTCTCTTCTCCAGAGGGATTGTCAGTAGAAAAGGAGTGTCTTTCTTTCGGATATTGGATACCCTTTTCTTGCAGAAATTTTCTTTAAAAAAGCATCGGAGTTATTTGGAACTTCCTAATCCCAAAAAGATCCATATTACGGCTATTATAAATTGGGATACATTATTTAAAATAAACAAGAAGCAATAGAAAACAAAATGCCAATTCCTTACCAGGGTCCAAGTGCGTTTATATGAAATTGTATCCAAATACTCCAAAGCTCCTGGAGACATCGTCGGCAACTCTATACATTGCAGCATCGTTATGGTATCTTGACCTGCCACATAAAGCAGCAATAATTCGATGTCGTTCATAATAATAAAATCAAATAAACAAACTATATAAACACACGCACGTGTCAGCAGAAGTCAAAACTTAATAACTTAACTTTTGTGTAGTGTAGACACCAGTTCTGACCTATTGCGTTCTCCCGGTTATCGATAAGTAACGCACTGTAGTGTAAATAGGCTATACATTTCCTTATAGCCTATTCACACTGGGGTCCGTAGGAAGGTCTGTAGGAAAATGTGGGATTTTTTGACAGATGTGAAGCCTCGATTCCCACAGGCCACCATCTACCACCTATTGAAAACACAGCTGACAACAACAAACCAGAAATTTGTGCTCTGCATTTTTTTTGTCAAAGTTAAACCAGATATATGGAATATTTGATTTTGGCTTCGACTGTGAATCACCAACAACCAATGGTGTTGCAAGAATTGAGGTGGTGTTGGACCGAATGGAAAGTGATGAACTCGAGGAATTTGCAATAATTCATCACTTTATTGAAAGTATGCCAAGAACGTATACTCTGCCATTGCAAAGCATTGCTTAAACAAATAAAAAACATTTTTAAATTACATATCTATTACATATTTATATTTTTTTTGCCTCCTTGCCTCGAAAAAATGTTAACATCTCACATTGAAAGCCCAGCATCTGGGATTGATATGTTTCCTGGCTCCTATCCAATTGCTGGAGAAGCTCGATGTGTGCTTTTTGCTCCTCTAGCCGTTCCCGCGCAATGCTCAAAAGTTCTGTATGTGCGTCCTATTTTGTCCGCTTCGTGGGTGGGGGGGGGTTTAATGCTGGAGCTGCAGTTGGAGCCGTCAAGGTCCACCTCGATGCTCTCGACAAAGTCTTCTTCAATGTCTGCAAGGATAATTATTATAATATTGTTAAGATTTATTTCATTTAACCTACATTCGCTGTCCAAAGCGTTATGTTCCGTATTGTGCATTCGGAAAGATCCAGGAAACAATTTATTTTGTCGAAATGCTGCCATGCAGATGGAGCACACCGCATGACCCAATTCTATTCTTTTCGAGCCTGCAAAGTATCCTTCCTCCTTCATAGACTCGGCCATTTCCATATATAAATGGGAGTTCTTTCGTGCTCCCCGCAAGTCTTCTATTTTCTCCTGCCATATGTCGATAAGGCCTCCATATCGGTGGGCCATATTAATCTGCCGCTCTCTGTTATTTTATGTGCTGAAATTGTCAATTGTGTCTATGTATCTATTAAACTTACAACCTGCTGTCACTTGTGTCGGTGGCAGTTGTTGTTTTTTCTTATTTTAATTTTTACATTTTCGCTGTTAATTTTTTTTTTGCTGTGAGTGCCAATTTTTCAGAGTTGTATTTGAAAACATCGGCTAAATATCTCATAGAAACGTGCGGCTTAGGAACATCCAAAATGGATGGTGGAACTAACTGGGAAATTTCTGAACGGCAAAACCTGGTCGCCTGTGTGAAAAGGGCTTCCCTTTCACAAACATTTTTACATTTACTTTAGAATTCAAAATACGAACGATTTTTTAAATTTCAAAACGTCAACCCTTTCCTATGCGAAATGAAAAGTAAGCCGGTTTATAATTGCAAAAGGAAAAACTAGATGACTTATTGAGCGATTAAGATACATTTGACACCATTACCATGGAAATTTAGATTTTGAATTATTTATAAATAATTTTTTTTGTAACCCAACCCTCAAATTGGACTCGGAAAAATTGGTCAGGACAATTTCACTTTTGGGATTCGCGGCAACAGCTGACGGAGATCGATTCGTGTATCGGATCTGGCAAAAATACATATTTGCGCATAACAGCACAAAATAATTCTAAATAACATGCGCTTTACAGAACACTTGGCTAAAGACTGATATTTCCCGCTAATTTTTTATTCAAAATGTAAGTGCAACAAATTAATGGTTTAACCATTAGCAATTCAGTTTACATGCTGTTACTCGTCAGAAATATTAAATATACAAGTATTGCATCTCAGATATCTTGATCTACGCAAGTCGAGCACTCTCTGCCATTGTTTTTGTTCAAAACAAAATAAAAGGGATCAAAAGAACCAGATCAGCTGTTTTTGTTTACCAGAATCAATGAGAAAATAAAACATATCGGTAACAAGAAAATGTGAAACGCAAAAGCAAATGAAACCCGGAACTTGCCTGTATATGTTCATTTGTGTGCATTCCAGTTGAAACATGGAAAAAAGCTTGGAAATTGTTGAGGGATGAAATTGAGTGAATAAATAATAAAAATAAAATAGTTGTTTGCATTTCTGTTCCGCAAAAATGGATTTACCCAATATTGCGGTGCTTTATCCGTGTATTGTGGTTCTTCAGCGCCACAGCACCAACAAATAATTTATTTCTGCTTGCTTTGATACAAAATTTGAATTTTTCCATGAATATATCAGCCGCGATATGGATATTCTTGAGAGGAGGACTTTGCGAAGAACTCTGACCTTGGAGCGCAACTGATCCCTTCCCTCCTACTGGCGAAACTACTGTTAGTGCACAGATGGCTTAGTGTGGGTGGTGGACAGTGCTGATCGAATGCGCCTGGCCCTTGATGGCCACCTTGTTGGTACCTGCAACAAACAGTATCTGCCCGGGGCGCTCAATTCTGGCGAAATCAAAGAAGTTGGAATAATATTCAAAATACACATTATTTATTACTATTACACGGCTTAACTCGTAGATACTACATTTGTACGAGAGCACACTACTGGCTGGTAGTTTTCGTAAGAGCAGTTACTGGAGAGAAACTGTACATTGGAACGGCTCATTGGACACATTGTATTCTTTTTCACAGTAGAATAAAGCGTTTTACTTTTCCAACAAATACATTTTGTACAGCCTCTTTTTCTTGTCGCAAACATCAGCACAAAATTGGCCCTATGTTGGAGGCGAAGCTTTCGTCGGTCACCGGGTCCTTGTACTTTTTCTTCATCATGTTGAAGACCATGTCGATTTGCGAGAAAGGCAATATTGAGTCCTGACTGGGCCGTCGTCAGGTTCATCACGAAGCAGGGAAAGGGGACTTTTAGTTCGCCAGACAGCGTAAGGAACTTTTTGCGGAGTGCTGAGTCGACATTGGTATTGTCCACCACACATGATTTTCTAGAGCTCAAGCTGCCCAAGGTGTCTTATCTAGTGATAAAATTGGATTTAAAGTATTGTTTTTAAGAAATATATGTTTTTTTTTACTTTTTTTCCATTGTCACATATGTTTTTTGTTGATTTTCTAGTGGCGATAGTTCCACGATAGGCAGATAAGGGCTGAAATATTCGGAAACTCTGACAAACGCGATTGAAACGCAACTAAAACTCAACTGAATGAAACTCGAGTTTTGCCCTAAACGCATTAACTCAATAACTCAACCGTTGTGTAAACAGGATATTAGATTTTGACTTGGTCATAACAAAAATTATTTGTGTACCCCAACCCTCAAATTTGATTCAGAATAAATTGGTTAGGGTTAATTCACTTTTCGGATTCGTGGCAACAGCTGACGGAGATCGATTCGTTAATCGGAACTGGCAAAAAACATATTTGCGCATAACAGCACAAAATAATACTGAATAACATGATAGTCACTGAACAGTTGGCTAAAGACTGATGTTTCCCGCCATATTTAATTCAAATTGTTAGTGCAACAAATTAATAGTTTGACCATTAGCAATTCAATTTTCAATTTGAATGCTTTAAAATGCATCTGAGATGTTTCTGAGATGTTTTTCCCTTCGTATTGTTTCAAAACAAGTAATTGAAAAATATCATGCTGTATTTTTACAAAACAACCAGCTAAGCTGTTTGGTTTGTCAGAATCGATGATAAAATTAAACATATCGATGACAAGAAAATGAGTAAGCAGAAGCTGTTCAAAATGAAAAGTAAATGAATTGAATCAAAAAGTAAAACGAAATAGTTAATGAAAGCCGAAACCAGCCTGAAATTCTGCTCGTCGCTAAGCTCCTCCAATCTTTTTATATTTTGCTATTTCGAATCCATAGCGCTGTGCTTGGTTTCCTTGCATTTCGATAGTAAACGCACACATTCATGCACACCACTTCATTTATTTGGCTGAGATAATACATTTTTCGTGCATAGCAAAATACCACAAATACCATCAAATACTTTTCCAGCAGAAATAGGCAAGTAATTTTGCCGATCTGAGCACTAAATTAATGATGCGGATAGCAGAACCGTTTTGCTGGCAGAATATTTTTATCGTTTTCATACGAATATCAACCCTGATTCTGCTCGATAGCTCTTTCTGCTGTTCTGAGTAATAGGATAAAGCGTTGTACTCAGATCCGAAAAATTGTTTGTTAATAGCCTTTTCCCACAGGGGATGGTCCGTAATGTTTTGCCGTTCCAAAATTTCCCAGTTAGTTCCATCATCCATTTTGGATGTTCCTATACCGCACGCTTCTATGAGATATTCAGCCGATGTTTTCAAATGCACCTCTGAGAAATTGGCATTCACAGCGAAAAAATGGAATTCACTGGGAAAATCTTAACAATGAATGACAAGAATATCTGATATCCTCCAGAAAATGGCGAGGAGCCGGGAGGTTTTTTAATGGCAAATGGTCAATTTACAATTAGAAATGCTCCAATTTCTTCGGGAGATAAAGGCGAATAAATAAAAAGAAATAAAATTAAAAATTTTAGTTTGAAAAATGTTTTTTTATGTTTAAACAATGTTTTGCTTATTATTGGTATCGACACTCGGCCAATTTCCTGCCGTTCCGCTTCTGAAAAACATAAAACATAGTCTTGTACATACCATTCTTGTTTTCCCCACCATCAATTTTTGCAACAAAATTTGTTGCTGTTGATTCACAGTCGAAACAATAATTAAAAATTCCATATTTGTTGTTTAATTTTTACAAAATGCAGAGCACAAATTTTAGGTTTGTTGTTGTCAGCTGTGTTTTTAATGGATGGTAGATGCTGGATGGTGGCCTGTGGGAATCAAGGCTTCACATCTGTAAACAATCCGTTCCCCGTAATTGTACTGTGTGGGAAAAGGCTATAAGAGAAAGTTCTGTTCTGTGACCATTGTTTTTTTTTTTTGTTTTTTTTTCTGCCTTCTTTTATTAATTTACTAATAGGTTATTAACTAATATAAGTTATAGGTTATAAAGATTAATATAGGTTAGTATAGGGCCGAAATTCTGGAGAACCATGCCCCTGCGGCACGGTTGCGAAGCTCCGCTTTGCAGGGACCCTGGTTCTTCCTAGGTGCTCTCCCTTATTAGTCGCTCAATACTGCGCAATTCTGTTATCGCTGCGGCGGTTGCTCTACTTTCACAAAACACAATAGCTCAAGTACTGACCAGCACTGCCTCCATTTTGTGAGACGTCTAGCGTTGTGAAGGCTTCTAGAAGGGCTTGTCCCTTGGAGATGGCGTCCGAGCTGCTGCTTTTGCTGATGTCGCTGCCCCACTCTAGCATTAAAATCGCCCGCGATTACCGATGGCTTGTGGTCTCTGGCGCCATCCACCAATTCGTCCATAGCTGCAGCAAAGCTCTGGCGACTCAGGCTTGGTGGGAAATAGAAGCTGTAAGTCCAGAGGTTCCTTAATTTTTCCCTGACAAAATATCTGTATGCAGCACAGGCAGTTGGCCGCATCGGTGGCCTGCCACAAGACCATATCGCTGCTTTGCCCGACGTGCTTTGGACCCAGCAGCTATCTTCCGGGGATAAGTAGAGCTTGCTGATGATGGCGACGTCTAAATTTAGCTCCCGCACTGACTGAGTCAGTAGATCCATGGCAGCCTCGCAATGATTTGGGTTTATTTGGTAGAATCTAATTATGACTGGAGTTTCTTGCATTCACGAGCATTTTGGATGCCATATTGCAGCTGTGGCTTCTTGCTTTGTGTTTATGGGGCTTCCCCTTACCAGCGCAATAAAAGCATCTCACCTCGTTATGGCAGTCTCGGATCTTATGGTCAGCCGCCCCACATCGGAAGCACCATCCGCTTCTGTCCACGGAGCTTTTGCAATTCGCTGGAATGTGTCCAAGCTCCAGGCACTTGAAACATTTGGTTGGTAGATTGCGTGACCGGATACGGCAGACAGACGAGGCAATCCTGACCTTTCCAGCTGCGAGTACCTTCGCTGCCAGCGCAGCCGGAAGGCTGATAGTGGCCCACTGAGTGCAGCCAAAGGCTGTGCGCAGACTTTGAATAGCGTCCGCATCCAGCAAAACGCTGACTTGATCAGTGAACGCCTTTTTCAGGTCCTCCGCGGTGGCCATCTCATCCAGATCGACACCCTCTAACCTCGTCTAGAACTATACCGATGCTGTCGCGGAGCCGCTGCGTTGCCTCCGATTTGGTGGTGTTGAGGTCCAGCAGGAGAGCACCCTTGGCTGTGCGCTTCACCCTGCGCACACTCTTCATCTCCTTACTCTGGTGACCAGATTCAACACCACGTACGCCATTTTCTCCTTTGCCTCGATGATGATGGCATCAGAACGTGGCATCGGCTTTCTGACGTGAGGCCTACGATTCATTTCGTAGCATTCATTTCGGCGGGCAAACTGCTGATGGGGTTGCTCCGTGGGGGGTCTTCCAGCCCTTTTTTGAGTTTTGGTGTACGCAAGGTGGTCCTCTCCAATTGCTGCTTGGCCCATTGCGTTGAGGGAGGCACTGCGCCTCTTGGTCTTGTTGGGCTACCTTCTCGGTCCTCCGGGGATTTGAATCGAGGCTAAAAAGGTCGGACTTTTGTAGCCTCAAAGCTTTCTGCGCCTGGAACTTCATATCTTTGTTGATGTAGCGTGCGTCCTTCAACATAGACGACAATTCCGTTGACGTCTTGATAAGGGTCGTCAGGATCGCTCGGAGGTCTCCAGTTTCCTCTGGCTCTGTTGTTCCCTTCTCCAGAGTGGCGCCGCTGAAGTCAAAGGGGTTGACTCGGACTTCTGATGGGGCTGAGACGGTCACTAATGGCTGCTGCACCGCTTTTAGGGGCTCCTGTAGATGAGAGACTGTTCATAGATGTGGATGGGCCCTCTTCTTTACTGGTGCTTCTGCTTGGACTGAGCACAGTCAGTATAGGCTGCTACACCGCTTTTTGAGGCTCGTTTAGCGGGCAGCCCGTTCTCAAACCTAGTTGGGCCCTCTTCTCTGGGCCAAATGCATCAGGGCATCTGCCACTGTTGGTGGGGAACGCTGCAGGCTCTATCTCCGCTCAAACGCCCGCTTTTCTCCTCCTCCATATCTGCGGCTCTGGGATTTCGAGCGTGAATTCGAAATTTTGGAACACCGCGCGATTTCAAATTTAACGGTCCAACGGTCTGATCACCTTGCGGCGTTCCGCTGCAGTCTGGCACCTCCTTATAGGGAGCGACCCTACGCGATCAGCCGTCTGGCAGCTCCGCGATCAACTGTTAGTTGAAGCTCCAAAACGAGTGATGAGTGAAAAGTTGTTTTTCCTTTTTTACTTTGCCTTTCACCAACACCATGGACTGTGGAAGGTGCCCACCTCCGCTGTGTGCAGCATGACTACTTGTGCCCCTGCAACCACGTGGGATGTCGGCGAGATCAGCTACCATAGGCAGGATGTACCGTCACGAAAGTGAACTGCTCTGACGCGTTTTCCTTCTGCCTTCCAGATGTGACACGGGTTCTATACGTGGAACTCTCGAAGCGTTTATGAAAGCACAACCGCACCTGAAAATACCACTTATGTGACTCTGTGACCAGTGTGGCCAGATGTGCACGCTCTAGGGTTACACCGTTTTGTGTTTGTTTAAGCCTAGTACTCAGACCCCAAAAAAGGGCTAGCGAACAGAATCAGGGTGGATATTTGTATGAAATCGATAAAAACAGTTTTCTTGGCAAATGGTTTAGCTAGAACAATTCCGTAGGTAGTCCTCAGTTCGATAATCAAAACATGCCGATACGATATACTGAAAAAATATTGGTTGGTATTTGGGGTATTTTTACTGTCCCTTGATTCTTATTCGCATATCAATAAAACTAAGAATGTGTGCGTGCATATGTGTGAAAACAAAACAATGATTTGGCGGCAGTAAAGTACAGAAAAGCAAATAAGCAAAGATTGGGCGAATTTTCCGACGACGACATTATGAAGCTTATAAAGGTTGTCGAGAAGAGGGAGTTGTGGATTTTGGCCGATGAGAAGCATTATGATGTGAATGCAATAAAAGTTGCATTGGCGTGTGTGGCTGCAGAGATGAATAGAGACAGTCAGTATAATTTAAAATAATTATAAAATGTAAATATATTTTCATATGTACATTAGTTGGTTGCATTTCCATTTTGCTGATCTGAGTATTCGTTTGCAGAATGCTTGCAGCAAACATTTCTGTAGAAAGAATCACAGGCATGCATTTTTATCGTTTCCATACGAATGTTATTTCTGATTTTGTCAAACGAAAATTTTGCGAAAATGTAAACAATGACAAGCAAATGGCTAGGAGCCAGGAGGTTTTTCAATCGCAGTTGCTTTATTTTCAGTTAATAATACTCCAATTTCTTTGTAGTTCTACAAATGTTTTCATTTGTTTAAGGCATGTTTTGGCTTTTAAAATATTCTCGAATCGCTGCAACTTCCTGGAGAGCCCATGTTCATATACGTAAATCTATCTCTGAATTAAATTGAAATGAAATACATTTGAAAGAAGACAAAAAGTGTCGTAACGCTTCTGTGGGGATAATGATTTTTATCCCCGATCGGCCGAAAAATTATTTCGAATTAAATAAACCAAATGGCGCAGAAATAAAATTGTGAAATATTCTTAAGTGCGTTAACTACAAAATGCAAGTGTCTCTTGCTTGCCATTTACATTATTGCATTTCCTCTCCGATCGCTGAGCGCAGCTTCGCTCGGAAAACATAGATAACAAAGAGCGAGCTTTGAGAGAGGGCAAGCAAGCAAAAGCTTTAACAAAAAGATTTGCAAACTTATTACATATAACTTAGTCGTACAAAAATATGCGGCTGAAGGCCAAATTTAAGCTGCTATTTGTCAAGCAATCAATCGGTGGGGGTCTGCCCCGAACATTCACCCCAAGTTGGAACGCAAAGACTTTCAAGAGATCAATCCTGAAGGGGCAGGACTACTATCTTTCCTACGGCTCTCTTGAATAGGCCTCTTTCGGTGCGGATGACGGCTACTCTGATAGTTCCATATTTTCCTGGGATGACGCTCTCAATGCGGCCGAGTGGCCACTTTAACGCTGGCAGCGTTTCTTCTTGATCATGACAAGCGCTCCTAGCTTGATATTTGGAGACGATGACCGCCACTTTCTTCGCTCCTGACGAAGTGAGGAGTACGCAGTACTCCATTTTCTCCAGAAAGCCTGCTTCATTTGGCACAAAAGCTGCCATCGATTCAGAAGGTTGACCTGGAGATGCGTCATGTCTGGCTCGTCGAATGCAGCACTTGGTGATCCATTAAGAAAGTGGTTTGGCGTGAGCACATCTAGATCGTCAGGACTTTCTGTAATTGCATAAAGTGGTCGAGAGTTTAGCAAAGCAGAGATTTCACAGGTCAGGGTCTGAATTTCATCAAGGGTGAAAATGTAGGTGCCAACAATGCGATGAAAATGATATTTGGTTGGTTTCACAGCCGCCTCCCACAAGCCCCCAAAGTGAGGTGAGCGAGGGGGGGATGAACTTCCAATCGATTCCACTAGAAACGCATAGATTCGATACAGCCGACGTACAGAGGAACAGAGGAACATCTGAGGAACAGATGCTGAAGTTCTAAAAGCTTATTTTTTGCTGCTACAAAATTTTCCGCGTTGTTTGACCAGATGATTCGAGGTTTTGGACGCAGACTTATGAAACGTCTCAATGCTGCCAAAAAAGATTCTGTGGACAAGTCCCGAAGAACTTTTCATGATATGCTCCCTCAGCACTGGCTGCAACCGGAAGCATCAAACACATTTGCGAATAATGCCTGCCACATATTTGCATCCGCCGATAGGCCAGAATTTTCAACAAAGCCATCCGATCAATCCTTGAGCTCCTTGCCGTTTTTGATGTCGTTTAGGGTAAGTTGACCTTTCGACCGCGGAAAGCCTTTGTCCTTAAGAATGCAAAATCTCTATATATAAGCAAATACCCGCTGCATTGATCAAATGAGTTTTGAAATTTTCAATCGTATGATATATCCTTTTCCTTTGAAACATTTAAACGACAACGTTCTGGCACATCAGTTGGCAATTGCAAGCCTGCAGGCCAGTCTGAGCTCGCACGAAGCAAAAATGGTGGTCGAGCTCAATGACAAGGTGCTTCACCTTGAAAACCTTTATCTGGGCCTCCAATCCGATTGTATGGCTGTTCTCCCCGTCCATGCTAACAAGCGGGTTTGGCCGATTGTGCCTAGCAAGGAGGCCAATAAGCCAATCCCAGCGACTGACTTACCGGCTCCACGGCTAGTAGCCGCCACTTCGACTGCGGTCATTAACCCGGGATCAGCTGCAGCTCTCCCTTCTGATTTGGATGGCTTCTTGACAGTCCGAAAGAAAGAGAAAAAAAGAGCGTTTTGTTGGTGTTGCTCTGAGCTGTGAGCAATTAAGTGTATTGCAGAACAGAAAATACCTGCATATCAGTAAATTTTCCGCCGCGAAAGAGCCAGAGGCGGTGGTGAAATTTGTTGCCGATAAGCTCAAGGTGTCCGAGGCCGAAATTTCCTGTGCGAAGTTGGTCAAGAGAGATGCTGATATATCTGCATTGAAATTCGTTAATTTCAAACTTGGGGCCCCTGAGCCTCTATTCCCGTTGGTCTTTGATGACAATTTCTGACCAGTATCGGTAAGAGTTTCTCGCTTTGTTAATCTGCCCACACTTGTGCCATTGCTGACGTCCACCCCGACTCAGGAAGTTTCAGTTCCATCCACTTCAAAAAACCCCCAGTGAGCGGCGCCTATGGTTTTTGGATCGCTGCTTTTCGACAGTATTTTCTGCTTACACTTTCTCGACTCTTCGCAGTGCGCAACGGCTCGCTGCATAATTTCCAGCATACCTCTGCGGAACAACAACAAAATACCGCTTATTCGCATTGCGCTTTGTGCGACTTTCTTTCGTCTGCTGCTGGATTAGACGACGATGCTCTTGCTAGCGCTCTTTCTCGACTGTGTGCGCTTCTGACGTCATCATATTAGCAACATACGCCAATGCAGTTCTTCGTGTGCTTTGCTTGCGCCGTCGCTGCACTCGACATTTGGGGAGAGTCAGCAGCCCGGCGCTCGCTCTTCAATAGAACACTCTCATCGCTATCAACACCTGCATTGGTTTTCCTTACCGCTGCCCTTCCCAATCTTCTGGACGAGGATGGGATGCTGTTGCAGACTACGATGTGTGGACAGGTTTCACGGACGAGCCTGACACCTCTTACTGTGTGTGATGTACCTGACTCTACTCTGGATCCGCTTACCGGACGGCACCGCCACTTCGTGGGACCATGCCGATAAACGGAGCCAAATCCATTCGACTCTTCTTTCAAAATATAGCGGGTATGCACACTAAGGCCCAAGCGGTCTACTTGGCAACATCTACGTGCGATTTCGACGTTATCATCTTTGTTGAAACCTGGTTCAACGAAAACTTCTTCGGTAGCGAGCTCTTTGATCCCAACCTTTTCCAAGTGTTTCGTAAGGAAAGAGACTGTGAAAAAACGAAGCGCTGCAGAGGGGGTGGGGTCATTGTGGCCGTTAAACGCACCCTACATTGTGATCCGATTTTTCTCCTTGATGGCGACTCTATCATGGATCAGATTGGTGTGTCGGTGGCCGGTCAGTCGGAGACGTTAGTGGTCAGCGCATCGTTTATTCCTCCGAATAACAGTTATGCCATTTACAAGGCGCACACGCAGAATATTGCGAACTATACGGTAATTTACGGCACCGCCAGCATCTCTGCGTGGTTGGCGACTTTAATCTGAGTTCGTTTGTTTGGTCCGCCGATCCACAGTCGTCGGCTATAATGCCGAGCAATGTGCATTTGCCACATGAGTTTTTTTTCTGGATGATTGTTTTAGTATGGGCTTAACCCAAGTCAATAATGTCTTTAATATGTAAAATAAGATTTTAGATTAATTTTTATTAGTTCGGATGTCGTTTGTTAGGTTTCGTGTTTCGTACTGCCTATTGCAGAATGTAACATGCATCATAAGCAGTTGGTATTCGTCGCTAAATTCCATTCGTACTCGCCCTAGTCGGAACCATATTCTGAATACTGTTTTACCGACGTAAGCCTGAGAGCTACACGTGATAACATGTTAGATGTTAACTGTTAGATGTTAACTGTTAGATGTTATCTGTTCTCTCGCATCCTAGTGTTGACACGTCATATTGTATTTTTCTGAATAGCATTCATCATATTGTAGATTATAATGCTTCCAAAAGAGTGCATGGCTCCTATAGGCTACCGTGGTATGGGTCTGGTTAGATGCAAGAATCTACGTAATAAGTTTTTTAAACGTTTTAGTAGTACCCGTGACTCTGCTGATTGGGCAAGGTATGTGCAGCATAAGCGTGAGTTTGTTTTTTTTAAATAAATTCTTATATAACCAGTATATTGCCGATGTTGAAAGGGGACTCAAAGTCAATCCCAGGTCGTTC
Organism: Drosophila helvetica; assembly: GCA_963969585.1. Lineage (NCBI taxonomy): Eukaryota > Metazoa > Arthropoda > Insecta > Diptera > Drosophilidae > Drosophila > Drosophila helvetica. The sequence goes on along the minus strand of OZ018402.1, from coordinate 27,718,438 downwards.
TGGCGTTTTGTTAATTAAAAAGAGCACTTTTCCTTCAGTTATGAATCTTGGTGGTTTGAGTGCAAACATTAATAGTGGCGTAGCAAAACTTTTTGCTTATTTTTTCAGCTCTTATTTTGAGCCGTGTGCAGTTTAACGTGATTCGGTTGTCTTGGACACCATCCATTCGGTGGTCAATATTGGAACCCTTGATGTGTCGGAAGCGGACATTTTGGAAGCAATTGCCGATCTTAACGATTCCAGTAAATCTGACGGAGATGGCATTTCTGCAATCCTGCTTCGTAGCTGCAATGTTGCATTTTGTGATCCTCTTAAAATTCTTTTCACAAATTCTCTGCGAACGGGTCGGCTTGAAAAGTGGGAAAAACCCACGATTACTCCCGTTTTTAGAAAAGGTAGTAAGAACAGCATTTCCAATTACAGACCAATTGCCAAATTCACCAATGTTTCTTTAGCGAATCATGGCAAAAAGGTCACGATCCTCCTGAAGTTGTATATAAGCCCAACACAGCATGGCTTTATGCCGTTGTTGTCGTCGATCTACCGACGACAACAAATGTGATCGCCTTCAGTCATTTTTACACTCATGCTTTTGAATTGCACTCCAAAGTTGACGTTGCGTATTCAGTATACACAACGTCAACTTGGGAGTGCTAAGGTTTTGCTGAGGATTTTGATAAAGTCTCCCACTGTGCTTTAGTAGGCAAGCTTCAATGTTTAGGGATTCATTCCTGCCTGCTCAGTTGGGTTGCATCATATAAAGACTATAAAATAACAAGATACTGCATCAGAAACAAATTTCATTTCAATATGCGTTCGATGCTTTATGGTACGGGCGCGCGGGGCTTATGCCTATTCTCTTTTGGGCTATCCTTCGTCTTTGACCGCCGCTCCCTACCTACTTGGGCTCGGCTGCTCAGCTCGTCTCTTTCGTTTTATAGCAAAAACTATACAGTCTCGCACTAGCGACACTCTACGCTCTTCTGGGCCTTGAGATTACAAAAACAACTACATTGCTTTGGCATGATTCAGCACATTGATTCTCAAGAACACACATACACAACTACAGGCATATTTCTGGGTGCCTCGAGCTCGTGCCAGGCTCACTTCTTCACTTTTTGTGGAGAAATCATTGCGATTTACAGTCGAACTTCCCTATAACGAATTTAAAGGAAAAAACAAATTTCGTTATAGGGTGATCAAAACATACTGAAAATTAAACGAAAACGCAGTGTTCTGGAAATAAATTTGTTGTATAGGAAACTCCTTCATAGGGAAGTTTGACAGGCAAGAGCAATGGAAGAATCCGACCAGCAATGTACTTGGCATGGGATCGATAATCCTTTAACTATAGTGGAATGGTTTGAAGTTCTTGAATTTAGCTCGTCCCCCGTCGTATGAAGATCCTGGGGCAGGCTTTCATCCCAGTCCAACTTGAGCTTTTCGTTCTATAACGACTGCATGAAAATGTTGCTATAGTGATAATGGGAGAAATGAGCCTTAAAGGATTGTAGAACCAAGCTAGAGTAGACAGGATGGAACGTTTCGATATTGGGCCTGTAGCGGCTCCGACGTGAACGAAACTAAGCAGAAGATTGTCCGTGGTGGGATCCCAAACTAGACCAAGAGCTTTAGTTACCTCCGTCCCGTCGTGAAAGGTAATGAACTTTTCGCGATTCGCCTCAGAATCACCTTCCAAGGCAGCGACTTCATTTGAGCACCATTTACGTATGGGAAAACATCCTTTCGAAAGTAGCTCCTTCACCTGATGAAGAATCTCAATGACCGAATGAATGCTGTCCCCTCCTCATATGAGTTCATCGACATCTGCATTAAGGGTAAAATCCGACTCTTTATCATTGGTGCATAGCACGAATTGCCAAGAAAGCGGCAGGCACAAATGTCGCCACATAAGGCAACTTTGAATAAACGAAAACGAAGCAGAGTTATCAGAAATTTATGTTTGAGAGTGGGTCCAGTCATTAGCGCATCATTTAGTGATATCCCAAATGCTGATTTGACAGAACCATCGAACACTACGCGTAATTTGGTGGTTGTACTCTCCTGCTTGTGTACGCAAGGTGAGGTAAGAAGTACTGGGGGAGGTCTGACTGTTGCTTTCTGGGCAATTCGTACTATGTATCAATTGGCAAATGATGAAGAGTCGGATTTTCCGCTTGGTGCAGATATTCGTCCGAAATTGATGAGGGCGAATAATACGATGTCACACAAATTGGTATCCTTAGAGGATATGCTAGAAGATACTTAAACAACTGCTAGCGCCACATGGCTATTCCCGGAGTTATCAATGCTTCCTAACACTATCCAGTCAAGTTTCGTCATCTGCAATGTTGGCAATTGGTCTGACAGTCGAATCTGCCCGACGCCCTTTAAATCTAAAACCAAACCAGCTCCTATTATCATATCGACCCGCTGGGGCTTAGAGAAGTTAGGGTCAGCTAGCTTTTTATTGTTCGGCATTGGCCAATCCTTTGCGTCTAGGCCAAAGTTAGGCTGCATTCCTGTGATTGAGGCAGTGATAATTGCCGAGAGAGAACCGCGCTTGCGTCTTAAGATTGCAGAACTATATCTACAGCCTTGCTCGAAGGTAGTACTGACTCTCTAATACCGGCAATTTGAACAAGAGAAGGATGAGGATCCAACTGGAGCTGATTAGCGAGTCTCGATGTTACAAAGCTAACCTGAGAAGCGGAATCCATAATGGCACGACATGGGGTAAGCGATCCATAACGGCCTTTTATGTATACGATTGCGCTAGCTAGAAACACGTATTTGCTTAGAAAATATTTCGGGCTTGAGGGGGGAGGACTAGGAGATTTGCTTGCTACTAGGGCACTCGCAGGATCATGCTTGCTTGATTCCGTGCTCGGCGACGGCAACCCATCATCGGCACCCGCTTGGATGTGGAGCAGTGTGTGATGCTTGGCTTGTAATGGATGATCTTTTTTGAGGCAGTTTAAGCATAAGTGGCGTTTCTTTGCCTCCTTGTATTCCGAAAAAAACACGGAGATTTAAAAACGCCTGACATAGGCGTTGGAGGTGACAAGGGTGCTAGGTTTATTTTCTTCCACCTGCTGGGTAAGACTTGCTACCATAACCGCTGCCACATTCATCAGCATCCGACATTTCGCTTCCAAGAATGAGGCCAAGTCTTTCCACAGAAGCAATCTCGAGTTGGACACGCTCTCCTTCCATTTCACCTTCGTCTTGTGGTCCAACTTCACATGATGTAAACCAGCAACACATCCGAAATCACCTGTGGTGTAGCCAAGGTCCGAAGAGCATACGAAGTGCGCATTGATAATGTCGCTGAGCACACGCAAGCCGATGGCCGAGCCCTTCTCCACCCCTTGCAGCCGAAAAATAGCCTTGACGTGTGCCTGAAAATAATTTTTTTCAGAAAGATCCAAAGAACGAATCGTATCCAAAGCACCTCCATCTAGGCATCCAAGCAGATACAGGAAATTCTCGGTGATCGGTATACGCGACTCCTGGTGCGCCATTGTCGAGAACATCGAGTGGAATCCCGGCCAATCCATATAGTCTCCACTAAATCGAGAAAGCTGCATCTCGGGCAGTCGGGAACGGCCTATAATGTCATAGGCAAATGAAGACGAATGCTTCTCGAGAGCATATCGAGCCGTAGAATGAGCAGCACTAACCGTGCAAGCAGCCGTCAACTCCCGTGACAGCTTAGACCTGACCTTGACATAGATTTTGGCGAAGTCCAGTCGGGCATTATTGGCGAGCTACAGCAAGTCCAGCCGTTTAAGGCTCGTTTGAGCGGCATCGAAATCCGAATTCGCTCGCTATGCTCTAAGCGAGCTTGAAGCTCCTATTCATCCAAATCGGCCAGCACTTCCTTGGTGAGAAAACTATCCATGGCATTTAATTGACGCGCGATGGACTCAGCCTTTTGTTTATCGAGGTTACTAGGCATTACCGCGTTCGTGACATTATCAGGCTCAGATGCTGTCATGTTGATTTTTTAAATTCACTCAGCACGATAGAAAAGACACCCTGTATACGTGTAAAAGTGGGAACCGCAAGCAAAGGGATTACAGCTAATACGTTTGGCTTTGCGATCTGTCCGATTTCACTTCGCGCTCCGTTTGTGTGTGTTAGTTGGTTCACTGCAAGCCCCAAAGGACTGCACTGACCGAATTGCCGCGACAGAGAAGCGTATGTATATGTTGCGTTGGCATGTATGTTTTAGCAACAACATCGAAACGATGAAAAAATTGTAAGTGTTCGGATAATTATTTTTATCCCCGATCAGCCGAATAATTATTTCGAATTAAATAAACCAAATGTCGCAGAAATAAAATTGCGATATATTCTTAAATGCGTGAACCCCAAATTGCAATTGTCTCTGGCTTGCCCTTTACATTATGGCATTGCCGCTCCGTAAGTATAATACCGAAGGCAGGTCATTTATTAAGAAAGTAAAGAGTAAGGGGCCTAGATGGCTGCCCTGTGGTACGCCCGAAGTAACCATAACTGGTGAAGACAGGGAGTTTTCAAAGAGGACTCTTTGGGACCTGGAACAAAGGTAGCTAGAAATCCATCTCAAGAGATTGGGTGGAAACCCTAAAAGGTAAAGTTTTTGTGCTAGAAGAGAGTGTTTTACAGAGTCGAATGCTTTACTGAAATATGTGTAAATGACATCGGTCTGTAGGTTACCTTGGAAGCCTTTAATGATGAAGGAGGTGAACTCCAAAAAATTCGTGGTTGTTGATCTCCGCCTTATAAATCCATGCTGAGAAGGAGATATAGGTGATCTGCAAAGATGCTGCAGGTGCGGAGTTGAAATTTTCTCAAACACTTTAGGAATAGCGGATTACTTAGATATACCTCTATAGTTCTTCGCGTCAGACTTACTACCTTTCTTCTGGAGAGTTATTATAAACGACTCGTTTCATATTGAGGGGAATCATGAAGAGTTAATGGACAGGTTGAATAGTTTGAGCAACGGTCCACACAGAAACTCGCCGCAGTACCTGAGTGCATAGCCGGAAACTCCGTCAGGACCCGGTGAGAACACCGTCTTAACTGTTAGGAGATCATAAAGCAGCGAGCTCTCATTAAGCAAGGGACTGAAAATGCCGTTCGATAAAAAGTATGGGTATGGCTGACCGAAGTAGTTTTCCTGTGAGTAGGTTGTTTTAAGAAATTGGGCAAAAAGATCGGCCATTGCCTGATCAGTATTTGCCGACGTATTAAGAAATAATAGCGAGGATGGATGTGCGGACGTTTTACGCTAACTGCTTACGAAGCTGTAAAACTGCTTAGGGACCTGAGAAAAACGTATCCTGCATCGAGGTAGGTAGTTCTTATAGCACTGAGAATTAAGAACTGAAAAGTTTGACCGAGCCATTACATAGCGAGAGAGAGAAGAAGGAGAGCCAACTTCTTGAACATTTTTGTAAAGTGATGATTTTAAGTTTTTTAGACTGGATAACTCTTTGGTAAACCAAGGGGGTTTCCCAGATCTAATATGTAGGACAGGAAAGCGGGACACAAGACTAAAAAGTGAGTCAAGTGCATCGTAGAAAATGTTTGTGCCTATCGTTGCGTCAGTGCACAAATACAAAGCGGTCCAATCAAAATCCTTAAAGAGGTTATTAAGCTTCGCAAATCGGCTACCCGACCGATCCAATGCGGTTGGTCCTATATCGAGCGACACTTCGAAGGTAGGATGGTAGGCGTCTTCAGGTATAGTGAGCGGTGTGACTCGAGTTAACAACGCTATGGTCGGATCCGTTACAAAACACAGATCAAGCAATTGACCCAGGGAATTTTCCACATGGTTGACTTGAGACAGGGATAAGTCAAGTGAGCCGTCTATAAAGTCATGTCCTGACATAAGGACTAGGTTATTAGGCTCGTTTACCGAAGACCAAACAGTTCCTGGTAAATTGAAATCGCCAAGAACTATCATATGATCTTTATCAGATGGCGAGGAAGAAACAGCGTTTAAAGCGGACAAGTGCTGCTTGTAAATTGCGATATCCGAAGAAGGTGAAATATACGAGCATGTAATAACAACTAAAAAAGCGGGAAGAATCAGTTTTACACACAGAGATTCCAGTTCTTGTTGAATCTGGACTGTAAAATGTTCCGACGTGAAGTTAGAGTCCACTGCAATCAGAACCCCACCTGCACGTCGAGACGAACGGTCATTCCTAAAGGTTGTGTACCGACCTACCAAAACTTCAGAGCTAGGAATTTCCGGCTTTGACCAGGTCTCAGTGAACACAATTACGTGGGATGTAAATGCGACGCTATCCCGATACAGAGTGCTAAGCTTACTACGCAAGCCTCTAACATTCCGATAGGTAATTAAAAGAGAGGAAGTTAGTTTTTTGGACGGGTGGAGGTAGAATGGGAAGATGAGGATTGAGCACATAGTTCATACATACGACCGATATATGTCCGTTTCTACCGCACTTGTGACATACGGCTTCGCGGAACTTGCATCTATCTCATGCGTGAGAGAGGCCACAACCCCAGCACGATTTTAGTTCACTTTTGTACGGTATGGCATCACTTGTCTTTTTTTTTTCTGGTATATGTCTGGATCGCGCTGAGTGGAACTTGTTTCTCCACGTTGTTTTTGAGCGTTGCTATGGTTTTTGTAGTCGTCTCATAAGTTTCTGCAACTATAAGAACATCTTCAAGAGTTGCCTGTGACTTTTGAAGAGCAGCTGCCCGTACTGCGTCATACGGGGTATGTACGATGATCTGATCCCGGATCATTTCATCTACATAATTGGATACACAACCATTCGCATTACACACGAACTGACATTCTCGAGCGATTCCTCGCTCCCACTTTTTGTGTGTTTGTCCTTCCTTCATCTCTTTCTTGTGGAACTCGTAGCCAGCGGCAACAACATGGCGTTTCGTTGTGAAATACACTGTGAGCTTGTCTGTGAACTCTTTGTATGTATTCTCGTTCAAGTTGCGCTCCCGAAAAGGTTTTTTACTAGTTCAAATATGTTTAGACCACACCACGAAAAACAAAACACCTTTTTTTTTGGTCTGCACTGACCGAATATGCATTGAAGTGCTGCGATAATTGTTCTTAATATGACTCCCAATTCTGGTTGTCTTTGTCGAACTTGTGAAATGCAGGTCACATAGCTAATTCACTCGCTTGACTTGAATTTCTAGAAATAGAGTTGGTTTTATCTATAAATTCTTGCATCCATTTCCGTTGCTGTTTCAAAATTTCTGCTGCAAATTTCTGCTGTTGAATGATTATCAATTTAATCACGCTTTCGCCTGCCGGCATCTTGATGAATATCACGACTACGCGACACGACTTTACATAAAAACGAATATTTTTATTGGCTGAATTTTACTTTTTTGCCTCGTCGCCAAAATGTTGTGTTTGAGGAATAAGTGACTATTCGGTTTGAGTGCTGGTTCTAGACTGTTCTTTATTAAAAATTGGCGGAAGCAGATTAATACCTTATAAGATAATGCGTTAAGACATTTTTAGCAATTAGAGGCAGCGTTGCGTATGGTATAGAACTATCGAATAAACGATAATTAACTGTTGCATTTAATAGCGATATATATAATGTATGTCAATAAGTATGCATATGCGTATATTTTTGGTGTTATATATGGGCATTTCCAGAAAAAGGTCCACCACGACGGAAAAAGTAAAAGTTGATAAACAAATATTTTTTTCTTTTATATTTTTAAAGAAATATTTGAATTAAAACAATATAATAAATTCACAGCATATTTTTGTTTTTGTTGTAAAATGTTGGCAAAGAAAGTCACAAATGTATTTTTTTCATTTTTGGCTACTTTTAATGCTGGTTTTGCTTTTCGTTGTTATTTATTACATTTTCATGTTATAGTTGCAATCTTCTTTCAAGATATTAGTACAAACAACAAACTAATAGAATAGAAATATAGATAAGGCAAGCATCGACAAACAGTAAATTTTTGTGTTTCTTTCCCCTGCTATTTCTTTGTCACGTTCGCGAGCCCAAAAATTTATTCTTCTTCAGTGCTTCTCATCCAGTCGAAGGAAGTAGATAAAAATTAATATTTAAAGCAAGTTAAGTTAACTTAACTAAACAAAGTATTTTGTGTTTTCGCACCAGAGAAAGTTGTAATTTCCAATAAAAGTTTGTTGCGTTCGCCATCGTAAGTTAGACATATTAGAACAAAAAAGTTTTGTTTTCCATTAATGCTTACTTTTTATGCAGATGAGTAAAAATAATAATAAACAAGCATCACGACGATATTTAGAAACAATTAACACAGATCCTCCGTTAAGCGCCAGTAGACAATGCTGCAATGAGAATTTTAAAATTCAAATAGCTCAAGCACAATATTAAAAAAAAAAATATTTCCTAATGTTTTTCCGCTTGTTAAATATGTATTCCTTGTTATTATTGTTTTTCTAAATAAAGTTTGATGAAAAATTCCTGTCTCATACTAAGTGGAAATCTTGTCACGTTCGCGATGTCACGTTACAAATGACTAAAAAAACTTGTAAAATAAATAAAATGATGATAACATACAAAAATTATTTTTAAAATGGAAAACTACATTTTTTTATTATGGTTTAAGAGTACACATTTCGCAGACTTTCGCATTTGGCAAGATGAAGTCAAACATGACTTACTTTTTTGTCACGTTCGCGATGCAGTGTTTTCTATAAATAATTCGAAAACGAAAAGTCTTCAAAGCTTGTCTTTTATAATAAAAATAGTGTTGATAAAATGCATTATAATCGTTAGAAAACATTTTTTAATATGTCAAGTTTTGCCATTATTTTTTTCATTGTAAGCCGTACAAATGTCACGTTCGCGATCCTGGAAATACCCATCATGTGCGTATATTTTTAGTATTATATATGTATGTTGTCGGTTTTCCCACCCCAATATGACGTCGTCTAAATAGCATAATAGCCAGTGGTGCGGCCTAAAGTAACTTAATAATTTTGTTTGCTATTTTGCTGTACTTAATTGTTATACACACATACATATATGTATATCAGGGCTCGGCACGGCCCTATCTAATGAGGATAGGAAAAAGTCTCTGCTGCTGCGCTGCCGCTCACGGACAGTATAAAAAAGCAGCAAGCCTTCGTGTGGCTTCGGCAATGCGACTTCGGCTGTTGCTATCTCGTTTTTTAGACTGCGTGTGCAGTAAAATGTTTTCAGTTGCTGTTTAGCCGTGGACAATGCAAGACCACGCTGCGCAACTGTTTGATTTAACACTGGGAGAAAATTATGTTCAACGAGAAGTGGGAAGAACATTTTTTTTTCATCCAAAAAATTTATGGATGGCGATGCGCAATGCGTTATATGCTATTATATTGCCTGCAAATGCGATTCATTTGCTATTGAAAGACATTTCAATAATTTGTATTTTATACGACAGTTTCCGCATGAAACATTTGCCATTTACCTACAAATTTTGTCGCAGAGTAAAGCAGTAAGCCGGTTTCGCCATCAGGCATGTTCGGGTTTTTGCTACACGCACCAGCGTGTTGAGTGTATGCGTGCCGAGCCCTGATGCATATGCTCCCACGCCCGTTCTCTCTCGTCTTTCGGTTTTTCTTCGTCTTCGTTGTCGCTCTCTCGAGCATCGCACTCTCGCTTGCATTAGGGCACGGGCAATTAAATCTGCCTGCCCTTGAATCAGTCGGTAACTGAGCTTCTTCGATATCGGGATAAATTAATATCCGTCAGTCAAACTAAAACATATAATAAAAGATTGTTATAATTTAAACGCTAGACTTTTTACTGAAAATATCCTCGCAACAGCTAGTGAAAAACCTCACTAGCTAATCATATGTATTTGCAAGAATATTTTAGTTTAAATGCACGCAATTCAAGCTCTACTATATCATACGTCTGTGCCAAGAATTGAAAACGAGGTGCAATTTTTCCAGCACAAGAAAATTTAAAAAAAGTTATATGTATCTTCAGCTATAGCTTTCAATTATTGCACAAATACCTCTGGCTTTGCGTTTGGATCTTTACGTCCACCTGCTACTTTCCTCTTGCAGTCCGTGCAGGTTATTCCTCGGAGGATTCAGAAGCAAAGAACGAAGATTAGGCTGCGTATTTTGCTACCGATACGATTGTTTGAGCAAGTTCTTAATTGCTGTTTTTGTGAACACACAACAACTAGACGCGGCCAACGATATGCTCGATTCTATTAAATATTATTATTTATAAATCTTTGAACAACTTTTGGCAGTTTTTAACACTTTTCTAAGTGTCACTGTCTTTTTTATTTGATGCCTTAAATTCAATTTACAGTCGACCCGGGGGCGCCATGAAAATGTATAGTTTTTCTAAAAAACTAAAACTAAAAATCCGAAAACTTTGGGTGGCTGCATTTTTAGTGGCTAAGCAGCCGGTATTTGTTCAAAATAAACCGTTATCAAACTAACAAATTAACCTGCCATCATAAAATCTATCCTGAATCGCGAGTGCATTCCTATTTATGTGTAAAAAGCTTTTTACACTGCCGCATAATTGTCAAAGGTGCGGAAAAATTATGCGAGGCGCTCACACCTAAGCCGCATCTTTTCCGCATCATTTTGTCAGCTGTTCTTACTGCTAATGTAAACAAACGTTGTGAGTAAGAAGAAGAGTGGAAAAGCATTGTTCGGAGCAGCAGCCGTCATTAGCTCTTAAGAGAGCGATCTACGCTCGCGCTCTCGGTGACTACGCACACACACGCTCATGGTCCGCGTATGTACTGCTTAAATTGCAGTTCGTCGCGGAATCCCCTACACTCTGTAAAAGTCGTCGTCGAATGCAGCATCGCGAACATACCGTCAAATACACCTCGTCATAACGGCCCTTTTTTCGTTTTTTTCGTTTTTCGCCCGAACTCACGGGCACGCCCTAAAATATATATATAACAAAAACTTTAAACTAAAAACGGAGAAAAAATCTTAATTTTGTAAATGTGGAGTCAGAGCGGCCGAAAAAGCTCGGCTGCTTCCAACACTTTGGTGACTCCGACTTGATCCCCGTGACCTTTGAGTGGAAAAAGTGTTCAAAATATTGAGTTAATTCTGTGTCAAAAATTTAACCCAATATTCGTCGAAAAAGTAGCGAACCAAAAGTCGTTGTGGCCGACTGTGACAGTTTCTAGCAGGCCGCTATTCGTTTTCGTGTTCTCTTTCGCCGTTAGCCTTCGTCGTCTGCTTCAGCCCGCGCTCGTGAGCGGTTGCATACCTAGAACTCTCTTTCGAACTCGAGTTCTCTTGTGCATAACTGTTGGTTTTTGGTCGTTGCTTCCCCGCAGTATCGGTCGTCGCTTTGCCTTCTGTGCCGGTGCAGCATACATACACATACATACACATGCATTATTTCGCTTTCGTCGCTACGTTTCGTTGCTTGCCGGTGCACATAGTGATCGTCTAACACACTCCGCGTCAACTGACTATAGCCAAAACCATGGGCAAGAAGAAAAATGGCAGAAGAATTGGATCGTTTGCTATATGCAATGATAGTGATTCTGTGGCCATTGGCGCTGCTCCATCTGCCGAAAGTATTTGTGTGAACGCAGCTAGCACCCAATCATCTGCATATCGGGTTTCCTTCATGAGGCTGAAGGTTCGAGCCATTTTCGATCGGCTAGAAGTCATACGCACAGAGAGGGATAATGAAAGGCTGCGCCAAATGGATGAGTATCGCTGACGGAGCTGTTAGTTTTGTGGTAGCGCACACCAACTTGGAGGAAGTGGATTTTGAATCCATGTCCAGTGAAATACCTGGAAAATTCGACTCTTCCATACTATCGTTGAGGACTGTTCTGCAGAGTGAGTTAGGGATGCGTTCTCAGCCCTCGCATTGCTCCACGTTTCGAGTGAATCCAAATGATTCCCAATGCTTCATGTACATGGCCAATCGATCGAGCCTCCCACAACTGCAGCTACCCAAGTTCAGTGGAGAATACACGGAGTGGACAAGCTTCTACTCCATGTTCACAGCGGTCATTAATAGTGAAGCAGAGCTGACTTCTATCGAGAAGCTACAGCATTTGCGGTCCTGTTTGAGCGGAGTGGCATTGCTTGCCATCAGTTCGTTGGAGATGATCGAGTCTAACTATAACAAGGCGTTAGAAATTAAAAAAAACCGATTTGAAAACAAGCGTCTTATTCTACAGGCACAGATCAGAGAGGTATTTGGGCTGACGCGTATTGACTCATCACCTTCAAAGTTGAGAGCGTTCGTGAACACCGTCACCTCATATCTTCGCGCGTTAGAATAGCTGGGAACTAAGGAGGAGGTTGCATGCTATAATCGTCCATGAAGTCTGGCGTAACTTGGACAAGTCGACACAAGCCAAATGGGAAGCAGCTTCATGGGATCACGGTCTTCCATTCTGGAAGAAACTTTCTGCCGTTATGGAACATAGATGTCGTATGATGACGTTTGGGAGTGCCAGACTCGGTTTTTTGGTTTTTTGTTGTTGTTTTGTTGTTATTCATAATTGTTCCCACGATTTGGAAAGAAAGGACGGTCCGTCCGGGCAGAGATTTACGTTGCCCGGATAAGGCATCATTAGAACAGGGGGCTGCCAAGTCCCTGAACCACTTACGACTGAGCTAGTCTTCAAGCCGGGCCCTCAGCCAGGCTGATTCTCGGCACGGGTCGAATGACACGAGCTGACCTACCTGCCGTGGTAGGCCGTTCACTATCCACAATCTGTGAATCGTCCGGTGGCCTCAGCTAGGCTTCTTCGAGCCACCTCACCAGCTCATGTCACCAAAGAATGTTCCAGGCCAAAAAAATTGCAAGCCAAAATGTGCAAACTGTCTTGACCCCCACACTGCAAATTATAAACGCTGCAGGGTCTACCAACAGCTACTATCGAAATTGTACCAATACATCCTTCAATTGAATGTTGGGAGCACTCATCAGGCATACCCAAGGGGTCAGAGCGCGCTAAAGTCCACCCAGACTAGCTCTCGCTCACTCTCTAGAAGCAGCAGACAGAAGGTTATGCCTCGCAACGATATGCTCCTTTCCCAACCAAATCATCAGAAAAAAACATATATCTTAATAAACCTTCCATCCTTAGTTAATCGTAGAAAAATGCTTGGTGTGTTTTTTGTGCACAACTTGATCAAGGGTGACGTAGAGCCGCATAAACTGCACGACCTTTCTCTCACGTACTTCTCTCGTAATTAGAAGTTGTAAATGTACGATATTTTGAAAGCATTCTTAGTTTCTTTATTAATATTACTTCTAATTTTTCTCGAATATTAGTCTAACATCTATCTTTCCTGCACGATTGCGATCAGTACGGTTAACGAGTCGCGCGTCATGCGGCAGCGCTCCTCAGTCGGGAGGTGGTCTGCGTTCCGCCCCGGGATTTGCGCGTAATGGTGCAATCATTGCATATCAACGTCCAAATAATTATGCTGAAGCTGCAAGAGGACCCCAGCACCGCTCAAGGAGTACAAAAAGAGACCTACGAAACCAGAATCCATCCTATACTCGTCCTCAACCACAATCACCTCATAACTCGACTCTCGAGAATAAGCTTACGAACCTTACAGATAAACTAGATCAAATCATGATTATGCAAAGTAGGCTTGTAAATATGCAAGAACAGATCCACAGAATTCTCTCAGCCATTAATCTCTCAACATTCCATTCCGAGTTTTGTAATGCCCCGGGCATAGCCAACAAAAGCCTAGGGCTAAAGAACTACATAAAATCGAACCAAATTGGCATTATGCTGCTCTTGGAAACTCACTCCTCAGCAGAACAACATTTAAACTATTTGGATATTAGAGTTCATATTCCACTTAAAATCATCATTCCGATAGTTACAAAAAAGGATCCGCAGTTCTAGTCCGCAGCTGCCTCAAGCGTTTCCCTATTAACCAAATTTCCGATGGCCGAATACAAGCAGCAAACATTATTCTAAGTAGTTCTTTAGGAGAAATAACTATCTCTGCGATCTACTGTCCACCTGCTATGGTGGACATATGGACAAGCTCTCAGTTCCACAATTTTTTCCCTACATTAGGGACAACATACATTGCAGTGGAGGACTAGAATGCAAAGCACCAATGGTGGGGAAATCTTCGCTCCTGTGCAAGGGGTTGCGAAATCCAAGATTGCCACTGGCTCAGCAACACACTACCCGTGTGACTCCAGCAGATCGCCTAGCGCCCTGGATTTCGCTGGCTGTAAAGGCATTCCCCATAGATTCCTGGATCTTCAAACGAACTTTTTTTCGCCAATGGCGAAACAAATTCTGCTTAACAAGAAATTTGAGTCTCCAGAAGACAATGACGCAGCTGTACGCCCGCTTAATAGTCTCATCCAGGAAGCAGCTCTCTTCACAGAACCACCTGTGACTGCGGAGCATTCGAGAAGATTACGTAATGCCTTCATTAGGACTCAAAACAGTGCCAATAAAGCGAAGATGCACAGACCAAGCCAAATCTTAAGAAAGGCACTCGCTGATAACAAGAGCAAATGCTTCGACGAAATGCTAGAAAGAGCCAACGCATCCAAAAGCGGTCAAGTAAACATCTGGGAACTCCCCCGTGGCATCCAGAGGCAACCATTATGCAGACGACGGAACGTCGATCAAATCGGACTTCGAAAAAGCAAAAGCATTTGCTTCAATTTTACACACCCGATTTACTCCAGCCGATGTAGCGCCTCAAGATCAAACGCGATCAGTTTCCTGATGTCATCACCCACCAAGCTAATTTCCCCTGCTGAAGTCCAAGCTGAAATCAATTTCCTTGCCAAAAAAAAAGCTCTTGGGCATGTTCGGTACCATCCCAAATGTCATTTTACTGTTAAAAACTGTTACAAACATAGGTTTTTGGTATTTTTCGTAAGACAAATAACGGTTATATGTCGGCTAACGGAATTTAATGGCAAATTCGGCATACCCTTCCAACTCTTAATCAAACGGCTTCAATTTAGCCGTTTATCCCTCGATTCTTACAAACGATACCTTAAACGATGCTCATTTAATGTACATATATAAAATTAGCCCAAGAATTAATTTATTTCGTTTCTTCCTGAGTTTTCAAAGTCAAAATTTCGGAAAAAAATACTGCAAAAAATTATTTAATTTGAATTTGAAAGCCTGATATTTTCGAGTCGGTAAGTTGCAGCTATAAAGTGGTTGGGCTCGCTTTATATTAGCTTTTCAGAATTGTAAAGTTTAATACAACCATTTGTAAGACACTTAAGTTATGAGAAAAAAGAAGCACTACCTCTGAAAAAAACATACCAGATTTAAAAAAATTCGTTAAAAAAACTACGC
This sequence comes from Drosophila helvetica, assembly GCA_963969585.1. NCBI lineage: Eukaryota > Metazoa > Arthropoda > Insecta > Diptera > Drosophilidae > Drosophila > Drosophila helvetica. The sequence goes on along the minus strand of OZ018402.1, from coordinate 27,703,114 downwards.
ATAAACAAAGAAACCATAATTGCTTACAAAATTGTAAGTCCTCAAATCTATCAGAAAAAATCACTTTTGGCCACAATATTGTTAAGTATTGTATCAGGGTAGGAGTTACAAAAGGCAGCGTTCTTGGTCCAATTTTATATACACTATTTACATGCCACATGCTGTTACCAAACGTCAACCAAAGTCGCAACTTACGCAGATTGTACTGTAATACTCGCAACATCTATATACTTCAAGCCGGTTCTGAGCAACTCCAAGTTTAACCCCCGGCATATAATTGGAACATTACGAAAAGTGAAAGCAAATCAGTACACCCACCTGACATAACATACAACGGAAACATTATTCCGCGCAAGAGAAACCCCTGCTACCTCGGAGTCCAATTCGATAGAAGGCTAACTTGGGGCCAACACATCAAAGCTACAGTCATCAAATGCCAAAGCGAACTTAATAAGTTGAATTGGCTAAGGGCTGATGACAGGTGCCCCATAGTTTGTTCGGACCACTATGCTTGAGAGGAAATCTCAACATTTTTCAAATTGGGGATCAAATAAACCACCATAGTAGCTGTTTTATATTATATATATACGAGGTGACCCGGCAAACGTTGTTTAGCCATGTATATTATTTAGCCTTTGTTGATTTCGTTCATCTCAAGCCTTTAGCGATTGTGATTCACGTAACTGCGCCATGATCACACGCTCATCTGCATTATTTTCTTGGATTTGTTCACCTGAAAATCGTACTCTTATATCTCGCATGGTTCTAAACTTGATCGCTTGACGACTCAAATTGGCCCCTCTGCGTCTATTGGCATTGCTCAAATATATTTAATTCTCGGGTTACGTTTGTTATTGAACTTCTGCGAAATATCTCGACCGATTTTCGTGAAATTTTATGTGCTTTTCTTTATAAGTTTTTTTTTAGATGTTTTCGCCTCCAATATTCAAACACCAGGACCGTATTTTTGTTTCGGCCTACTGGGACTTCATATGTGTGAAGGCATTCATCATTACAAGCAAGGACAAGATGGTCATGTTGGCAAGTATGAAAAAACGGTGAGTACGAAACATAGAAAGGCTTTCGTAGCATCGAGCGCTCCCATTCCGGTTTCTTGTGTGTTGTGCGGGGCACGAACCATACGATTGCAAATTGTGAACGTTTTAAAAATGTATCGCCGGATGAGCGCCACAAGGAATCACAGAGGCTAGGTTTATGCGGCAATTGCCTACGAAAGGGCCATCGCGTGAAGGATTGCAAATCCGGTCCCTGACGTACTTGCCGATTGATGCACCACTCACTTTATCATTTCGTTCGTCGATCAGAAACAGCCCAACCTGCTTCTCCCAGTGAAGCCTCACAAGCCCAACAAAGTCAGACCGCCATGGTTGCATTCTCGCCCTGCTTGCCGCAAGCCCTCATATCCCAAAGTCCGTCTTATGCTGTGCTATTAACCACTGTCGTCGTTCTCGTCAAAAAGAGCACTGGTGTTTTTGTGCCTTCTCGCGCATTTTTGGATTTGGGATCTCAATTGCATTTCGTAACTAGTCGTTTAGCTAATCAGCTACAACTTCGCAAAACCAAATCGCTCGCCGCAGTCTCTGGCATCGGCGATGCTAGCTTCTCAACTGAAGGTATCTCGGTGGATCTCGTTCTGAAGTCTGGGATTTCAGAGTTCACCACTAGCATCAGTGCCGTCGTTGCCCAGAAGATTACGGATCATCAACCTCGCTCGCCGATTAGCACAGCTAATTGGCGTATACCGTCAAGCCGCAGCGGATTGATCTGCTCATTGGAGTTGGACTTTTCTTCGAGCTGCTGTGCGTGGGACAAATTCAGCTGGCGCCTGGATTACCTTTGCTGCAGAAAACACATTTCGGATGGATTCTGTCTGGTGGTGGGCACTCGGCCCCCACTCTCTCGTCGTTTATCGCAACCCAGTCTTCGGATGACACCATTCACAGCACTCGGCTTGATGACTTGGTTCGTCAATTTTGGGAAGTAGAGCACATATTTGAGCCGATCGCTAGGGCCACAAAGGAGGAGCTTCACTGCGAGGAACATTTCGTCCACAAGCACACTCGTTTGCCCTCAGGGGAATATTCAGTCCGCTTGCCTATGAAGCGAAGTTTGGAGTCCTTGGGCGATTCCTACCATTTGGAGTCATGATGCGCATCTTTGGCTACGTTCACAAATTCATCAATAGGACGAGGCCACCGGATCTCTCATTAGGGGACCTTCGCAAAGGCTCACATTTGTTAAGCCGCTTCGTTCAACGGTCCAACCTGTATCCTGAGTATCTTGGTCTGAGGAAAAGGAACTGCGTGGATTCTTCCACTGATATCGTGTCGCTCTCGCCATTCATAGATGATTTTGGACTGATTCGTAATGGCGGCCGACTGCGGCACTCAACTCTTGGATTCGATGCACGCCACCCAATCATTCTGGCCAGGGGTCACCCACTGATGTTCGCTATCATCGCTCACATTCATCGAAATCATCACCATGCTGGTCCGCAGTCTTCACTTGGAGAAATTCGCTTGCAGTTCTGGCCCATCGGCGGCCTGAAGACTGTGGCTAGTGCCTTGCGGAAATGCGTCATCTGCTGCAGATCCAGCCCTCGTCTTGTAGAGCACATCATGGCTGATCTACCGAAGGATCGAATACAGGATTCGCCTGCATACAGCATCACCGGAATCGACTTTTGCGGTCCCTTCTAATATAGGCCAGATGGGCGCAACCGAACTCCTATGAAATGTTACATTAGCGTCTTCATTTGTTTTGCAACAAAGGCCAAAGGACTTAACCACTGCAGCTTTCTTGAGTGCCGTAAAGTGCTTCGTTGCTACGCGCGGCATTCCCCGATGCATTTGGTCGGACAATGCCATCACGGCTATTTATGAGCGAGAAGCATCGCGCTGAAGTTCATAATCATTGCATCAACAACGGCTTCGATTGGAAATTCATACCGCCCCGCTTGCCTCATTTCGGGGGCTTGTGGGAGGCAGCAGTGAAGATGACCAAACCTCACTTCTATCGCTCCGTGGGATCGTCACTCTTTGGTTTCGATGAGCTGCGGACATTGGTCTGCCAAATCCAGGCTATAATGAATTCTCGTCCTCTTATCTCGATTTCAGAAAACCCTGATGATCTTGGCGTCCTTACACCGGGACACTTTCTAATTGGTCGTCCGCTGATGCAGTTTCCCGAGCCAGACGTTACGAATCTCAACTTCGATCGACTCGATCGTTGGCAACGAGTCACCTGTGCCCAGCAGATCTTTTTGAAGCGTTGGAGTGAGGAATATTTGACCCTGCTCCAACAACGTGCCAAATGGAGCACACCATAACCATCAATCCAGGTCAACGACGTCGTCTGCATCAAGGACGAAAACTTGCCACCATTGAAGTGGCCCTTAGCACGTGTGATCGAGGTCATCTCTGGAGCTGATGGGGCTGTGCGAGTTGCCATCCTGCGGACACCATCCGGAACCACTCGTCGAGCTGTCAACAAGCTGTGCGTCCTTCCCGTTAAGGATCCTGTAAAAGCCCAGGTCTTTCAAAGGGGGGGAGTATGTTCGGAGCAGCAGCCGTCATTAGCTCTTAAGAGCGCTCTGGGTGCCTACGCACACACACGCTCATGGTCCGCGTATTGCTTAAATTGCAGTGCGTCGCGGAATCCCCCCCACTCTGTAAAAGTCGTCGTCGAATGCAGCATCGCGTATCATACCGTCCAATACACCTCGTCATAACGGTCCATTTTTCGTTTACCTAAATAAAAATTGTACATAATTTCAACCATCTGGAACACACGGGCACGCCCTCAAATATATATAAAACAAAAACTTTAAACTAAAAACGGAGAAAAATCTTTAAATTTGTAAATGTGGAGTCAGAGCGGCCGAAAAAGTCGACAGCTTCCAACAAGCATTCTTATTGAAATTTAAAGAAATTGTCAAAATAATGAGCGATTTATTAATAAATGTTGAAAACGGTGCATTTGAGAGTTTCACCACGAGCACCCAATAATTTATGGAGCTTGTTAAGGAGGAGTCCGATGTATATGAAGTTAACTTTGCTCCATCAAACAAAAATTTTGTGCGGATGACTTTAATTTTCAAGTGGCACTTTTAAAGTTAGAATCAGTGCAACCCAAAAGATCTTTATGGACCCCTGTAAGTTGTTGTGTTACCATTTTGTTGTTTGCTATCAGACTTCCATCTATCAAATTTTAATTTAAATGCTTAGGAACGGTTTGGCGGCTATTGTTTGACAAAAACAGATGTTTGCTCTCGATACCCCGGTAATACCCCGAACAATTTCAGTATTTTGTAAAAATACTACATAGAATACGGCAACACTTGCCAATGATGCGCCGCTTTATTAAAGATGAGGCCGCATCATTGTCTTCTTCTATCCACAGGGCTCTTATGGGCATCATTGTCACATGTTGTTGCTTCTCGTAAGTACTGACGTGCTTACATTATATTTAGCCGCTCTCTGGTTTTGTTGTTTTATTACTCTCTCCCTACAACCCAAACTTAAATAACTGTTCTTCCTCTCTCGCTCTCGACACTTTCCGTGCAGTACCGCTCTCTCTCTCGTTGGCAGCTGATGCAACCGCTCTCCTCTCTCCGCTCAGTGTTTACTAATTCCGCTTTAAGCGTTTATCTGGCACACTGGTTTGATTTATAATTTTTTTAAATACATTTTTCTCTTTATTGTATTTAAAATGGAATTACTTATGGTCTGTGCTAAAAAAAACCTGCAAAAAGGACACCCCTGCTCAGCCGAATATCCCCTATCTCTACAAAAAAGTATTGCACGAAAAGTGCGTTGGGTATTCAGGCCTCGTGGGTGATGCCATTTCCAAACATAATGGCTTATATTACTGCTGTCAGGTACGCCGGGTTGTTCAGTTAGATAGCCAGGTTTATGAGGCAGACGCAAAGTGGCTTTAAGAAGCTGACCGTAGGCCTTAAAAAGCAGTACCATCAGACTCATTTTGGCAGTTTGCAACTGCCAAATGAGTCTCCTATGCGCAATAATGTCATTCAGTGGGATCTGCAAGTGCCAACTGTCCCTCAGCCGCCCGTAGCCGAACAACCGACTCCAATTGTGCATCAGCTAATATCGTTTGCTATTCCAAGGGCAACGAAAGCTGCTGGTGATGCAAATTCAGTAGCCTAATTTATCAGATTGGAGAACATGCAGCCAGAAACGTCGGTAGCGTCCGTGACCGTCGAGTCCGCCAACCAACTAGCTATCCCGTGCATTCCGATCCCACCAACAAATATACGACCCGGACCACCGGTTATTGCCATCACAGGTACAAGGCCTGTGGTGCCAAGACAAGATTTTTGGGTATCCCACGTAAACAAGAAGTTTTTGTCTCATGGCTGTCCCCTGACTCCACTATTAGTGATGTTGCTGTTTTTATACAAATCAAAATAAGAGCCGTCGGCTTAAAGGTGGAGAAGTTTAACTTCTCTTATGTCAGGGAGATAGCTTCGTTCAAGATAAGCGTCTCCCCAACTCAATTTGACATCATTTGCTCTGCCAAATTGTGGCCAGAGCACTTGGTGGTGAAAGAGTTTAAGGCTAAGAAGAAGAATAGTCCCCCAATAACTCTCAATACTAATTAGGCCAGTGCTCAATCCTCATCTTCCCATTCTACCTCCACCCGTCCAAAAAACTAACTTCCTCTCTTTTAATTACCTATCGGAATGTTAGAGGCTTGCGTAGTAAGCTTAGCACTCTGTACCGGGATAGCGTCGCATTTGCATCCCACGTAATTGTGTTCACTGAGACCTGGTCAAAGCCGGAAATTCCTAGCTCTGAAGTTTTGGTAGGTCGGTACACAACCTTTAGGAATGACCGTTCGTCTCGACGTGCAGGTGGGGTTCTGATTGCAGTGGACTCTAACTTCACGTCGGAACATTTTACAGTCCAGATTCAACAAGAACTGGAATCTCTGTGTGTAAAACTGATTCTCCCTGCTTTTTCAGTTGTTATTACATGCTCGTATATTCCACCTTCTTCGGATATCACAATTTACGAGCAGCACTTGTCCGCTTTAAACGCTGTTTCTTCCTCGCCATCTGATAAAGATCATATGATAGTTCTTGGTGATTTCAACTTGCCAGAAACTATTTGGTCTTCGGTAAGCAGGTCTAATAACCTAGTGCCCATGTCACGACATGACTTTATAGACGGCTTACTTGACTAATCCCTGTCTCAAGTCAACCATGTGAAAAATATTCTGGGTCGATTGCTTGATCTGTGCTTTGTAACGGATCCGACCATTGCGTTGTTAGCCCGAGTCCCTCCGCTCACTATACCTGAAAACGCCTACCATCCTACCTCCGAAGTGTCGCTTGATATAGGACCAACCGCATTGGATCGGTCGGGTAGCCGATTTGCGAAGCTTAATAACCTCTTTAAGGATTTTGATTGGTCCGCTTTGTATTTGTGCACTGACGCAACGATAGGCACAAACATTTTCTACGATGCACTTAACTCACTTTTTAGACTTGTGTTCCGCTTTCCTGTCCTACATATTAGATCTGGGAAACCCCCTTGGTTTACCAAAGAGTTATCCAGTCTAAAAAACTTAAAATCAAGACTTTACGAAAATGTTGAAGAAGTTGGCTTTCCTTCTTCTCTCTCTCGCTATGTAATGGCTCGGTCAAACTTTTCAGTTCTTAATTCTCAGTGCTATAAGAACTACCTACCTCGATGCAGGATACGTTTTTCTCAGGTCCCTAAGCAGTTTTACAGCTTCGTAAGCAGTTAGCGTAAAACGTCCGCACATCCATCCTCGCTATTATTTCTTAATACGTCGGCAAATACTGATCAGGCAATGGCCGATATTTTTGCCCAATTTCTTAAAACAACCTACTCACAGGAAAACTACTTCGGTCAGCCATACCCATACTTTTTATCGAACGGCATTTTCAGTCCCTTGCTTAATGAGAGCTCGCTGCTTTATGATCTCCTAACAGTTAAGACGGTGTTCTCACCGGGTCCTGACGGAGTTTCCGGCTATGCACTCAGGTACTGCGGCGAGTTTCTGTGTGGACCGTTGCTCAAACTATTCAACCTGTCCATTAACTCTTCATGATTCCCCTCAATATGAAACGAGTCGTTTATAATAACTCTCCAGAAGAAAGGTAGTAAGTCTGACGCGAAGAACTATAGAGGTATATCTAAGTAATCCGCTATTCCTAAAGTGTTTGAGAAAATTTCAACTCCGCACCTGCAGCATCTTTGCAGATCACCTATATCTCCTTCTCAGCATGGATTTATAAGGCGGAGATCAACAACCACGAATTTTTTGGAGTTCACCTCCTTCATCATTAAAGGCTTCCAAGGTAACCTACAGACCGATGTCATTTACACATATTTCAGTAAAGCATTCGACTCTGTAAAACACTCTCTTCTAGCACAAAAACTTTACCTTTTAGGGTTTCCACCCAATCTCTTGAGATGGATTTCTAGCTACCTTTGTTCCAGGTCCCAAAGAGTCCTCTTTGAAAACTCCCTGTCTTCACCAGTTATGGTTACTTCGGGCGTACCACAGGGCAGCCATCTAGGCCCCTTACTCTTTACTTTCTTTATAAATGACCTGCCTTCGGTATTATACTTACGGAGCGGCAATGCCATAATGTAAAGGGCAAGCCAGAGACAATTGCAATTTGGGGTTCACGCATTTAAGAATATATCGCAATTTTATTTCTGCGACATTTGGTTTATTTAATTCGAAATAATTATTCGGCTGATCGGGGATAAAAATAATTATCCGAACACTTACAATTTTTTCATCGTTTCGATGTTGTTGCTAAAACATACATGCCAACGCAACATATACATACGCTTCTCTGTCGCGGCAATTCGGTCAGTGCAGTCCTTTGGGGCTTGCAGTGAACCAACTAACACACACAAACGGAGCGCGAAGTGAAATCGGACAGATCGCAAAGCCAAACGTATTAGCTGTAATCCCTTTGCTTGCGGTTCCCACTTTTACACGTATACAGGGTGTCTTTTCTATCGTGCTGAGTGAATTTAAAAAATCAACATGACAGCATCTGAGCCTGATAATGTCACGAACGCGGTAATGCCTAGTAACCTCGATAAACAAAAGGCTGAGTCCATCGCGCGTCAATTAAATGCCATGGATAGTTTTCTCACCAAGGAAGTGCTGGCCGATTTGGATGAATAGGAGCTTCAAGCTCGCTTAGAGCATAGCGAGCGAATTCGGATTTCGATGCCGCTCAAACGAGCCTTAAACGGCTGGACTTGCTGTAGCTCGCCAATAATGCCCGACTGGACTTCGCCAAAATCTATGTCAAGGTCAGGTCTAAGCTGTCACGGGAGTTGACGGCTGCTTGCACGGTTAGTGCTGCTCATTCTACGGCTCGATATGCTCTCGAGAAGCATTCGTCTTCATTTGCCTATGACATTATAGGCCGTTCCCGACTGCCCGAGATGCAGCTTTCTCGATTTAGTGGAGACTATATGGATTGGCCGGGATTCCACTCGATGTTCTCGACAATGGCGCACCAGGAGTCGCGTATACCGATCACCGAGAATTTCCTGTATCTGCTTGGATGCCTAGATGGAGGTGCTTTGGATACGATTCGTTCTTTGGATCTTTCTGAAAAAAATTATTTTCAGGCACACGTCAAGGCTATTTTTCGGCTGCAAGGGGTGGAGAAGGGCTCGGCCATCGGCTTGCGTGTGCTCAGCGACATTATCAATGCGCACTTCGTATGCTCTTCGGACCTTGGCTACACCACAGGTGATTTCGGATGTGTTGCTGGTTTACATCATGTGAAGTTGGACCACAAGACGAAGGTGAAATGGAAGGAGAGCGTGTCCAACTCGAGATTGCTTCTGTGGAAAGACTTGGCCTCATTCTTGGAAGCGAAATGTCGGATGCTGATGAATGTGGCAGCGGTTATGGTAGCAAGTCTTACCCAGCAGGTGGAAGAAAATAAACCTAGCACCCTTGTCACCTCCAACGCCTATGTCAGGCGTTTTTAAATCTCCGTGTTTTTTTCGGAATACAAGGAGGCAAAGAAACGCCACTTATGCTTAAACTGCCTCAAAAAAGATCATCCATTACAAGCCAAGCATCACACACTGCTCCACATCCAAGCGGGTGCCGATGATGGGTTGCCGTCGCCGAGCACGGCATCAAGCAAGCATGATCCTGCGAGTGCCCTAGTAGCAAGCAAATCTCCTAGCCCTCCCCCCTCAAGCCCGAAATATTTTCCGCTTCTGAGTTTAATTTTGTAATATCGAGACTCGCTAATCAGCTCCAGTTGGATCCTCATCCTTTTCTTGTTCAAATTGCCGGTATTAGAGTGTCAGTACTAGCAGCAAGGCTGTAGATATCGTTCTGCAATCGTATGATTCAAGCGCGGTTCTCTCTCGGCAATTATCACTGCCTCAATCACAGGAATGCAGCCTAACTTTGGCCGGATTTTCCCCTTGGCGCAGATGTCGATGAATTCATATCAGGAGGGGACAGCATTGATTCGGTCATTGAGATTCTTCATCAGGTGAAGGAGCTACTTTCGAAAGGATGTTTTCCCATACGTAATTTGTTAGAGCTGTGGCTCTCTTCATTCCCCGTTGTTCTCCGTTCCCTCGTCTCCAACTTGCAATTTTATGTGCTGCTGCTTCTCGCTAACCTCTCTGTGCGGGATCGTTGCTTGATTTTCGGCCCTCTTTCTTCTGCTTTCACAAGCTCCCTCGATCTTTCTCTCTCTCTCTCTGCTTCATGTGCTGCCTATGGACCTTTTATCGCTTTTCTCCTTGCCTTATCGGATCTGGGTCATTGCCCTTTCGTCATTCCGAAATTACACCTCCACTAAATGCACTTGATCAAGGGAATTCCTGATTGGAATGCATGACACTCGCACTATTTGCCCTTCAGGGTGCTCCGGGTCATCCGATCAAAGCCATTTATAGTTTTAAGGTTATGGCTTCAGGAAAAATAAGAGCCCCTCTTGGTACACCAGCAAAAATATTAATTTTTTTTGGGGAAGTGAGCCGCCCTTTTAGACTTAAGTTAACGCTGCCTCTCTATACTCCAAAATGTTACACTCCTGACTTGAATTCCGCAGCCTCAGCGACGTCGATCCGGCTGTACGCGAAGGCGTAAACTGATTTCGTATTCGTCTCTTTTCTATTGAACGGTGCGTTGCGTTGACTCAGCTGTTCCTTGGCTGCTGGGCTGCTGCGCCAGCCAAAAAAAATAGATGGGTGCCAAATCTAGCAATTGGGAAAAAACTCTGCCATGACCTGCACACCCAAGTATATGTGGGATATCCCTAATTTGCTCGTGCTTACCCGTGGGATCTGGCACCAGTGGAGGACTTGATTTATATTTTAACAAAAAATATAGATTTTAAGCACTTTTGCTGCAGCTGGAAACCACTCGTGCTTTGACAAACTTTAATTACATAAGCTGGGAAAAAAATCAAATTGATCTTCAAATTGGTCGGAGCAGACGATGCTACCCGCATGCAATCAAAATTCCAAAAGGAAGATGGACCCGCCCCGAGCTGACAAGAGCCCTGTCGGACCAGCCAAGTGACATCCCAAATGTCAACGTTTGCTCCTGATTTCTCTACCTGCAACAAGTGCTAGATCACCCACAGCGGGAGCCACCATCAAAATCTGCCCCGCGTACAGTTCTAGAGCCCCTGACTATAAACCCGCTGTAACAGCGCCCCTTGCAGAGAACATAGATACCAACACCTTACAGGTTGAGGGGCACTGCCGGTTGGATTTAAATTAGCTACAAGCCTCTTACAACCGTTCCTCAGTTCACGGTTCCAGTACCGTCCAAGCCTCCTTGGTTCTCCGGAAATTTTTCATACTTCAGGAATAAGAAATCTAGACTTTATAAAAAGTACAAGAAAACAGGCTCGATGTTTTACTTCGCACAATACTCCTCCGTTCGTTCTCAATTCCTATCTTTCAATAGTCAGTGTTATAATCAATACCTTTCCCGTTGTAGTAGAAACTTTCGTAGTGATCCTAAAAAATTCTTTTCCTTCGTAAACTCTAAGCGTACGTCCAATGCGTTACCTCAGTCTCTTTATTATCTTAATAATTCTTAATCATCTGCTTTTGGTATTGCTAATTTATTCGCCACGTTTTTCCAGTCTTCATACTCCTCTCATATATACAGCTCATCCACTGCGTACCCCTACGATCTACCTGAAACCGTTGGTCACTTGTTTCTCTGCGGGTCCTGATAGAGTGACAAGTTGTATTCTGAAACATTGTGCCGAATCCCTTTGCCAACCTTTGACCTTTCTTTTCAACTTATCTTTGGAATAATCTTGTCTTCCAATGTTTTGGATAGAGTCCTACATAATTCCACTTCATAAGAAAGATTCAAGATCCAATATCGAGGATTACCGAAGTATTGCAAAGCTTTCCGACATGCCTAAGCTATTTGAGTTCTTGGTCACCCGGCAATTGTAACACCTTTGCTGAAGTTTAATATCTCCGTCACAACACGGTTTTTACAAACATCGACTAACCATCTCGAATTCTCGTCCATAATCAACCGCGGATTTCGAAGCGGTCTGCAACTGACGTAATATTTAAGGATTTTAGCATGGCTCTTTATTCCGTAAAGCATACCCTGTTAATTCAGAAGTTGTCTTTATTGGGTTTCCCTACAAATCTTCTAAATTGGATTTAGTGATATCTTTCAAATCGCACACAACTGGTTTTATTTTCTAATGTGTTGTCTGCAGGGGCCGTAAATAATAAGGTTTTTTTTTTTCTCAATTAAAAAAATTATTATTACCCACTTCTATCGGACTTAGAAAAAAATGATTCACGCCAAAATCTTCCTTTATGTACAATCTCTGCATTGCCGTCATGGTTTTTAAATTTTCGATTTTTTGCATATTTCTTCCATGATAGTAATGAGTTTTGAGTAATTTTATAGAACGTGGACATAATCATTATTTATGATAAAAAATAATTAAACTAAAACTTAAACTAAAAAATAATACTCAAAAATAACGATGAGGAACATTGTGAGCCGTGCCTACGGCCGCAGCTCTACTTTGTACCCGGTACTGAGTCATTATTTATGTATGTGAGCTTACGACACATGTAATTTATTACATGTTCGCAAAAGGCACAAATTCAATTTTAGACAAAAAAAAAAATAAATTCGAACCCTTTCCATTTTTGTTTGCATTTGTTTTTTACATCTACATACATTACTACGACTCGTGGAAATGTGTGCGAGAGAGAGAGGAAATGAGAAAGCGCTTGGAAGGCGTTGCGTGGCCACTAAAATTTCATTTGTCCTTTCTGGTTATAATAATGATCCGACCTGATCCAGTTTCGGCAACCTGGTACATACGGTTATTTTCCATGATTCTGCGTTTTTCGTTTTCTCGTATCTTAAAAATTGTAGAATCCACAGATTTTCGTTTTTTGTGTGGGGGCGGAAGGGGGCGTTGCAAAATTTTGAAATACATTTGTACTGAAGTGATATCACAGGAGCATGGATAGAGAGTTTGGTTGCTCTAGCTCTTATAGTCTTTGAGATCTAGCCGCTCATCTGGACGAATGGGCACAACACCCACCCCGGTGTGTGAGAGAGAGCGAGAAGGAACGATGTCTTTCGAAATGGTTTTCTTCATTGTGGCTATATTTATGATCCGAAAAGAAAATTTGTACTGGGGTTTTATTTTGAGTGAAAAAAATAAAAATCATTAATAATTTTTATTTTTGAGTTTTATATTTTTGATCAAAATAATCAATATTTTTGAGATTACTTTTTTTGATAAAAAATAATGATTATGTCTAAGTTTTATAAAATTACTCTAAATTAATGATTATCATTGAAGAAAAACGTAAAAAATTGAAATTTAATCATTACCATGTAATTTTTATAATATAACTTATAATGATTACGGTCCCTGGTGAAAAGTGTTTAAAAAAAACTTGAAGCCCAGCAAGCCGATGTCGCTATTAAGACCGTAGACCTCGTGTGTGCTTCGCCCCCAGGAGAGAACTTGGCGAGCGAATTGGTGCGAGGAGACGTGGCCCTTTAGCGAATTAAAGAGAAAGCTAACACCGCTGATGGGAAATGCCACAAATGCCACAGTTGCTCTCTCTCGTACTCGCGTGAAAGGTTACTTGCATCTGCCGAAATACAGCCAAAAATTTTGCCATCCGCTTTTCTTACAACGCATCAGTTAGGATTTTAGTCGCCAGTCACAGAATAGAGGACATCTGGGGTGAGTTACACGATCCGCGCCACACACACACGCTCTTCAGAAGCACCCAAGCTTTGCACATGGCAGCGTTCCACGCATCACCTACGTTTTTCACCAAGAGATCCGCCGTGAATTAGAGACTGGACGGTCTCCTTCGAGCGTCTCGTTGCTGTGATCCGCGCTACGCACACGCTCTTCACGTGGTTCGATTTCAGATTCCATCATCGTGAGATCGATCTTTCGCCGTTGGACAACCACCATGAGTGAGCCGAGTAAAGCCGAGCTGCTTAAAAAATTTTAAATCAGCAAATCTATCAGATAAAGTCCTTTTTGGCCGCAGTGGAAATGTCGTGTTGACTAGTGTAATTTGCCCGCAATAATATATAACGAAAGATCGAATTTCTTTAAATCTTTTCGATTTGTAAAACAGTTCCTTCAACAAAAAAACAATGCTCACTCTAAATCAGCGGTGGGCTGTGCATTTACTCCAGCAACAAAAACAAAACACGTGTCGAAATTCTTTAAATCTTTTCGATTTGTAAAACAGTTCCTTCAACAAAAAAGCAATGCTCACTCTAAATCAGCGGTGGGCTGTGCATTTACTCCAGCAACAAAAACAAAACACGCGCCAAAAAACAAAGATGCTTGAGTCAAGCCTCGGACTGCTCTCAAAATTAAATTTACTGCTCACAACAGATTATGCACATTCTATTCCTTTATTTCTCTTTGAATTCAGGTTATCTTAATCGGAGCACAAAAAATGGAACAGAAAGAGCATAAAAGAAGAACAAATAAATATAATTTTAATGCAGCAATACACTGAACACAGTTTTTTCCAGGGGCCGTAAAAAATGATTCTTTTTCATTTTTTTTCATAAAAAAATCACCGTTTTCTAATGGACGTAGAAAGAAGTGAACTGTACTAAAATCGTTAGCATTTTACATACTCTGCATTTCCGCCATGATTTTAAAAATTCTGATTTTTACGATTTTCTTCAACGATAATGATTCATTTTGATTAATTTCATAACAATCATAAGTAATCCTTATTTTTGATATAAAAAAATTTAACTCAAAAATAATGATTATAAATGATTTTTAATTTTTTCGCTCAAAGTAAAACAAAGTAAAACGCGGCTCACGACGTTCCCCCTCGTTTTATATAAAAACACTGCATTTACCTTATAACTCACCTTATACCTTATACAACTCGACATTTCCGCTGTGGCTGATAGATTTGGGGATTTTAGAATTGTTAAGCAATTATGGTTTTTTTTTAAGCACAGTTTTTTTAAAAAATTTGTTCAAATATGTTTTTATACCAGGTACTCGAAGACTAAAGGGGTATAATAGATGTGTGCCAAAAGTGGATGTGTGTAACACCCAGAAGGAAGCATTTCCGACCCCATAAAGTAAATATATTTTTGATCAGCATCTAAAGCCGAGTCGATATAGCTATGTCTGTCTGACCGTCTGTCCGTCTTCATTGGCGCCTATAGCTCAAAGACTATAAAAGCTAGAGGAACACAATTTTGTATCCAGACTACTGTCCTATCGCGCTGTTAAAAGTGAATTTCAAACTTTCGTCCCGCCAACTTCCGCCCACACAAAGGACGAAAATCTGTGGCATGCACAATTTTAAAGATACGAGGAATCTAAAAACACCGAATTATAGACAATGAGCATCTCTATCAGAGTATTGAATCTGGATCAAATCGGATCATTAGTATAGCCAGAAATAACAAATGAAATTCCAGTGGCCTTCCAAGCGCAGACTCATATAGATATGTAGAAAATACAGATGTAAAAAATTTATGTAAACAAATATGGAAACATCTAATAGATAAAAATCTCCGAAAAGGTTCGACTTAATTACTTTTTTCTTTTTTGGCTAAAATTAAATTTGTCCCTTTTGCGAACATGTAATAAATTACAACAAGCTCACATACATATATACTGACTGATTAACGGGTATAAAGTAGAGCAGCGGCGGTAGACGCTACTTTATACCTTTGCGTCTTTATCTACTTCCTACATATACATACACGGCTGTGTGCGAGAGAGAGAGAGGGAATTAGTTTGCGCTTGGAAGGCCACTGAAATGTCATTTGTTCCTTCTGGCTTACTAATGATCCAATCTGATCCAGATTCAACATTCTGATAGATATGGTAATTTTCTATGATTCTGCGTTTTTGGTTATCTTGTATCTTAAAAATTATGGATTTTCGTTTTTTGTGGAGGCGGAAGGGGGCGTGGCAAAATTTTGAAACAAACTCGTCTCGGTTTGATATAACAGGGGCTTGGATGGAATGTTTGGTTGATCTAGCTCTTATAGTCCCTGAGATCTAGGCGTCAAAAAATTCGATCAGGTATAGCGTCCACCCCGGTGCGAGAGAGAGAGCGAGAGTTAACGATGCATTTCGAAATGGTTTTCTTCATTGTGGCTATATTTATAATCTGATCTGATTCAGATTCAACATTATGATAGATATTGTCATTCTTTACGATTCTGCGTTTTTGGTTTTCTCTTATCTTTAAAATTGTGCATGCCATAGATTTTCGTCCTTGCAGTGGTCGGAAGGGGGCGGGGCAAAATTTTGAAATACACCTCTAGCAGTGTGATATGACAGGTGTCTGGATGCAAAATTGCGTTCCTCTAGATTTTATACTCTCTGAGGCGCTAGTGAAGACGGACAGATGGACGGACAGACAGACACTGCTATATCGACTCGGCCATTGATGCTCATCAAGAATATATATACATTATGGGATCCGAAACGCTTCCTTCTAGGTGTTACACACATCCATTTTTTGCACAAATCTAATATACCCCTTTACTCTTCGAGTACCGGGTATAAAAAGCCTTTTTTGGCCACAGCAGATAAGTCGTGTTGACTAGTGTTACAGACCAGTTGACAAACTTACCTATATTTCTAAACTTCTTGAGCGGTTCCTTGCCTAAAAGATCACTTTCCTGTTGAAGTCGTATATTAGCCCACATCAGCATGGTTTTATGCCAGGTAGATAAACGACCACCACCGAAATACAGCCAAAAATTTTGCCATCCGCTTTTCTTACAACGCATCAGTTAGGATTTTAGTCGCCAGTCACAGAATAGAGGACATCTGGGGTGAGTTACACGATCCGCGCCACACACACACGCTCTTCAGAAGCACCCAAGCTTTGCACATGGCAGCGTTCCACGCATCACCTACGTTTTTCACCAAGAGATCCGCCGTGAATTAGAGACTGGACGGTCTCCTTCGAGCGTCTCGTTGCTGTGATCCGCGCTACGCACACGCTCTTCACGTGGTTCGATTTCAGATTCCATCATCGTGAGATCGATCTTTCGCCGTTGGACAACCACCATGAGTGAGCCGAGTAAAGCCGAGCTGCTTAAAAAATTTTAAATCAGCAAATCTATCAGATAAAGTCCTTTTTGGCCGCAGTGGAAATGTCGTGTTGACTAGTGTAATTTGCCCGCAATAATATATAACGAAAGATCGAATTTCTTTAAATCTTTTCGATTTGTAAAACAGTTCCTTCAACAAAAAAACAATGCTCACTCTAAATCAGCGGTGGGCTGTGCATTTACTCCAGCAACAAAAACAAAACACGTGTCGAAATTCTTTAAATCTTTTCGATTTGTAAAACAGTTCCTTCAACAAAAAAGCAATGCTCACTCTAAATCAGCGGTGGGCTGTGCATTTACTCCAGCAACAAAAACAAAACACGCGCCAAAAAACAAAGATGCTTGAGTCAAGCCTCGGACTGCTCTCAAAATTAAATTTACTGCTCACAACAGATTATGCACATTCTATTCCTTTATTTCTCTTTGAATTCAGGTTATCTTAATCGGAGCACAAAAAATGGAACAGAAAGAGCATAAAAGAAGAACAAATAAATATAATTTTAATGCAGCAATACACTGAACACAGTTTTTTCCAGGGGCCGTAAAAAATGATTCTTTTTAATTTTTTTTCATAAAAAAATCACCGTTTTCTAATGGACGTAGAAAGAAGTGAACTGTACTAAAATCGTTAGCATTTTACATACTCTGCATTTCCGCCATGATTTTAAAAATTCTGATTTTTACGATTTTCTTCAACGATAATGATTCATTTTGATTAATTTCATAACAATCATAAGTAATCCTTATTTTTGATATAAAAAAATTTAACTCAAAAATAATGATTATAAATGATTTTTAATTTTTTCGCTCAAAGTAAAACAAAGTAAAACGCGGCTCACGACGTTCCCCCTCGTTTTATATAAAAACACTGCATTTACCTTATAACTCACCTTATACCTTATACAACTCGACATTTCCGCTGTGGCTGATAGATTTGGGGATTTTAGAATTGTTAAGCAATTATGGTTTTTTTTTAAGCACAGTTTTTTTAAAAAATTTGTTCAAATATGTTTTTATACCAGGTACTCGAAGACTAAAGGGGTATAATAGATGTGTGCCAAAAGTGGATGTGTGTAACACCCAGAAGGAAGCATTTCCGACCCCATAAAGTAAATATATTTTTGATCAGCATCTAAAGCCGAGTCGATATAGCTATGTCTGTCTGACCGTCTGTCCGTCTTCATTGGCGCCTATAGCTCAAAGACTATAAAAGCTAGAGGAACACAATTTTGTATCCAGACTACTGTCCTATCGCGCTGTTAAAAGTGAATTTCAAACTTTCGTCCCGCCAACTTCCGCCCACACAAAGGACGAAAATCTGTGGCATGCACAATTTTAAAGATACGAGGAATCTAAAAACACCGAATTATAGACAATGAGCATCTCTATCAGAGTATTGAATCTGGATCAAATCGGATCATTAGTATAGCCAGAAATAACAAATGAAATTCCAGTGGCCTTCCAAGCGCAGACTCATATAGATATGTAGAAAATACAGATGTAAAAAATTTATGTAAACAAATATGGAAACATCTAATAGATAAAAATCTCCGAAAAGGTTCGACTTAATTACTTTTTTCTTTTTTGGCTAAAATTAAATTTGTCCCTTTTGCGAACATGTAATAAATTACAACAAGCTCACATACATATATACTGACTGATTAACGGGTATAAAGTAGAGCAGCGGCGGTAGACGCTACTTTATACCTTTGCGTCTTTATCTACTTCCTACATATACATACACGGCTGTGTGCGAGAGAGAGAGAGGGAATTAGTTTGCGCTTGGAAGGCCACTGAAATGTCATTTGTTCCTTCTGGCTTACTAATGATCCAATCTGATCCAGATTCAACATTCTGATAGATATGGTAATTTTCTATGATTCTGCGTTTTTGGTTATCTTGTATCTTAAAAATTATGGATTTTCGTTTTTTGTGGAGGCGGAAGGGGGCGTGGCAAAATTTTGAAACAAACTCGTCTCGGTTTGATATAACAGGGGCTTGGATGGAATGTTTGGTTGATCTAGCTCTTATAGTCCCTGAGATCTAGGCGTCAAAAAATTCGATCAGGTATAGCGTCCACCCCGGTGCGAGAGAGAGAGCGAGAGTTAACGATGCATTTCGAAATGGTTTTCTTCATTGTGGCTATATTTATAATCTGATCTGATTCAGATTCAACATTATGATAGATATTGTCATTCTTTACGATTCTGCGTTTTTGGTTTTCTCTTATCTTTAAAATTGTGCATGCCATAGATTTTCGTCCTTGCAGTGGTCGGAAGGGGGCGGGGCAAAATTTTGAAATACACCTCTAGCAGTGTGATACGACAGGTGTCTGGATGCAAAATTGCGTTCCTCTAGATTTTATACTCTCTGAGGCGCTAGTGAAGACGGACAGATGGACGGACAGACAGACACTGCTATATCGACTCGGCCATTGATGCTCATCAAGAATATATATACATTATGGGATCCGAAACGCTTCCTTCTAGGTGTTACACACATCCATTTTTTGCACAAATCTAATATACCCCTTTACTCTTCGAGTACCGGGTATAAAAAGCCTTTTTTGGCCACAGCAGATAAGTCGTGTTGACTAGTGTTACAGACCAGTTGACAAACTTACCTATATTTCTAAACTTCTTGAGCGGTTCCTTGCCTAAAAGATCACTTTCCTGTTGAAGTCGTATATTAGCCCACATCAGCATGGTTTTATGCCAGGTAGATAAACGACCACCAATCTCATTGCCTTCAGTAGTTTCTGCACACATACTCTTGAAATGCACTCCCAAGTTTATATGTACACTGATTTTGCAAATGCCTTTGATAAAATACCCCACGGTGTCTTAGTAGCCAAGCTGCATCAGTTGGGGATTCATTCCTGCCTGCTTAGTTGCTTCGTTTCTTATCTTGAATGGCGAACGTATGTAGTGTTGGTGAATGGAATGCAGTCGGAGCCAAATTTGGCTACTTCTGGCCTTCCGCAATGACGTGCACTTGTTTCTCTACTGTTCGCCATATTCATATTCTTCTGAGCATCTGCTTTACGCTGATGATCTTAAAATGTTCCGTTCGGTCAAAACGTTAGGTAACAGTATGCTTCTTCAGCGCGACCTGGATAGAGTTACTCTTTGGTGCAGACTCCCTCTCAACATTAGCAAATGTTTCTTTGTCTCCTGACCTAGGAGTCTTGTTTGATTCCAAATTTCTTTTTATCGAGCATTTTAACTTCATTTTGACAAAAGCCTATGCTATGTTCGGCTTTGTTAGGCGCAACTCATCCCAGTTTTTGGACCCGTATAATAGGCTCAGCCTTTACCCATTCCTTGTGCGCTCGCGGCTTGCCTCCGCTCGCCTCGTGCATCTTTCCTCTCTCGAGGATTGCAGAACCATTGCTGCTCAGATCTTTATATTTGATTTACTAGTGGGAAACATTGATTGCCCAGACCTATTCCGTAGCTTAAGCACGCATGCCAGGAGCCTAAGGACTCATGCACCTTTGGCAGTTAATTTCCACCGGACAAATTATGGATATAATGAGCTTATTTTAAGGGCATAATGAGCTGCCCGCTGGGATGCGGTTCGACTTTTGTCAGGGGAAAGGAGCCGTCAGACGGTTGCTGTCTGATTTTTTCTTGTTAAATGATTAGTTTGTTATTTTTATACCCGGTACTCGAAGATTATAGGCGTATATTAGATTTGTGCCAAAAGTGGATGTGTGTAACACCCAGAAGGAAGCGTTTCCGCCCCATAAAGTATATATATTCTTGATCAGCATCAATAGCCGAGTCGATAGTGTAAGGGAGTGATCTCGGCTGGGGTACATCTCTCAGTCTCCCAGGGCCCAGTCCACGCATCCAGCAAATTTGTGTAGGTGGGCCTCAGGGACAGATCAGGGCAATTCATGTGTCGAGGCTTCGATAGGGCCTGTGCGACTCGAGACGCGGACCAACGTCACCACCGCCCACAACTCAAGGCACCAATTACGGACGGACGCGCGGCTACACACGTGATCCCTTCCGAACCGAAAGGGAGGGGGGTATATTACTTTAGGGAGGATCGCAGTTCGCGGATGCCGTGCCAGCCTTAGGCTTTCCCGCATACAGCACCGTCCACTGGTTCACGGACTCTAGGTTATAGCTAGATGGGGCACTGCCTAATATCGCACCATGCTCTATGGTCTCCTCCTCGCCTACGGCCTCAGCTTACCCTCTATTTCTTTCCCTTGGCAAAAGGTCCTTGCGGCGTCGTCCTCGATAGCAGGTCCTGCGGTCGGCTATTGTGTTTCCAAATCATGGCACTCGCGATACTATTCCGTTCCCACGACCTCGCACTCCCGCTTCTATTTTCAGAATCCCGAGTTTTTTGCCGGCCAGCACGCGTCGGTGCCGTTCTCTGCTCCCTTTTTTTGTCGCGTGTCACTTGTCGCGTGGCGTTTTATCGCCAAGGCTACGGCTTGCGTGGGCGCTGGATAGAGAGTGACGATCTGACCTCGTCGCCTCTCGCTTATTTTCGGCCGTCGCTGCTCCTTCTCTGCCGCCATCGCCGCTCTCAGCTCGGGGTGGGTTTTTTCGGCACGGCTTCGGCGATCGAGCTTCGCTCTCTCTTGCTCTCGGCGCTGGGGACTCACCGTTAAGGTGCCTCGCTCTCGGCAACGGACCTTCGGGCCTCTCTCTTTTGGTATGCCGGGGCTGTCGCTCGCGTTGGTTCGCTGCTGCGTAGTTTGCGCTCTCTATGTATGCCGGGGCCGCTGCTCGGTGCTGGCGATTTACCGTTAAGGTTCCCTCT
The DNA here is from genome assembly GCA_963969585.1 of Drosophila helvetica. Classification (NCBI taxonomy): domain Eukaryota; kingdom Metazoa; phylum Arthropoda; class Insecta; order Diptera; family Drosophilidae; genus Drosophila; species Drosophila helvetica. The sequence continues at coordinate 27,681,649 of OZ018402.1, read as the reverse complement.
CTCTCTTTCTTGCTATGTATGCCGGGGCCGCTGCGTTGGCTCTCTACTGCGTAGTTTCGTTGCGCTCTCGCGGCCGGGCACGCCCGCTTGGGGCTGGAGATTTACCGTTAAGGTTCCTCGCTCTCTCTGTCGCTCTGTATGCCGGGGCCGCTGCGTTGGCTCTCTACTGCCGGTGCTACTCTTCTTTCACGTATTCCTGATGCAGCTTCACTCTCTGAGGGGGGGAAGGGGGGTTTTTTTCAGCGATGGTCATCATGCCGATAGTGGGGCCTGATACATGGGGCCGGTTAAGCTGGGACCTGATACATGGGGCCGGTTAAGCTGGGACCTGGTGGTATTTCCTCCCTAGTGAAACCTTGTTTGGACGTTGACGTGCAATGACTGCACCATCAAGTGGCCCATGGGACACCAGCCGAATGCTATTACGCGCTAATCCCAGGCCGAAACGCAGCCCTCCTCCCACCCAACCGACCGAGGGGCGCTGCCGCAAAACGCGCGACTCGTTAACCGAACCGATCGCGATCATGCAGGAAAGATAGATGTTAGACTAGTATTCGAGGAAAATTAGAACTTATCTTACTAAAGGAGTTAATCATGCATTAAAACTATCGTACACCACAACTACAATTACTAACTACGAGAAAGGTATGTGAGTATTAGTAATTTAAGAAGAGGAAATTAGTTGCCGATATAATATGGTAGAGGGAATTATAATCCGAGCATAAAACTCTAAAAGGTTCATGCAAGGAATAATTCGATCTACAAATCGGAAGGAACAGAGGGTTATAATTTCTGGTAATTCTAATAGGAATCGTGAAGTTTATGCGGCTCAACAAGTTAGGGCTATCTACGTCACCCTTGATCAAGTTGTGCACCAAAATCACACCAAGCATTTTTCTACGGTTAACTAAAGATGGAACGCCCATGGCCTTATTTACCATGGTAGAAATGTGTTCAGAAAACTTTAACTTGGGATCTAAAAGAACACCAAGATGATCAACTAGGGTAATTCTCTCGAGAGAACCCCCGCCTAGTGTGTAAGGAGCCAGAAAGGCGCTGGAGCGATGAAATGTCATTACTTTACATTTCGAAGCATTAATGTATAACAAATTTGCACAACACCATGACTGAAAGCTATTAAGATCGGATTGCAACCTGGAGTGAGATAAGCTGTCCTTGAACTGGACACACAGCTTAACATCATCCGCATACATAAGTACTCGAGAGTATGTTAATACCGAAGGCAGGTAATTTATAAAGAGTGTAAAGAGTAGGGGGCCTAGATGGCTGCCCTGTGGTACGCCCGAAGTAACCATAACTGGTGAAGATAGGGAGTTTTTGAAGAGGACTCTTTGGGACCTGGAACAAAGGTAGCTAGAAATCCATCTCAA